>CM035432.1:39473714-40001214 GCA_020310875.1 Ceratopteris richardii | reverse complement strand
AAGGAGTCTACTAAGCATTTCTGGAATCAAGGAGGGCTGGTGTGAAGCAGGTGTAGCAACACCAACTCATTTCTTGAGTGCATCCAACCATCACTCCCAACAGTGGTATCAGAGCAAAGAAGGTAAACATGGGTGATGGATTTCCTTCATTCATTGAAAAATTGGACAGGAACAACTACCAAGCTTGGTCATTGAGAATGAAGACCTATCTACAAGGCAGAAGTTTATTTGGATACATATCAGGAGATGAGGAATTGCCCTCATTCAAGACTAAAAGACTACCCACAAAGGATGAACATGAAAAACTCAACCAATGGTGTGCAAAGGATGCTTTGGCAAGGTCTTATCTCTTAAACTCTATATCTAATTTTCTTTTACCACATGTAAGGAACTGTAAGACTTCCCAAGAGACTTGGGAAACCTTGTCAAACTATTTTTCTTCCAACACAAGGGCCAGGAAGAATCAACTGTGGATTGAGTTCACAACCCTTAGGAAGCAGCCCAAGCAACCAGTCTCAGAGTATGTGACTAAGATTAAAGATGTGGCAGACCAATTAGCAAGCATTGGAGAGGAGATTGAAGAGGAGCAAATAGTCAGGCAAGTAACAAATGGACTCAAGGCAGATGATAAGTGGGAAAGTTTCACCACTGCAATGGACCTCTATATGGACATGCATACCCCTAATCTCACAACACTCATGGGCCAATTATTTACACATGAAGCAAAGTTTACAAAGGCTGGAGATCAATCAAAAGGTAACAACCCCTCTGCTCTCTATACTGATAAGAAAGTTAAAGATAAAGGTAAAGGGAAGAAACAGGATGAAGAAGGCTCTACCTCCCAAGCTAATTATGCAGGGAGAGGTAGATCATCTAGAGGAAGAGGCAGAGGAGGTAAGTCAGGTAGGGGGAGACCCTACAACTCATCACCATGCAACATTTGTGGATTGTCCAATCATACCACAGATGAATGCTACAAGAACTACAAAAATCAGAGAGGAAGAGGCTACTCAAGAGGTGGATACTCTCAAGGGAGAGGCAGATTCAACCAACATCAAAGCTACAATGGATACAACAATCAATACAACAACAACTACAATCACAACCACAATGGTAACTACCAAGGTGGATTCAGAAATAGAAGAGACTACAACAACTATACAGAGGAGCAAGATGACTCCCTATTGATCATGAATATGACCTCCAAGGCAGGTACAAATGATGATCATTTATTTTATATTGACTCAGGATGTTCTAACCATGTAGCTGGCAATGTGGCACTACTTTTTGATTTGGAAGAGCCCAAGGGCAAACATCAGGTACAAACAGGTGATGACACTAAACATTCTGTTGTTAAGATTGGAAATGTGAAGACATGTGATGGAAACCAGAATCTATTAAGCAGGGTACTCTATGTACCAACCATCACCAAGAATCTAATAAGTGTTGGTCAGATTGTGGAGAAAGGCTTGCAGGTCAGATTCACACAACATGGAGCATATGTGGAGGACCGAAGACATGGATTCAGAAGGATAGCCAAAGGGGAGAAATCAGGTAGATTGTTTACTTTTGAGCTAGAAGACACCAAGAACATTGCTTTGTATAATTACAAGGATCAGACACTTTCAGAGTTAGAAATATGGCACAAGAGATTAGGGCACATAGGTGAAAGAACCCTAAAGCAAATGTGCAGGGATCAATGTGTGCTTGGGATACCTAATGTGTCCAAGCAACACATGATTTACAAGTGTGGATCATGTCAATTTGGTAAGTCTCACAGGTTACCCTATTCAAGGAAAGGTTTCATGCATGAAGACTACCTAGACTTGGTACACACAGATGTTTGGGGACCTAGCAAGGACCCTTCCATTTCAGGTTCAAGGTATTATGTGTCCTTCATTGATGACTATAGCAGATGGACCATCTTATATTTTATGAAGCATAAAGATGAAGTGTTTAATTGTTTCAAGAGATATCTTGCACTTGTTGAAAATCAAACAGGAAGAAGCTTGAAGAGGCTAAGGTCAGATGGTGGAGGAGAGTACTTCTCCAATGAGTTTGAAGGTTTCTTGCAGGAAAGAGGCATCAAAAGGGAGATTACTACAAGTTACTCACCTGAACAAAATGGGGTAGCTGAAAGAAGGAATAGACTCATTGTAGAAACAGCTAGGTCTATGCTTAATGAAAAGAAGTTGCCAAATTATTTGTGGGCAGAGAGTGTATCCACTGCCACCTATCTCATAAATAGGTTGCCATCCAAATCACTTGATGGCATGACACCATATGAAGCTTGGCATGGTAAGAGACCCTCTCTGGATCATTGTAAAATATTTGGTTGTGTAGCATATGTGCATATTCCCTCACAGGTAAGGGGAAAGCTAGACCCTAAAGCTGAAAAATGCATCTTCATTGGTTATGATTTGAACCAAAAGGGATACAGATTCTACAACCCAACAAACAAAGGCTTCAAGGTAAGCAGAGATGTCATCTTTGATGAGAATGACTCATGGTATGAGAATGAAGGCAGGAAGGTTAGCCTACCCTATGACATGGAAGAGGATTTCCCAAAGCTCACCAAGGAGGAATCAATTCAGAAAGAAGATTCAAGCTCAGATGATGATGATACAATAAATCTTGAGGAGTTCAAGGCTTGGAAATCCAAAGGGAAGATGAAGATGAAGCAACTAGAAGATAAACAAGAATCCTCAACTCAAGCAATGAGGAGATCTCAGAGAGAAAAGAAGAAGCCTATCAGATTTGGGTATGACACATCACTTGTAACTAAACATTCTGTATATCTTGCAAAGGACTTGTTGAATGAAGAACCAGGTACCTATGAAGAAGCAATTACCAAACCAGAATGGAAAGAAGCCATGGATGAAGAGATGGAAGCTCTCAAGGAAAGTGATACTTGGGACTTGGTACCCAAGAAGAACTCCATGAAGGTGATAGGATCCAGATGGATCTACAAGCTAAAGAGGAATTCAGATGGAACAATAAACATGTACAAAGCTAGATTGGTAGCTAAGGGTTTTGCACAAACCCAAGGCATTGATTATGAGGAGACATTTTCTCCTGTGGCCAAGATGCCAACTATCAGAAGGTGAGTGTAGCTGCATCCAAGAATTGGAACATGTACCAATTAGATGTCAAGAATGCTTTCTTGAATGGATGGATATCTGAAGAAGTCTACATGTCACAACCACCTGGCTATGAAGATCCAAAAAAGGTACATTATGTTTGTAAATTGAAGAAGGCTCTGTATGGTTTAAAGCAGGCACCTAGAGCATGGAATTACAGGTTGACAACCTACCTCCAAGACCAAGGATTTGTGATGAGTAAAGCAAACACTTCTCTATTCATAAAGAGAAGTAGTACAGAGGTAATCTACTTATGTGTTTATGTTGATGACATCATCATTACAGGCAATGATGTCAATGGGATTAGGCACATCAAAGGACAGATGATGAAAGAATTCAAGATTAGTGATCTTGGATTATTGAAGTATTTCTTAGGTCTTGAGTTAGTCTACACCAACTCAGGTATATATATCACTCAAAAGAAGTATGTGCAGGATATGATCAAGAAGTTTGGCTTACAGGATGCTAAAGTATCTACTACTCCAATGGAGGTCAACCTAAAGCTAAGTGCTCATGAAGGAGATGAATTACAAGACATCACAGGATATCAAAGTATGGTAGGTAGTTTGAACTATGCTACCTTGACAAGAATTGACATAGCATATGGAGTGAGTGTGCTTAGTCAATTCATGCACAAACCAAGGGTACCTCACCTAGAGGCAGCAAAGAAGATCTTGAAGTATCTGAAGGGAACTCAAATTCATGGTTTGTACTTTCCTTATACATCAGATATTGATATTAAAGTTTATTCAGATGCAGATTGGGCAGGATGCAAGGATGATAGGAGGAGCACATCAGGCTACATTTGTTTTGCAGGAGATAAGCCCATTTCTTGGTCAGCCAAGAAGCAACCTATAGTGGCATTGTCATCCACTGAAGCAGAGTATAGAGGGCTTGCCAATGCCACTCAAGAAGCTATCTGGTTGAAGCTTCTATATACAGAGTTAGGCCTATATACAAGGCCACCAATTATTTTTGGAGATAACACTAGCTCTCTTCACCTTGCAGCTAATCCAATTTATCATGCCAGAACCAAACACATAGAGGTTCATTACCACTATGTAAGGGAGAAGTTACTAAGCAAGGATATACAATTGATTTATGTGTCTACTGATATGCAATGTGCAGATTTACTTACAAAGGCATTGGATGGAAACAAGCTATGCAAATTTAAATCCATGATTGGATTGCAGGATGTGATTGAAGACTAAAGATGAAGAAGAGAACACTTAAGCCAAAGTGTTTGGCTTGAGGGGGAGCTGTTGGTGCAATTCAAGCCATCACACTTGGCTAGGACAATTGATTTGAAGACTCCACATAAGGGAAGACCCATAGGAACTTATGCTTAAAGTTTCTTACCATTTACTTCTTTGTAAAAGTCTAGAATGACTTGGCATCTCATGTAATCATACCAACTTGATTAGTCGTGGATTCTTAGTTGAGTTAATGGAGAGAATATCTCCCTACTTTTAGAGGAGAGATTCTAGGGAGCCTAAGTTTGAATTTGAAATTCAAATCAACTTCCAAATCTTATAAAAGGTGAAGGAAAAAACTCGCGGGTGTGTCACTCACTTGTAGCTCACTCCCCGAGGCATTCTACAGTTGTAATTGTGTGTGTTAGTGCTACTCCATAGCCTACACCACCACACCTCAATTAGCTATGCTTGTCATGCTAATGAGCTTGTATAATCATATCAATCAATAGATATATACACATTCATCATATCTGGTTCTCTGTGTTTTCTACTTCAAGTCTGTCAACTTCCAAGGAGCATTTCTCAGTGCTCACTGAACCAAATCAAGTGCTTAATAGCTTGTTGGAACCAGCTCAAGGTCTTCTACAAGCATAAAAATATTCAAGGCCAAAGGATGAACCATCTTGGAGAAATCTCAATCGAAGTGCACACTGGTCTGTGTCTACAGAGTTCCTAAAAAGTCGGGGGTACATATAATTTTGCTAAATCAATTTCTCTGGATGTGGTTTATCATTTCTTCTCATTCCACTTGCAAATGGTAGCTTATTAAGGTACTTTAATACTCCCAAAAGGAATTGTTTCAATTGCAAGTGTGCTGGTCACACTGAGCATAACACTGAGCAGGTATCATTACAGAAATAGCAAGTTTTCTAAAATTTGTGAAGTGCAAAGTTGTCTGTTTTGATTTGGTCATTACAAAAACTATTTGCAAAGCACATGTTGGTAGCAGTCAGGGAACCGAAGGAGCCACAAGACGAAGAGAGTCAGAGCGAAGGGACAGCATAGGTAGACATGGCAGTCAAAGAAGATCTGGCAAATAGGCCAATAATTTTCCTCATGAAGAAGCAAGTATGAGCATTCACGCAAATCTAGCACTTAGGCAACCCTTTAACTTTCAAAAACCCTTACACCAATTAAAAGTGATTCTCATCACTAAACACCATTGTAAATACCATTTCATATTTTTGTAGCTCCATTTTGTGCAAGCCAAGGAGTCCTTGAGCTTGAGGAGCTTTAGAAGTATCTACCTGCCAATTTTCGTAATTTTTAGATCTCGTTTGAGCCCTCAAATAAGCCCTGGAACCTAATTTTTAACTAGGCCGGACACTAGGTCTGAACAGGGCCAAAGCTAGTCAAAAGCTATAAAAGGAGCTAGAGAGCTCATTTTTGGGGTTAGATTGTAATTGAAACAAACTTGTAAGAGCATTTTGAAAGTAATCGAAGAACTCCATTGCTTCTCTCTTGGTCTTGCCGTGTGTGCGCGTGTGTGTGTATGTGTGTGCATGTTTGTGTGCTTCTCACTCACGCACTTGTGCCTTCACTTGCTCGAGGTCTTCATACCATCCTCACGTCTTCCCGGATTGACATTAAACGAGGTGCTACTCATCACTGAGCTACACCAAATTTTGGCGCCGTTGCCGGGGATCGAGCTTTGAGGATGCGTGTGATGGTAAGACGTAGATTGGAGACGTTGGCATTGTAAGTAATTTCTTTACTTTTCCTATTTTTCTCTTTCTTACCTTACCACCATCATCACCATCATCATCACCACCATCTTCCACCTCCATTTCCATCATCGCAAAAATTTCAGTTTTTTTATTATATCACCATCTCCACCTCATTTCCCTCATTTCACTTGTGAGAGAGAGCGAGAGAGCAAAATTGCGTGTGCTGTTTTTGCATGTTTCTTGAGCTGTCTTGCAGGTACAGGTCACATTATCGTCCCAGCACTCTGCGTAGGTACGGAATTCGAAGTAACTGTCTGTGTGTCGCCGACCTCTGTCAATCGCGATTGACAGAAAAAACGCTCAAATTACCAAACAAAGTGCAAAACCATGATCTACAGGCCTAGAGCTTCCCAAAAATGTGTTTAGTTTTTTGAAATTCCTCAGATTTCTGTCAATCCCGATCGCTCTGTCAATCGCGATCGACAAACCACGACGGACAGATCTGTCAATCGCGATCGACACGTCAATCGCGATCGACAGCCCACGACGGCTCTGTCAATCGTGACCGACAGAGTCAACGACCAATTGACCACGATCGACTGACCATACGCGTGACACGTGTCAATCGCGATCGAGCCATCAATCGCGATCGACTCATCAATCGCGACTGACAACCCACGACGGCTCTGACAATCGCGACCGACACAGTCAACGACTGTTTGACCACGACGGACAGACCTCGCGACCGACCTGTCAATCGCGATCGACCCATCAATCGCGACCGACAGAGTCAACGATGGTTTGACCACGATCGACTGAAAATTCGGGCCACGTGTCAATCGCGATCGACCAGTCAATCGTGACTGATAGAGTCAACGACCCTTTGACCATGACTGATTGACTTTTCGTAACCCCTGTGAATCGCGACTGACCAGTCAATCGCGACTGACAGCCACGACGGACCTGTCAATCCCGATTGACACGTCGATCGCGACTGACCTGTCAATCGCGACCGATAGACCTTGCAAACACGTTAGAAGGGCAAATTAGGTCAAATTTTTAAGGGAAAAATAGTGGTCTAAATTTTGGCCAAGTGTGGGACAAACATTAGGGTGTAGTAGTGCATTGCGAGGGCATGACTCAAGTAAACTCGAGAATTCCTGTTTGCCTGTTAACCTAGTTTAATCCGGTTTGAGTCCCAAAACCCTGAACTGGCATAACCTTCTCATACGAAATCCGTTTGTTGTGATTTCGGTTTTGTTGGAAAGCTCGTGGGGAATATTAGATAGGGTATTTTGAAGTTGACCATACCCAGGGGGAACAAAATTCAGGGATCTCTAGAGTTGTGTCCAAAAAGGCATAGTGCAAATTGGTGAAGTGTTACATGAATGAAAGTGATTGGTTCAGTCTTTTGAATTTAAGTCTTGAGCTAACAGTGGGCCTTTTACAGGTCCTTTGAGAGCAGCAAAGGGTACGCAAAGCAAGAGTAAGTGCAGGCTTGGGAACACGCGTACTGGGCACACCAGGGCAACAACACAAGGACAGGAACTCAAGGTTGGAAAACCTGCAACACCCTCTGTCAATTCTTAGTTTAGGCTAAGTGCGGGTAGTGTTAGAAGTAATTCCAGGCAACGATAGGCACGAGATAAATCAAAGACTATCTAAAAAGATCAAGTGCAAGTTAAGAGATAACCTGTGTGTGTGTGTGAACGACAACTTTAAAGGAAAAGAACCTAACGTGAAACGACCAAACTCAAATGCGAAATTAAACTCAAGTATTCCTAACGACGTGATATCAGACAAGAGTATAGACACGATAATCAACATAAAAAGAACCAAGTGACCGATACAAAAGGACTCAGAAACGTGGTTGTACCTGGAAAAATTGGGCTAATCAATTAGGCATATGAACCTTAGATCAGGACGACACCTAGTAAGAGAGAGACAAAGCCTTAGGTCTTCAGAGGCTAGTGTCAATCATACTGCAAGGTCTTGGGCCCAGCAGTTGAGTCACCACTCGCATTACCCTAGCTCGGATACCAGTGAATCAGATATGTCTCAAGGCATGGACAGACCTACGGGAAGTTCAGGTGTGCCATACTTGCACAGGGTAGAAGGCCCTTACAAAACACATTTGGAATACCTTAGGACCAACTGATTAGGTGCTAGCATCTATGAGGACGGCCTAGGAAGGTCTGTGGTACAGATTAAAAACCCTGACCAATCCATAGGACTAGAGCACCCAGCAGTCAAGTTTGAAAATGGAGCATACTTGGATAAAGAAGGAACCATATACGTAGTCAACAGTCACCCAGATAGGACAGATGAATTTGGGAATGTAATCTCAGAAGCGGACTTAGGTGACTTGGAACAAGGAAACCTGGGTGTAGAACCTAGAACCCCCCGGGGCAAATCTGTTCTCACTAGGATTATCACACCTGAGTGGGTGCCCCAAGACAACAAGAGCATAGATTTGCTCCTCAATCGAGAAACTGACGAAGCCTTTTGGAGGTATAAATCTAATCAGCCAACTGATATAGGAACAATCATGATCCATGAGTTTAAGGATCCTGATAGCCCAGGCAGAGTGACCTACTTAGATCACGCTTCGGGGAGGATCTTTGTGGTGACAGAAAATGATAGGCATGCTTACACTTGGAAAGGTGAATTCGTTTTCCCACAACCAAGATCGAATGTATCCTATGGTCACCCTGGAGCTGGACCATCCCAAGCTCATGGAATGAAAAGAGACGAAGTAGAGACAGACCAGAAGTAAGCTTTGCCAACCTAGTGGGCAGAGAAAGAACGAGGATGGAAACAAATAGAGTAGAACCTGAGATACTTAGAGCTCACAGGAATCAAAGAAATGCGGATGAGTTCCCTCTACCACGACCTAGAGAGCACACAAGGACTTTGAGACCAACTCAGCTAGTTAAGTCCATGAAGAACTACTTCGATGGCACTGGAGATCCATACGATCATGTGGCTGAGTTTAGGCAAGTCCTGAGAGCTGAACAAGTGGAGGATCTATTCACGTAGTACAATGCCTTTGGTCTAACCCTTAGGAACACAGCCCTGACATGGTTTCAGCCACTAAATGAGAGGCAGTTTAGGAGCATAGACCAACTCCTAGAGGCTTTCATTATTGAATTCTCTAAGAGTGGCATAAGGCATAATACCTCCTCGCTGATTCACAGCTTCAAGCAAACCCCGCAAGAGACCGTGAGACTTGCAGGAAGGAGATTTAGGCAATATCTTGAAAGATGCCCTGTTTCGGAGTTACCCACACTAGCCAAGCAAGTGGCTTTATTCTTGGATGGATTGCTAAGTACCAAATTAAGATCATATGTGTACTTGAAGGACCCTAGGACCATAGAAGAGTATGTACGCATGTGTATTGACATTGAGGACAACCTAGGGGAGGAGTTAGAGCTTTCCAAGATATACAAAGACTCGGATAGTGCCTCTAACCTCTCTTCCACGCAATCCACATCAATCGAGGAACTTGCAGAGAAAGTAGCTCAGAAATTAGGTGTAACTAGCAAACAAATCCCAAGGTTTGCCCCTGTGAAGAGATGCTATACTTGTGGCGGCGACCACATGGCGAATGTCTGTCCCATTATGGCCCAACCCCAAGTTAATCCTAGTAGTCAGTATTGCACCATAGAACGAAGGTACATCAATCACACCGTGCAAGATTGCCACTACAATAAGCAAACCGTTAGGCAGACGTACTTACAGCCATACCCTCAACAAGGAAGATACCAGAACCAGTACCCACCTCAGCCGTATGCTAGGCCTCAACAAACCTACCAACCCTATCAAAACCAACAAAGGCCTCAGCCTGTGTTAGCACAACAACCCCCTGCCCCAGCCAATGTGATTCCGGTAAAGTATACTGCTGCAGAAGAGAACCTGAATAGAGCTATAGTCCCTGTAACATCCTTGCTTTCTGAAAGTGACCCCGGTGACCATAGCTTTGATTCTACACATGTCGATAGTCCCCAGGCTTACTACATGCAGTCTCTAGAACATGGTGAGTCCTATTACAGCGAAGAGCCAAATGAACCTAGTTGGGAGTCAGATTACACAAACATCATGTATGCAAACCCCAACCCTAGGCCTCAACCTAGGCAAGTAAGATCTCCATTCCCAAGAGGACCGTGCTACAGATGCCAAGGAGATCACCTCATTCGTGATTGCCCCTTACCTCCACCCACACAAACTCAGTCAGTGACGATCCAAGGCTTTTGCCAAGATTGTGGAAAAGAGCATCTCTTACGAGATTGCCCAAAGAACCCCAATAATATGCCAAAAATCACTCCTATCAACGTTATTGGGTTAGTGGTAGATTCCACAGGAAGTGTCACTTCCATTGCGCCCGTACAGGTAGTCACTAGAGCTCAAGCGTTACAGCAGAATCAAGGGGTAATCCAGGATAAGAACCTAGAGGCTAGTGAAACCGAGAGCGTAACAAAGAAAAGGACTAGAGCATGGAAAGATAGTCGGGAAAGAATGAAAAGACAATGGGCTAAAAAGATGAGTGAACTCGAGGAAAGCATAAGAGAAACCAAAGCCAGGATAACTGAACTCACCTCTCAAACCCCCTCTCACACTATCCCACCACCACCATTCCCATCGCCATCAGACCCGCCACCTTCCAACCCACCTCATACAATTCCACCACCCCCTAGAGTAGGATCAGTATTAGCTGATCCCACTCCTGAAGATATAGACATGATGCTTAAAGCATATCAGGCCAGAATCCAAGAAGGGCCAAATGTCACGGATCATGACAAGTGTTACCCTAGAGCTGACCTAGAGATAGAAAGAACCAAGCTTTGCGCGAAAATGGTCGCATTAGCTCAGACTATGTTTGAAGCGAGTCGCATTTTCAATTACTCGGGCTCAGCCAAGACACAATTACACTTGGATGGGCTTCTGGAGAAGTTAGAGGGCATAATTGCAAGATCTGCCAAAGAAGAAGAAAATCAAGAAAGAGATAACGCAAGCAAAAATATGACCCATCCCCCACCGAAAGCTTACGTGCCAATTTCTATTGAACCAGACAATTCCCCCTCCCTAGAAAGAATAGAGAATCTAATGGCACAATCACATAAGGAACCTGCCTTTCAACACAAGGGCAAGGCAAGTGAAAGAGTGAGCATTCCTGCCCAAGAAGCCTATGTGCCTAACTCTACGGAGCCAGACACTTCGTCTTCTATGAATCGGTTCACACTAGAATTCCTACGCGAGATTCAAGAAGACAAATGGGCTAAAGAGAGTGAAGTCCCTCCTCCTATTGGACTTGTGGATGATGCACATGACCAATTCCCACAAGACATCCCATCCATTTATGGAGAGCAGGAGAGTACCCAATCCCAAGAAAGATTAGACTTCGAGTCTAACTCTTTACAAGAACTACCCCATTTCACAGGCCCATGGGAAGCAAGGTCCACCTGCATGAGAGCACCTACAGTCATGGTAAGAAACGAAGATTCAGTCATACCTAGGAACACAGAGGTAGTGAAGAACACTAACGTGCAGTGCAATCTCAAGTTAGAAGAGCTACTCAAGGTTAGACCTGAATTATGGAAACATGTCGCCAAACAAGTACCAAAAATAGCCAAACCTCGTTCCCAGGTAGGATCCCATAGGATAGTGCCAGAAATTCCCTTGGATAAGATAGGAGATATGTGTGAAGGTGAAGAAGGGAACACCTATCTTCCCATTACCTACCAGAAGTACACCACCAAGGCAATTTTGGACTCAGGCGCAGGAGTGGCAATTGCCACCACTTCCCTATGGAAGCGTTGGGGCAAGCCAGCACTCAGGCCAACGAGAATGAAATTGCAGATGGCCGATGGTCATATTGAGAGACCCTTAGGATTACTAGAAGGAATAACTCTCACCACTTGTGGTGTCGAGTTTGAACATACATTTGCCATATGTGACTTCAGCATGAAGAACAATGGACACCTCACTGTGATGAGGATGGCTATGACATTTCAGTCTTCTCCATAGAGCCAATCTGGGGAGGGGCAGTTCTAGAAGAATGCGAACCTAGCCCTGATGCAATTGAGGATGCAAGTGACTCCGATCTAGAGTCAATCATTATGGACCCACCATTTGCATCAGATGAAGAATACTTCCATGAAGTAGAATTTCAACCCCAGAGGCATGGAGAGCTCACAAATGATGTAAGATTAGCCACACATGTGACCCCGAAGGAAGAAGGGAAGAAACGAAAGAAGAGAGAAGTCTCACCAGAAGAGGAAGAATCTTTGTTTGAGGTCCCAGAAAATTTTAAGAAGTATGAGATAGATGATAGGAGAGTCATGATCAGAATGCCGAAAAGAGAGGCACAATCAGGAGAGGCCTATGATAACAAAGAAACCACCAAGAAAATAGTAGTGGCCCTAGAAGAAGGAGAGGAGAGATGCACATACATAGGCCATGACCTAACAGAGGAAGAAGAGCATGCGTTAATTGCCTTGCTAAGAGAATACAGAGATGTATTCGCTTGGAGTTACAAGGATTTGAAAGGTGTTGACCCTGACATATGCTCACACACCATCCCCATGACTTCAAATGCCAAACCCTCTAAGCAAAAGCCCTATACATATAACGATAATTACGCTGCTAAGATCAAAGAAGAGATAGATAGATTGGTTGAAGCTGGATTTATCTATGAAATTGAGCACACCGAGTGGGTATCCCCCATCGTAGTGGTGCCCAAGAAAAATGGAAAGCTGCGCGTATGCATAACTTGAAGAAGGTTAATGCAGCCACTATTCGTGATAACTATCCGCTTCCCATCACAGAACATCTCTTAGAAAGAGTGGCAGGCAAGGAAGTCTACAGCTTCCTTGATGGATTTTCGGGTTACAATCAAGTAGCCATAGCTCCAGAGGATCAGCATAAGACGGCCTTTGCCACTGAATGGGGCATTTTTGCCTTTAGAGTAATGCCATTTGGGCTTACCAATGCACCAGCTACCTTCCAAAGGCTGATGTGCCATGTATTTAAAGAGTTCCTGAGGAAGAACTTAGAAGTCTATGTTGATGATCTTTGTGCTCATTCCAACATTAGACAAACCCATATCCCTGAACTCAGACAAATCTTTGACAAATGTAGAGAATATCAAGTCTGCCTAAACCCCGAAAAATGTGTTTTCATGGTCAGGCAAGGCAAGATCTTAGGACACATAGTGTCAAAGAATGGCATATCTACTGACGAAGAGAAAGTGAGAGCTATAGCAGAGCTCCCTAGGCCAAAGAATGTCAAGGAAGTACAAGCTTTCATGGGGCATTGTGGTTATTACCGACGATTTATACACATGTATGCTGTCATTGCAAAGCCCATGTATGGACTTCTGACTAACTTTGAGTGGACGGATGAATGTGAGAATTCCTTCCAGGAGCTTAAATGAAGATTATGTTCAGCACCAATCTTGACCACACCAGATTGGAATAAGCCATTCCATGTTCACGTGGATGCATCCAATTATGCCATTGGGTGTTGCAAAAATCTAAGAATTACGACCACCACAAACTAGAGAGATGACTCTCCTCCCAACCAAATGCCTCTATATATAGCTCTCTCCAGGGGACTGCCTTCTTGGGCAGGTGGATACTAACCATCCAAGTGTCAGCCATGTAACTACATGTGCGCCAAGTGTCCCAGTTAACTCGAGTTAACTCAAGTGGATGCTTCTAGAAGGCTCTAGAGCTCTTTGGGCAAAACACTCTCCCCATGTACCCCATGGGGGTTGAACCCAAGACCTCCTCCTTCACATCCTTGAGACTTAACCACTAAGCTAAGTGGATCACTTGTTCACAAGAGCACAAGACCTCCTAGTAAGTCTAAAACTCGAGATCTTTGGTCATACACACGGATGACCAAACGGTGTTCGATTTCAGATCTGTCTGAACCGGCCAGACCCTTGGATCATAGACTTACTTTATTACATTCTTCCCCCCTTGGAAAATATTTTCTTCCTCGAAAATAGAGCTATATATATACTGTAGGCAACCCCCGAGCCTCATGTTCTAAAACTGGAAGAACATGGTCATGTTCTAGAACTGGAAGAACATGTCTCATCTCTGTGGTGGCATCCCTGCCCAAATGATTCAAAACACTATCTAGGTTTGCACTTTGATAAACGGGACAAAGTACAAACTAGTGAAGAATAATAAGGGTGGATCTAATGACATCCCTGGCTAATTCACAGTTTCTGGATGTGCGATCTAGGCACAAACATGTGAATTAGGTGGATTCAAATTACTAGTCCATTTCTAGGCATAACTGGTGCATGGGCTTAGTAATGAAGGTGGGATTCTTATCCCTCGCAAGACTTTGAGAATTCTTGATTCACTTGAATTTGTTTTGGAGAACTTGAAGTGTGGTTGTCCCATACATCTAACTTTAGATGTCTGTTCAATGGTTTACTTTTATCTAACAGTTACTTGATTTTTTCACCCGACTAGAGGACTACTCTTTCCCAATGAGTTGAAAAAATCCTATGTAAACTGTAGGAGAAAGTTTACCATTCCGGTGGAATCAACCATACTAACTTCACCAATTCAAATTCAAAATAAAAATTGTCCAACTTAGGACACTTTTCTCAAAGACTTTTAACTGAAAGTTCTTGGGAATTGTCAATCTGATGAGCAATTCCTAACTTCTTTATTCTAGAGTATACTGGACTCTAGGAAATTATTTATGCTATAACTTGAAGCAAAATCAAATGAATAAGTCTACTTAGACTTATCATGTTTTGAAGATTGAAAAGGTTCTTATACATAACATCTATCTAGGATGTTCAAGTTAGTTATCTAATTCTAACAGGCTATCCCTGGTCTTTTGAAAAAGGAATCAGATACCATATCTGAGTCAATTACAAAAGATTTGGAAAGCGGAAAGAGATAACTAAGACTTTGTACAACCAATTCAAACTTCGAATATACATAAACTTGCTATGAGTCAAAGACTAGATGACTCAGGACTTTTTACTTTTCAAAGATCTATTTCAACAAGATATTGAAGCATTGTCTTTATCTTTCAGAGAAATAAGCTGGATTCTCAGAAAGATACAAAGAAAATCAAAAACATCATCCAACCACAAGATACTAGTGTGGTAACCAACATCAGTGTGTCGACCCACTGAGGTTATGCTGATGAGTTTTGTATTCAAATAATGCTTCACTTGAGACTAAGTTCAGGTCACATTCAATCTTTTTGACTCCGTGAATGCAATTCTTGTGCACTTCTTTGAGTCTAAAAGAGTGAATTTTATCAAGTTACACTAGGAACTTGATGCTTGACTTAGTCAATTAAATCTTTAGTTGAAAAGATCAACTCAAAATCAAAGTCCAACTTCTTTCAGAAATTTATCAAATATTTCTGATCAATAACACTTAAACTTGAAGTGTTCTATAAAGATCTTGGAAGTTACTTACTTCATATCTTCAGTTTCCTTAATCTTGAAGTTACCTTGAAGTATCGTAAGATACTACTTTCATCCTTTACGAATTAAACTTTTCCTTGAAGTCTTAATTCCCTTGAGGATGAAACCTAACTTCAAAATCCAAACTAGGACTAAAAGATAATCATCATCCCACGGTCCGATGTCCCATTCCATCTTTCCTACATCAATCTGAGTATAAAATCTGGTGTCCCATACCACCCTATTTTATATTCACATTAATGTGTGGGTGATTCTTATCCTAAAGTCTAAACATCTCTTGATAGAGTACCTTATTTCTTCAATTCTTTTACAAGAATTGGAAGTTTCAGGCATTACCTCTAACTAGATTTTCTAGGTTTTGATTCCTTCACATGATCGTCTCACAATCATGTGCTTTACCTTGGGAACTTGAAAACCTCTTAACAGAATATCAATCAGAATTCCAAGTTCTTGAATTTTCTCGAATTCAAGTTCAATTGGTTTACCCTTGACCAATTTTGTAGCGACAAGAGCTTTTGACTTCTTGTCTTTAGATTCCTTTCTTTACTGTTGCTTTAGGTACCTACCCCGAGGACTTTATTTAGGAATCTCTTTACTGCTTAAGTCTTAAGCATCCGCTCATGCTTTCTGGATTTGTACCAAAATCCCTTTAAGGATAGGTAAACACTTATGTTTTACCTTCCACAGACTTAATTACCATTTTCACGGTTGCAGACTACATTCTTGGAATTTCTTTACTCTGTTCAAACTTGGAACAACTTACTCTTTTTCACATTTTTCCATCGAATAAATGGAACTTGCGTGAATAATTCCCAAAAGGAATTTTATTGCCAATACTTGGGCAATCTACAAAGTAGTTCTAATCGCACATTACTTGGACAATCATGGCCAAGATTGATCAAGTCTGGTTGATCTTGCGATAAAAATAACGACGTAATCTTTATCTTTAAGATCTCTTAAACTATCTTTAAGCTGCTTTGCTTACCTGCAGGATTTTTAGAGATCTTTCTCAAGTCCAAGCATACACTTATGCCTCTCAGATTCCAAAGCTAAGAATCTTTGATATACCTTTAGGTTATATCACAAATAGGACTTGAAATACCACTTCTAGTGGTTTGGGATGTCTAGGGAACTACTTATTGATTAAAGAGTATGAAGAATTTCATTCTCAATACTTGAAAGAATGCCATTTCTTCAAAGACTTGAGATTCCTTCTAGGGAATCAAATAACTTGAGCAAATGATTCATTTTGGAATCTTTTGCAAAAAGAACATTTAAAAGAAATTCTTTCAAATGATATCCAAAAATTTACTGATTCAATTGTATTTATTTCCTGAGTATCAAACTAGAGACGAAATATCACATTTGCCAGTTTGAAAGTTTAAGTTGACTTTCATTTATGTGATATCGACTTCTATTCTTGAGTTTGATACAAAACTCATTATTATTGGTCAATCTTCAGATGTTACTAGAGTCCTTTAAACATATTTCACTAATCAAATTTATGTTTAAAGTCCAAGCATCTATTGATTGATCCAATAGTAATGCAACTATGAACACTTTGAACTTTATAACTTGTTTAGGCGAAGTTCATGGATTGAAAATCCATTTCTTGGACTTTAAGTCTTTAGGAACTTATATTATTTCCTAAAGATTGCTTAGCTAGTTGCATCATTTACTAGAGATGCAATTATAGAACCTAACATCCTTTTATTGATATCAAGGATCAATTGATGTTGAGGTTTAACCTTTGATTTTCATCACTCCTTGAGATGAAATCAAATAAAAATTTATAAAAGCTTGGTACCTTTATATCTTGGCAAAATATTTATATCCTAAAGAGATTTTGCCTTCATCATTCCTTGGACCTATCATATAATATGAATTTATATATATTTTGGGAGGAGTTCATGAATCAATTAAGATCCTCTACTTGGAACATCTTCCTTCCCAAAACTAAATTCATCTTGAACATAGTAGGAGAATGATCTCACATGAAATAGAAGGCTTGACTATTTCGTATCTCTATTCCAAAAAGTCACTTACCGAGGTTTCATCATGAGATATAAATCTTGAAACCACAAGAAAACTTCTTTAAACTTTCGAAATCTTCTAAGTAGAAGAGTGCTCATGGAACTTTGGAAATATAGTTGATGCTCTCATCCAACCTTGGGATGCTTGAGAAGTTATAAAATATATAACTAATCAACTAAAGCTTTATCCTCATTACTTTCTAAGTACATCCAGGACTTAGAGTCATCATACATCACAAAAGAGTTTGCAAGTAATTAAATTTTCTTGGTCATCAAGAAAATTTATTACTGAACTTTCTCCTAGTGCTTACTTATACCTAGCAAGACATCTATCATACTTAATTAGCATTAAGTATTTATGTTTGATAGTAGAGTATCGACTTGGGAAGAAATTGACTAATTACTTGAGTTGCAAACTAGAACTAGTATGTCTTTGCAACTAACTAGTCCTTGGTCTTCCCTAATGTCAAACTGCGAGCTTTACAAAGTAAGCTAAATACTAAGAGAGTACATTTTCATATCTACTTGCAAATAGCATACTATTCTTCCATGCAAATGCATGTATCTACATGCAAAAGCATATGTTCACATGCGTATGCATGCATGTTCTTAGCATGCTCAAAAAATAATACAATAATCATGCATGAACTTGATGCACGATTTTTTCCTTGTACTAAGAATGTATATCATGTAATCCTGATGCATGTATATCCTTTCCTTTGTCCTAATGCACTATGATATAAAAACATACCCTTGAAGTGCAATAGAAAACTTTACTCAATGGAAAGGAAATCTGTATTTAAACTACCAAAATACATTCTTTGATGCACAAGGATCTTTTTGAAATCAAGTCTTTCCTTAATGCAAACTAATGCTTGAAATAAGAAATGGATTAATTCATTATTCTAATCTAGACTTAATCAATTGAAATCTTGGCTATTTCAATGTGCATCTATGATTAAGTGTAGAATAATGAAAACAAGATAAATCAAGCATTAAGGCCAAGCAAAAACTGGAAAATACTTAGCTTTGATCAAAGCTTCGTCCATCCCTTGATCCTTTGGAAGAGTGATTCATCCTCTTGATCCTTGCGAGGAGCTATTCACCATTCTTGAAGCTTCCTCATCAAGAAATAGTCTTGGATGACTTGGTCCGTCGAGATCTACTAACTTAGGCCTCTAGATCTTCACTCCATAGCTCCAATTCCTTCAAGCTTTGCTCAAGCTTTGCTCAATCTTTGATTCTTCTTGGATGGATGAAAGTTGGGAGAGTTGGGCTTGCACTTCAGCTCTGCTTACTGCTTCAGGACACTCTGCTCTGCACTACCGAACAAGCAAATCCGGCTGGGTGCGTGGCTATGTGAGCCTCCTCCCAAAGAACCCGTCTGAGTTCGATCCTAGCAGACGCAGCGGGCACAGAAAGCTACGTTCTGTTTTGTTCCTTTCGGAGATCTTCTGCAACGCTGGGTTTGAAAGCAACACAAATTTGTGCAGACTTCTGGACGTGAACGCCCGTCGACGTTATGGATAGGCGAGTGTCCTCTAGTTGGGGGGGCGGGGGTTCGAATCTCCTCTGCTTCACTGGAGAATACACAATTTTGGATCTACAAATTGAGTTCTCCAGCGCCGACTTTTGGTTAAAAAATTTGCTCCAGTAATCCTTCACGCGCACGCACGATGATGCTCTGTGGATAGAGCAGCGCTTTCCAATCGGTGGGACGGGTGTTCAATTCCCGTCGGCAGCAGCTCGGCGGATTTTTCATCTCTTCTCAAGTGTTCATCAGCGCCAGATTATGGCATAAGAAAAGGTTGTGCAAGTTATTGAGCGTCAATCGCCCGTGGGCATGTTGGGTAGACGATGATGCTCTAGCTGCGGGGGCGAGGGATCGAATCCCGTCTGCCTCACAAAAGGGTCTAATCTTTTGCCAAGCTTAAGCTAAGTCAATAGGCGAATTCGGCGGCGGCGCAATAAAACTGATCATCTACGAGCATTGCACACGCATATTGGAGAGCAGAAGTTATGGAGAGAAAGATGATGAGCCCACTCCAAGGTCACCATGAGAGCTTGGCTCTGATACCAATGCAACAATCTAAGAATTACGACCACCACAAAGTAGAGAGATGACTCTCCTCCCAACCAAATGCCTCTATATATAGCTCTCTCCAGGGGACTGCCTTCTTGGGCAGGTGGATACTAACCATCCAAGTGTCAGCCATGTAACTACATGTGCGCCAAGTGTCCCAGTTAACTCGAGTTAACTCAAGTGGATGCTTCTAGAAGGCTCTAGAGCTCTTTGGGCAAAACACTCTCCCCATGTACCCCATGGGGGTTGAACCCAAGACCTCCTCCTTCACATCCTTGAGACTTAACCACTAAGCTAAGTGGATCACTTGTTCACAAGAGCACAAGACCTCCTAGTAAGTCTAAAACTCGAGATCTTTGGTCATACACACGGATGACCAAACGGTGTCCGATTTCAGATCTGTCTGAACCGGCCAGACCCTTGGATCATAGACTTACTTTATTACAGGTGTGTACTTGCTCAACCTATTGGTGAAGGTAATATGGATCTTCCAATTGCCTATGCCAGTAGACAGTTGAATGCAGCTGAACGAAATTACACCACTACGGAGAGAGAAGGCTTAGGCATGGTATATGCAGTTAAAAAATTTAGACACTATTTGCTTGCAAATAAGTTTAAATTTTTTACTGATCATCAAGCATTGCTATACCTCGTAAACAAGCCATACAATACAGGAAGATTAGTGAGATGGTTTCTCTTGCTAATGGAATATGATTTTGAGGTTGTGGTAAGGAAAGGGAGGACTCATTTGAGAGCAGATCACCTCTCTAGGCTCACATCGGGAGAAGCCCCACAAGGAGTGTCAGATGACCTTCCTGATGCTTACTTGTTTAGTTTGGAAGTGGTGCCGCAGTGGGCTAAGCCATTGGTGCCAGTATTGACATACGGGCCTAACCATCCAGTAGTAAACACACGGAATAGAGAGGTTGTTAAAGCCCAAAAGTACCACATCATGGCAGGAAGCATGTACAAGCACACAGATCAAGGAATCTTAGCTTGTTGTGTGGAAGAGGACGAGTACAATAAATGGTTGCATTTAGCACATGTAGGTGCGCTAGAGCAACACCATTCAAAGCAACGAACCTTACAAACACTAAGGAGATTCGGAGTGCATTGGCCAACTATGGAAGCGGATGTCCAAAAGTCGTGCAAGGAATGCCCAATCTGCTGCATTAAACCACCTATGGAACACGCTACTCTTTATCAAGTATCCATAGTGCCAGATTGGAGTGAACCACTAGTATCCTTCCTAAGGACGAAAGCATTCCCTCCAGACATGACTCTGGCTAGGAAAAGGAGTTTAGAACAAGAAGCTCTGGATTACTCACTCATTGGTGATAATCTATATAAGCGTGGTAAAGATGGTTACCTGAGACTGTGTGTCCATGAGAGTGAATATCTTAAGATCTTGGAAACTGCTCACCAAGGTGTAGCAGGAGGGCACTTTGGACCAGATCGGGTGATCAAGGCGATACTATTTGCAGGTTTCTGGTGGCCTACCCTTCACATGGACGCACATACCTATGTGAAGTGATGTGATGTCTGTCAGAGAACTCAGTATCCTATACGAAAAGATGAGATGCCACTGAAACCCATGATGGGTGGACGTGCATTCTCTAAGTGGGGAATAGATTTCGTAGGTCCTATTAATCCCCCAGCTAAGAGTTCCCATGCGGAATACATTATTGTTGCAATAGACTATCTAACTAAGTGGGTAGAGGTAAAAGCCACGACGAAGAACGATGCTCAAACAACTGCCAAATTCTTGTTTGAGAATGTATTCACAAGATACGGGCTACCTATAGAGCTTGTAAGTGATAGAGGCACTCACTTCTTGAACGAAGTAATTGAGAATCTACTCCAAGAATTCTTAGTAATACATAAGAAATCTACCCCCTATCACCCTCAAGCTAATGGACAAGCTGAGAGCACCAATAAGATCTTATGCAATGTACTGATAAAATTAGTGAACACGAAACGCTCTGATTGGGAGAAACAGCTACACCATGCTGTTTGGGCATACCGAGTCGCCTATAAAACGGTACTCCAAGCCACACCCTTTCAGATGGTATTTGGCCAAAACGCTGTGCTACCCTTGGACTTCTTGATTCCTACATTGAGAGTAGCACAAGAGCACGAATGGACGGGTCATGAACTCTCCTCTAGACTTTTTGACCTTGAACGATTAGGAGAAACAAGACTGAGAGCAGCTGCAGGAATATATGCAGCTAAGAAGAGACAGAAGGCATACTTTGATGCCCATGTGAAGGATAAGGGTTTGAAAGCAGGAGATCTAGTTTTAGTCTATACACTGAAACAACACGCAAGAAAGCTAGAAAAGAGAGGCTACGGACCTATGATCATCAATAGGATCTCCACGAGTGGAGCAGTACAACTGGCCACATTAGAGGGTGATATTCTCCCAAACTATATTAGCGGATGCAGAGTCAAGTTGTATCAAGAACCCCTCACGGAGGAAATGCTCAGTCGACTCAACACTGCTAAGAAACGCAAGGAGGAAGAAAAGCGAATTCGAGAAGAAGCTCAAGCAGAAGCTTTAGAACGCATCAGAAGGATGAAATTAAGAAGACAAGGCAGAGAGCACCCTAGGCAAGATGCATACGTAGATCAAAGATATGACATGGCTATGTGTGAAGTTTCAGGTGTTAGCTCACATAAGATAACTGATCGACGTCCTTTCATAACCTTAGATATAGGACAAGGAAAGAGTGCAAGGACTGTAAGAGCCTTGATTGACTCAGGTGCAGCCACTAGTGCTGTTAAATTGTCTTACTGTCAAGAGTTGCAATTAACTGTCAATCCTGTGGAAGCATATCTCATAGGATTGGGAGGCGTGGAAACCCCTTGCATGGGCGAGGTGGAACTTCCCCTCTACATTCATGATGAGGCAATGACAGTTAAAGTACTAGTGTGTCAAGATGAGGACCTCACGGAACCCCTTGTCTTGGGTCAAGACTGGATCTATGACCAAGCAGTCAACTTAAACCTAAGAAGTGGACTTCTTCAGGTATGGGTCAATCATAGTCGAATTACAGTAGAGTTAGATAATGGAGCACTCAAGGAATTAGGAAAGGCACAGACTCCTGGTCCCTCCAGGGGTGCACATGAAGTTGACCATGTTGTTCTTGTCCAAAACTATGTGTTGCAGAGGAATGCTATGCGCAAAAAAGGAGTCAGGGATGCAACGGAATTCCCTTCTTTTCCAAAGGCCAGAAGGAGGCAACAACCAAAGGTGGATCAAAGGCAGAAGAAGCAGAGTACTACCTATGCCGAAAATCAAAAGTACCTGCGCAGCAGAATGTCTCAGCAAGTGAACCGAGTGTGGGTGCGAAAAGGCGAACACCCGGTTGCACTCAAGCCAACCACACGGGCAAAGCCTCTTATTAGTAACCAACAACACGACACTAATAAGAAGTCTTTCAGAAATTCTTCTGCTAACATGAAATCTATTTGGGTGCCCAAGAAGTCGATGAAGGCTAGTCCACAATCAAGACAAATTTGGGTGCCTAAGGCTTGTTTGCAGGCTCAAATAGCTACACCAAGACCACATCCTATACAGCATGATCCATTCACTCGCACAGCCGGCATCCACCCGTTTTCAACAATCAGGAACACACCAAGGCCCATGAGCACGAACATAATCACTGGTAAATGGGTCCCTAAAAGGCCTCATTTTCAAGCCGATACACCTATAAAGCTCTCTAGAGTCTCTACGAAACCAAGAGCAAAACCCATCCACTGCATGTGGCAGCCTAAGACCTGTAATAAACCCCCCGACCCCAATTTGTGAATTCATCCCCACTTACTAACTGCATTAGTCTCCTAGGACTAACCAGGCATTAACTACACACACTGTCTTCGTGCACTTACTAACCACTAACTCACCATCTACCTCATATTAATGTTATAACGGGGACAACAATGGCTTTATTCTGTCCCTTACGATGTTAACATGTGGTTCTATATTCTCACAGAACCAACCAGCAAGCAGGGCTATGGCAGAAGCAGGAGGTGCTAGTTCTCAAGCCGGATCCGGTGCACAGATTGTGGACATAGAAACACTCCTCCTTGAGCCACATCTCACCGCAAGGCCGCAAGAACTTCAAGCCGTGCATGTGCTCCCCATTCAGGATCCTCCGCAAGGGCACACTTCTCAAGTAGGTAAACACGCTCACTGGTTCAGTGATGTCGCAGGACCATTGGGCGATGGAACCTATTTCTAGGAAGCAGAATTGGAATTTAATGGTAAATGGGGACGATACCACTTTTTCACGCGCGAGTTTGAAAGTTATCAGAACGCCGAAGTCATGCGATCAGTATGGACCAAAGCCGGTGTGGACAGTTATTTCAGGGCCCACTTACCAAAGCCGGATTTCTTACGATGTTCATATCTGATCAGTACCATCACGCCAAGCAGGGCCAAGGGAGGCGACAGCACCTTTGTGTTGCCCTCACTGCTGCCGGGTCATGAGCTTAAAAGATTCAAGCTGACCCTTAATCTGGTACGAGAAGTGTTGGGCATGTATGGCATGCACATCCCCATGGAAAAGGAAACAATGGTTCTAGGTCGAATGAAACACAAAGATCTTAATAAGTTGAAGGATATGGTAGCGATGACACCAACCATCGCTCTACACCTGCGGACCATCATGCAACATTTTGCTTTCCCCGCCCAAGAAAGATTCACAATGCCCCCAAAGAAAATATGGTTCAGCTTGTATCTGGCAGAGACAGAAAGCCTTCCCATCAATGTACCACACTGGATCATCGATCAGATTCACCTAGCCCATCAAAGGTGGAACAAGAAGTAGAAAAATGTGCTTCATGGATGTTGCGCTCTAACAAAGATAATCTACCGATGTCTGGCCTATGACGTGCCTATTCAATGGGCACTCATATGGCCCCGCACCCAGGAATTCCAAAGAAGACTATCAGCAGCAGGTCCCCCATCAAAGAAGATGAGGGGGGGAGTACAATTACCCTGTGCTCAACCAAGGGGAGCCACCACTACACCAGAAATTACCCCTCCCCAGACACGACGCGTTAGGCCATTCACAATCCGGCTACCAAGACCAAGCACAGATGGACCTAATCTGGTATTTCCACCCGTCCCATCAGATCTGGAATTTCCACAGGGTTTTACTCTCAACGATCTCATGGATGAAGAAGTGGCTAGACTGATCTATGACTCTAACCTCGAGACGGAAACAGAACGAGCTCAGGAACCACAACCCCAGACAACAACAGCAGCCCCCACCCGACCAGAAGTGGTAGAAGTCGACGTCGAGGAACAAGAGACTGAACAAGAAGAAGAAGCCTACGAGGAACAGGAATATGACGAGCTTTCCGAGCTGGCAAGTGCCCCTGCGTATTCGGCACAAATCAAAAGACTATATCGAACCATGCAACTAGTTCAAGAACAGCATAAGATGTCACTGGAATCGGGCAAGAAACTCATGAACCAGTTGCTAGCTGAGGAAGGTGTGGACGATATGTTCATTGAGTCCATAAACCTTCATGCCGACGCAGTAGGAGTGGATGAGGCCATTCATGAGGCAATGGCCTACATTCACAGATTTGAGAAGAGGGTTCCCGTTCGTCCCAGGAGGTCCGGGAAACAAATTCATATCAATGTATCAGCACCAGGAGAGACAACGCAAGCAGACGAACATCAGGAAGCACCATTGTCACCACCATCCCCACCTCGCACTACACAATTCACTCCACCACATGACACTAGCACCACCACGTCCACTACCACCACCATTGTCATGGGTATCCCACTCTCTCCGGGAATCCAATTCGGGGGAGTCACCATGCCCACTTTCACCACTCTATTCACTGACGTAACATCCACTCCACCCACGATCCCCATCTACACTGTCACTCAAACAATTGACACTATGGAAACATCTCCTGTCACAGCACCGCTCCCTCCCCCCATGCCACCTTCATCTCCCATACCCCCTCCACCCACATCTCCGCTTGCATCCACATCATTCACAACTCCCTCTCCCGCCCCCATTCCCCCTGCATCTTCACCCCTCCCAGCATTATTTAATGTAAATAGCATATTTATAGCATTAAATCAATGTGTATATCAGCTTCAGAATGAGTACAGAGCTCTGGACGGCCGGTATCAACAACTGACAACACACCATCAGAACTTACAAAGGCAATTTCACATTCTACAAGAGGAAAATGCAGAAGTGAATCAACGTTATTCAACGCTTGAGCAGGCTCACCAAACACTATTGGAGGCACCCCAACCATCGACAGAATCAGGTGTCAAACAACTAGAAGCTTTGCTCGAAGTATACCAGGCCGATAACCTACGAGTCAGACGCAACTTGGCGCTACTGCGAAAACATATGGCCACAGCACTGGAGGAGAACAAAAGGCTGCAAAAACAAAATGAAGAGAATCTGGAAGCGGCAATGGAAGGCTCCCCTCACGAGATAGATCCAGAGCAATTCAAAGCAATTCCCACGGAGACGATGAAAACCATTCTGGAAAGCTATGCAGATCTCCTGGAAGCCCATGATGACTTGGAAAGAGAGCGTGACACACTTCAGAGCAGGCTTAAGGAACAGGAAGAACAACCGAAGAGTGTCCCATCAACCTCCACCTCAGACGAAGTAAAGGCCTTAACTGAGCAGGTAATAGAATTACAAAAGAGGTTACTGACATACGAGAGGCAGCCATCTCCAGTGGTCGAACCAGAGCAAGAAGAGTTGGTCCCTATTGAGGTAGATGATTCGTACGAGGAACCGTATGTTCCTATGCCAATGCCAGGCGGGCCACGAACCTCAGAGGGACTAGACACATTGGAAGTGGAAGCACCCGAGTGGCTTCAGACACTGGAAAGGACAGCGAACACCCACGAAGAACGGGTGGCCATACAGATCCATTCACTAGCGAACTTAGAAGAAACTGTCATAAAGTCTGAATATTTCAGAAGCATGTCTCATCATAGATGGATCGGCACCAATAATGACCAGTATGTGCCATTCTGTATACTTTTAGCCGATTACAACGCGGAGATTCAACGGCAATGTGGCAAGCCTCCCACATTTGCTACACAATTTGGTCCAGATGATATACCGGAAAGTGCTCAGCGTGGGTCCATCCATCAACCCACCTGGAGAATCAGGCTTTTGGAAACGTATCCTGAAATGGTCCGAACCTGGAATAATATGCCGTTGTTTATTAAATATAATCCTTGTTACATTCCAGTTCTTCAACGACGCACCTGGCCTGAATTCACTATTGCCGTCAGAGACATTAAAGCCTGTGCAAAATGGTTGAATTATGTTTACCTAGCACCTCCACGAGGACCCCCCATGGTCAACTACATGATTTCTACAATCCGTCACTGGAGTACTCGGCTATGCAATAATCCTGATGTGATGGCCCAGATGTGTATGAAAATATTTGAATTAATGCTGATCACTTTCAGGACGTTTAAGAACATTAAGGACCCTCACTTCTCAGGTGCAGGCTTTGTGACAGGAAACCAGGATCTAGTGTACGATATGAGTACCACCCCGTCAATTGAAGTAATATATGCTTGGCACGCCAGAATCAAATACCTCCCAGCCTGCTTTAAACAGACATTTGAGGAGATGTTCATCACCGGATTCTGGGAATATCACTCCGAAATCTTTATACCCAGACCATCACATCTCCTCCAATTATTTGCTGTGGAGAGAACTATTTACTCAGAACAATTGAGGGTGCCTCATCCAGATGTTCCCGGACCTGTGAATTGGGATGAATTGCTCACAGATCTAGCATGCGGCTTGCGACTTGAAGAACACCACCTAGCCTCCGATGTCGTCCAATACTATGTTCAAAAATCCTCTAGACAAGGGTCTGTCAGGGGCGACAGACGTGAGAGTGGGGGGGGTGTTGGCAGCAGTCAGGGAACCGAAGGAGCCACAAGACGAAGAGAGTCAGAGCGAAGGGACAGCATAGGCAGACATGGCAGTCAAAGAAGATCTCGCAAATAGGCCAATAATTTTCCTCATGAAGAAGCAAGTATGAGCATTCACGCAAATCTAGCACTTAGGCAACCCTTTAACTTTTCAAAAACCCTTACACCAATTAAAAGTGATTCTCATCACTAAACACCATTGTAAATACCATTTCATATTTTTGTAGCTCCATTTTGTGCAAGCCAAGGAGTCCTTGAGCTTGAGGAGCTTTAGAAGTATCTACCTGCCAATTTTCGTAATTTTTAGATCTCGTTTGAGCCCTCAAATAAGCCCTGGAACCTAATTTTTAACTAGGCCGGACACTAGGTCTGAACAGGACCAAAGCTAGTCAAAAGCTATAAAAGGAGCTAGAGAGCTCATTTTTGGGGTTAGATTGTAATTGAAACGAACTTGTAAGAGCATTTTGAAAGTAATCGAAGAACTCCATTGCTTCTCACTCTTGGTCTTGCCGTGTGTGCGCGTGTGTGTGTATGTGTGTGCATGTTTGTGTGCTTCTCACTCACGCACTTGTGCCTTCACTTGCTCGAGGTCTTCATACCATCCTCACGTCTTCCCGGATTGACATTAAAGGAGGTGCTACTCATCACTGAGCTACAGCACATATATGCTTTCTTGGTATCATTTGAAAGCTCAAGGAGTCTACTAAGCATTTCTGGAATCAAGGAGGGCTGGTGTAAAGCAGGTGTAGCAGCACCAACTCATTTCTTGAGTGCATCCAACCATCACTCCCAACAATAGATAGATAGATAGATAGATGGATAGATAGATAGATAGATAGATAGATAGATAGATAGATAGATAGATAGATAGATAGATAGATAGATAGATAGATAGATAGATAGATAGATAGATAGATAGATAGATAGATAGATAGATAGATAGATAGATAGATAGATAGATAGATAGATATTTAGATAGATAGATAGATAGATAGATAGACAGATAGACAGATAGACAGATAGACAGATAGACAGATAGAGAGATAGATAGATAGATAGATAGACAGATAGATAGATAGACAGATAGACAGATAGACAGATAGACAGATAGACAGATAGAGAGATACACAGATAGACAGATAGACAGATAGACAGATAGATAGATAGATAGATAGATAGATAGATAGATAGATAGATAGATAGATAGATAGATAGATAGATAGATAGATAGATAGACAGATAGACAGATAGATAGATAGACAGATAGACAGATAGAGAGATAGACAGATAGTTAGATAGATAGACAGATAGATAGATAGATAGATAGATAGATAGAGATATAGCTAAATAGATAGATAGAGATATAGATATAGATACATCCAATACATCCAATACACATCATCTATCCATCTATATTTCATCCAATACACATCATCTATCCATCTATATTTCATCTCTTCCTTCTTCTACGACCATCTACACATATCTATATATACATATGAGTATTGATTCATCATTACTTCAAGTATATTGAAGTATTTACAAAGCTAATGTACATATGTTTTAAAAAAACTTTACTATTTGAATCTTCTCTTTACTCCATGAAGTTGGACTTCATTCTTTTCTTCACTTCTTCAGTTCTAGGCTTCATATAATCACCAATTGTTGATTGTCTTGCTCTAACAGCTCCCCCTCAATCATCAATTGTGATTACCTGCATCTTCTTTATTCCTTCCATATCTTTAAACCTCTGCAACTTTGGTCCATCCAAGCTTTTTGTCATCATATCTGCAAGTTGATCTTTTGTAGGAGTATGCATAACTTCTATTTCTTTATCAACAACCTTCTCTCTCAGAAAATGATAATGAATCTCAATATGTTTAGTCCTAGCATGGTATACAGGATTTGATGCCAAATATAAAGAACTCATATTGTCTCCACCAATGATAGGAGTACTTTGAACAATATCAAAACTCTTCATAAGAGTCTTTAACCATATTACTTCCTTTGCAGCTTCTACCATGCCATTGTATTCTGCTTATGTAGATGATAAAGCAACTGTATGTTGCTTCTTAGAGCACCATGAAATTAGCTTATCTCCCACATAACACAAGTATCCATGAGTTGATCTTCTATCATCAGAATTACATGCCCAATCTGCATCACTGTATATTTTGACTCTTGTATCTGAAGTAAATCCATAATACAGACCTTCTTTAAGTGTGCCTTTGATGTACCTAAGTACTCTGTCCTGCAATCCAATGTTCCTTTCTAGGACAATGCATGAATTGAGATAGAACTCCAACTGCATATGATAAGTCAGTTCTTGTTAATGTAGCATAAATCAAGCTACCCACCAAAATCTGATAGAGCTTCATATCTTTGAATTCCTCTCCTCCATATCTAGTCAATCTATGATTCACTTCCATTGGAGTTGGTGCTATCGTGCAATCTTCCATTTTAAATTTGGTTAGCAAATTTTTCAGATACCTTTCTTGAGTTAAATATACTCCATACCGAGTATATGAAATCTCCATTCCCAAAAAAATGACAAATTTCCCAAATCACTGATTTTGAACTCTTTCTCCATCTGCTTCTTAATCATGTGTATACCTTTGTCCTCTATTCCTGTAAGTATTATGTCATCAACATAAATACAAACATAAATAAATCCATCCTCACTTGCTTTGACTAACAAGCTACTATCTGCCTTTGAAGCTTGAAATCCAAGTTCCTTCAAGAACTTTACAAGCCTATAATTCCATGCCCTTGGGGCCTGCTTCAATCCATACAAAGCTCTCTTGAGCTTACACACATAATTTGGATACACTTGATCTTTAAAACCATATGGTTGCTCCACGTAGACTTCATCTGAAATATAACCATTCAAAAATGAATTCTTCACATCTAATTGAGATAATTTCCAACCTTTGCAAGTAGCAATTGCTATGAGAGTCCTTGTCATCTTTGCAACAGGGCTATAAGTTTCATCATAGTCCACACCATTTGTCTGTGCATATCCCTTTACAACAAGCCTGGCTTTGTACCTAGATACACTTCCATCTGCAAAACTTTTTGTTTTGTAGACCCATTTACATCCAATGATCTTCTGACTATTTGGTTTAGGAACCAAATCCCAAGTCTCATTTTCCATGAATGCATCATACTCCTCTTGCATAGCTTTTTCCCAATTCTTCTTTCCTTTGGCTTCATCATATGTGGACGGATCTTCATCTGCTTTTAACATGTAAGCATAATCTTTAGTAGTCAAGAATGAAGTATCATAGCTATACCTTGTAGACTACCATTTGTGCATAGATGACCTTGTGACTTCTCCACATCTTGAAGTTTCTGGTTCATCGCATTCTGGATCAAACCTTGACACTTCTTCAACTTCAATCTGTACTTCGTTGTTCTCATCTTCATCAAATATCTGAACCTTTGATTTACCTTTCTTTTGATTCACAACTTCTTCAACATCTGCATGAACATTAGGTGTACCTGCATACCAAGTACCTTGCTCATCAAATGTAACATCCTTAGACACAAGGAATTGCTGTGTGGATGGACTCCACAACCTATAACCCATCTGCTTGTCATCATAACAAACGAATACATACTTCTCTGCTTTAGGTTCCAATTTATGCCTCAATTGTGATGGCACATATGCATATGCGAAGCATCCAAATATTTTACAATAATCTAAGGTAGGTCTCTTACCCCACCAAGCTTCATATGGTGTCATACCCTGCAAGGCTTTGCATGGTAACCTATTGACCAAATATGTGGCTGTGTTTACAGCCTCAACCCACAAATAATTAGGGCAATTTTTCTCCTTCATCATGGATCTTGCAAACTCAACAAGAGTTCTGTTTCTTCTTTCTGCTACCCCATTTTGTTGAGGAGAGTACTTGCAAGTAACCTCTCTCTTTATACCTGCATTCCACAAATAATCACTCCATAACATGTCCAACATTACCTTGTATCTTTAATGTGAAGAGCCTTCCTTCTTTCTTTCCTGTAACAATTTGTTTATACCCTTGACTAGGGTCTTCAACATAAACTCCATCATTAGTGAACCTTACCTCATATCATTTTTCCACAATTGTTCCTACACTGATCAAGTTCTTTGGAATTGTAGGAACATACAGAACCTTACTCAAGAGAGTACTTCCATCTTTGGCTTTAACTGAACCAATTTACTTTACTTTGTGCTTTGTATTATCACCTGGTTGAACTGTGTGATTGATTGCCTTATGATCTAAATCAGTCATCAAAGCAATATTTCCACTCAGATGATTGCTACATCCTGAGTCAATATAAAATACTCTCATGTCTTCATGTGAGGCTTCACATGTTGCATTCATAATAAGAGTTGAATCTTCTTTCTGATCTGATGCATAATTGTAATAGGTGTTATTATAGGATTGATTTTGGAAGTTTCTTCCTCCACCTCTTCCAAAAGAATTCCTACCACCTCTACCTCTGAAGTTTCCTTTCTGATATCTGCCACCTCTTCCTCTTTGATTAAAGTTCTGATTAAAATTACCATTGCTTTGATTATTATGCCAACAATCATGAGATAGATGATTGGTCTTACCACATATCCAACAAGCTCTGACATTATCTTTGTTATTTCTGCCTCTTCCTCTACTTCTACCACTTCCTCTTCCTCTTAGGAAGTTTTCTTGACTTGGAGTACCTTCATCTTCAACTGATTGTTGCTTTCCTTTGCTAGCTTTCTTCTTGTCTTTAGAATACATTGCATGACCTGCACTCTTATCAACATCTCCTTTGATATCATTCTCAAAAGTTAGCATATGTCCTAACAATTGATTCAAATCAGGAGTGAAATGATCTAATGAAAGTTCTGTAGACAAAATAAAAGGCTTCCACTTCTCATCTCCTCTTAGCCCTGTGAGAATTTGTCTTACCAACTTATCTTCTTCAATATCTTCATCAACTGCACCTAAAGAATTAGCAATGTCTTTCATCTTTGTCACATAATCAGATATTGATTGTGAAGCCTTCTTCTTGAATGTAGTAAACTCTGCCCATAATGAAGCTTTCCTTGATTTGGTTGTATTTTGGAAATGCTCTTCCAAAGCATTCCAAATGTCACTTGCTTTTTCAAGTCCTCTGATACGAGGAAGCAAATAATCATTCACTGCCATGTAGATTATATGCTCCTTGCTTGAGCATCCTTCTTCATCCAAATCTTTATATCTGCAAGCTCCTCCCTAGTTGGAACACTAGGATCTTTGAACTCTGGCTTTTCTTCCTCTCGTGTGATGTATCCCATTAGATCTTTGCTCATAAGATGAGCTTCCATTCTCATAGACCAAGCTGCATAGTTTTCTCTATCCAACTTCTCAATTTGGAGACTATCTCCCATCCTTTCTTCACCTGTACTATCAAATCTTTAATCCTTATAAGGAATGAATGTACCTTAGCTTTGAATGTTACTCCTTCTGAACCTTTTTAGAACCTTTATGTGTCTTCCTTCAGTTTTTCTTCCACACTTTATCCTTTTGAACCTTCAAGATGTAAAATTTGTATATCTGCAGCAGTCGGGGTCTTCCTTTCCTCAATTTTGATACTTCCTGCTCTAATACCACTGATGGAGAGTGTTAATCTCAAAAAGAACAAGCTATTCTTGATGTTAGACCACCTCTATATCAAAAATAACTTAAAACTCCAATCAATTTTGGAAGACAATCACCAAACTATCAAGAATTTAGCTAACTATGAAGAAAGTCATTTCTCAGAAAAGTCTGCTCCACATTAATCACTCATTGATTAATCATTTGTGTAAAGTTTCTGATGAAACTTTGTAGAATGTGTTGCCTAGATCCTCCAATTTAAAACACTTCAAAATCTTAAGTAGATTATGAGAAATGCTCAAACAATCAACATATGTCTGAAACTGCCTTTCTGTAGAGTCGACTTTGACACCTGCAACTTCTAGCACATAGTTCTCCCAATCTAGAACCCATTGAAGCAAATTCTTTTAGCCATAGATGGCTTACCTTCCAACTTAGATTTTGACTCCTCATTTGTGTAAAACTTTACACTGTGCACTGAGAACTGATCATTTCTTTGACCATCGAATCTGCACCTGTTTCAAAAGACATTCAACACTTTCTCACATATAGATGTTCCTACACAAAATTCTCTTAGCGTGTTTATAATTGAACTCTCATACTTTAACCATAGATAGATTATGGACTTAGATGTGTACAAAAATATTTCCGATAGAATCAAACACAGAAGGAGAACTAGAGAATCGACGCGCAATTCTCTGAACATTCTTTCTATTCAACTCTACACACATCTAATGGATGATACATCCAATACACATCATCTATCCATCTATATTTCATCTCTTCCTTCTTCTACAACCATCTACAAGTATCTATATATACATATGAGTATTGATTTGTCATTACTTCAAGTATATTGAAGTATTTACAAAGCTAATGTACATATGTTTTAAAAAACTTTACTATTTGAATCTTCTCTTTACTCCATGAAGTTGGACTTCATTCTTTTCTTCACTTCTTCACTTCTAGGCTTCATATAATCACCAATTGTTGATTGTCCTGCTCTAACATAGCTTAGGGAAATTGTGGATAGTTTCAAAGCCTTTTTGTGATTTCTTTTGGTATAGAGATACTTGCTATGTTTGGCTTGCCCACTTGGGTTACATCCCAAGTTTTTTATCAAGAGAAAATTGCACTTTTTCTAGATCAGTGCTTTGCATAGAGCAATTGTGGGTACAATTTGAGAATTTTTTTGGACATTTTGTTGTGGATTCTTTCTTACAATATTTTTCTTGTAACCTTGGGATGATCTACAAACTATTTAATGTGGAGAAACTCACCAAATCCTTTAGACGGTTTCTCTTGACATAGCAATGGTGAGGTGCTTTTAAGGTTCTTTGGTGAGTTTTTTGAGTGTAAAGTCATTTGAGTTATTGGCTTAAGCCTTTGGGATAATTATGTGACCAAAATAGGATCCAAATCTTTCAATTTCTCACCTATGATTCTTTTCCAAAATGTCAATCCCAAGGAAATAGAGGCCTATATTCTTGTCCTTTTGTAAATTCGTATGATAGATCCCCTCTTGTTATATGTTCTTTACCCACTAGGGATGAATCTTAAGCTCTAAATAGGTCAATATTTCACACTTTTGCTACACAAATTCTCTATAGAATGCTCCTATCCAGGGCAATTGTCATCGAATTTTATGATGTTTCTTTTCCTTTTTCTCCAAGAGTTGCTAGAGCACTTTAATAGCAAGAGGTCAAAGATGAGCTCAAAATCCCTCAAAATTTCAAGCAATTTACTCGGTTATCTAGGGAAACTGTGGGTGGAAATTCCACCCTCCTTGTGCATTTCTTGATCATTTTTGGCTTCAAACTCTTCTTTAGGGATTTTCTAGCATTTTGGTACCATATAAAAAATGTTCAATTTTCTGACGGAAGATTGCCCTACCAACCTAGGGCAATCATGGTCAATTTCTTGACCTTTCCTAGGTTTTTTTGCACCTAATTTTACATGTGCATACCTTATGAATTCAATAGCTGTTTGGTCGCATGTATCCTCACTTTTGACAACTTTTCCCAAGGATGGTTGCCTTATAACCTAGAGAAAGCCTAGCTAATATCTAGAGATTTTTTTATACTTTTGGCGACAAATTTTGCATAGGGAAATTTTACGACTTGGGAAACTCAAGTATAAGATAAGTTTTCAATTTAGAGAATTTTCTCATGGATGAATGTTCTGCACTTCAACTCCCTCTCCACACAATGGTGAGTGTAAAAAGTTGCCTAAAATGTGACCTTTCTTTGCAACTGCATCTTCAAACATATAGATCTAAGTCCTAAGAGGCTACAAAACACTTCAAAGTTAAAATATACCCCCTTTCTTGAGGACAATTGCTCTACATTTTTTTCACTTTTGTCTTATTTTAGTTTGATTTCTCACCTTCTTGAGCTCCTACCCACTATAATGTTAATGAGAAGAATAACGAAGAGACAAAGGTGAGAAAGTAGAGGGAAATGATGAAGAAATGTAAAGGTGGTAAAGAAGAAGATGATAAACTTGCAAATTTAATGGAAAAATCAGACTTTGACCTTAAAACTCGAACCCTATAAAGTGGAAAAATGGTATTTGTTCCTACGTAATTATCCAAAACCAATGGAAATTGGCTAAAAATGAAGGAAAATCACTCCCAAATACAAAATATAAGCTTGGAGAACTTGCATGTTACAAAATATAAGTTTAAATTGAAGAGGGGCGCATGATTTGAATAAAAGACCTTACTCTTAATCAAAATAATGAGATACCCAATAGACCCATGTTTCTTCAATATCTTCATTGCTAAAAACGTTTATGTTTTATCAGAGGGGAGAAGGCAGAGGGGAGGGGGATGGTGGAAGGGAGGGAAGGTTCTTAAAAAAAAAAAAGCATTTTCTCTCTTTCTCTCTATCTCCTTTTTTTTCACATATATAAAAATATAATAAGGGAAAAAGGGGACACAACAAAAGTTGATAAAAAGGGCCACAAAATAAAAAAAATTGAAAAATTTCTTAAGGGATGCAATGGGAGGCAAAGAGTTTTGTACTCTTCATGATCCATGGCTTGCTTTCAATGAGCTTGTGTAATTACAAGATCCAAGATGATGGAAGTGTTCTAAAATCTAGTGTATATGTAGGTCCATCCAATTCCTGATCTTCTTGTTGTTGTGCTTTGTACTCGATCTATCCACATTGGGCTTCCTCTTATTCAGTTTCTCCAAATTCTGTCTCTACAAGTTACATTTCATCATACTATCCTTAAAGGGAAGCTGATGCTTTCGAGCATAGGAACTATGGTGTGTTGGATAAATGTTCAGTAATAGAGGGAGCTAAAGATACCAACTACTTGCCTTGTGTGGTTTCTATTTTGTGTACATCCCTCATTGTTGTGGTGGCAACTTCTAATAGTAAGGATTGATCTTATTAAGTGGCATTGTATGCTTGGATCATGGTCCGTGGTACCCATATGGGGATCAGTGGTATCACTCTTTGAAGCATAATGTGTGGAGAGCCATCTAGGCATGGACTGAGGTGCTTCAAAGTAGGGCATTGTTTTGTGCATGCATTATCATTGCATTTTAGTCTATAGCCTTTCCTCACTTAGTGACCTCATATCTTCAATGCTAGGGGCACATATAGATGATGCATGTAATGGGGGAACATCCATTGAATACTTGTTTGTGAATCCAATGGGTGTAAGCCAATTGAGGTTGTGCCATAATCCAATAAGAGAAGAATAATTGTAGAATGTGACCTTGGGCCACATACAATCCAAAATAGATTTATTTGTGAGGTTGTGTACAACATTGCTCTTCCTCATGGGTTTTGGCACAACGATCTGTTTATCAAATAATAAATATGGTTTTTGTGAATGCATATATCTTCCTTGATCTATTTTTGCATCAAGCTGAACTTCTTTTGAGGGAATCATTTTCCATCCATGACTCAAGGGTGAGAATCACTTAGTATCATCATTGAAAATAGGCTTCAGGGATCAAAGCCCCATAGTACCCAACAAGGCCTACTTTTTGCCACAGTGATTGTAGATATTTTGAGTTCTAGAGGCCTTTGAATTCTCTATTGGTGAATCAAAATAGTCCCCTTGTATGATTGTACTCTATGTCTGCCTCTTATATGTATGTGGTTTGACCTAAAGATTGGAAGAGGCCTTGAAACTAGTGGGATTGGGATACTACACATTCAAGGGTGTTTTTAGGTGAGGTTCTCCAATGGAATTTCTTTTGGATTGTTCTCAAACCTAGGAGGAGGTGGGGGTTCCTTCTTGTATGGGGAGACTAAAATAAACCTATGGGTTTTGGATGGTGCTAGTCACGCCCATTATGATGTGGGATAGAGATATGGTCTCAATCTACTAAGACAAGATGGATGCAACATTATTGAGGCAAGAGAAATTTGATCCCCACATGGTGAGACCACAGTCCTTATCCATCACTAATGGTTAGCTTCAATGTCTCAACTCTTTTTTTGTGCGTTAAACATATGGGCTCAATTTTGTGCGTAATGTTTGTCTTATAGATAACCTATATGCACACTTGGGATAGGCAAGGGCTCATCATCGTTTAAAGCTATCTATGGGAAGCTGAACTGATCGTTATAAGAGGTTTACAAAAGGAAGTTGAACGAAAAGAGTGGTTAAGATTTTTATAAGGCCTTTTCAAGGATTTATGTATAACTTCATTGATTCAAAATTCTATATGGCGTTAAAAATGGTCAAGTGTGTTGGTGACAAGCTCATGTGGATTATTGGGCACCGATTTCCAAATTATTTTTAGTTTAGGTATGAATGGCTTGAGATATGATGATTTAGCATGTTTAGAGGAGACACATGATTGTTCATGAGGCAAGGTAAATGAGAGCGAGGAGGTTTCCTATTAGGCATGCTAGGAGGTTTCCTCGTGGGCAGCCGACATTGCTCTCCTAAGCCTCCTCATGGGTGTGTTTGCGTGTCCTTCTTGTGGGCGTTTGTCTTTGCAGGCAGTGGCTTTGGTGATCACAGCCATCGTTGCTTGTGGTGTAACCTGCTCCGATACCAAATATGATGTTCTGCCCTTTTAAGCCCGATGATAGCCTCCAAAAATAGGACATGTAAACTAGCATGCATCTCTTGCCTGAGTGCTAAGTGGCCTCACCCCCTCCATCCTCTCACAAGGTGGTTCATACTTAGAATGATATAACAAAATGGATGTTCAACTGGGAGAGCTATCCACGTCATGACAATCTATTTGTGGGCAACACTATCTTCCTTTGTGCAAAGATATAGGTTCACAATTTTTCACAATTCACTTAGTAGAAAAACTTGAAACTTTGAAAAAAATTGAAGCATTGTATGAGAAATGATGCCTCAGATTAAAAAAAAAAAGTAAATAAGAGACAAAGCAATGTTTTGCAATCTGGGACAAATGTGGTAATACACTTCTATATGCTTGAACCTTGCATGGAACACAAGATTTTTAGCCAAGCATATCCTACTTATGCTCTCGCCAAAAATAAGTACTTGATTAATGTGTAGATCAAGATTAACAAACAATTTCCTGAGCCACATAAGTTCACATGAGACTTGCGCTAAGCCTCTATACTCAGCCTTGATCAAGGAGAGAAAATGTTGGTTGTCTCTTCAACATCCATGAGATCATTGTCTTCTTCCCTAGCATGATAACATATCCAATAATGCTCCTCTTGTCATCCTTGAAACTTGCCCAATCAACATCACAATAAGATTGTACATGTAATCCATCATCAAATGGATAATTGAGCCCTTCATTCATTGATCCTTTGAGGTACTCAACTACTCTTTTGGCTACACATAGATGAGGCACTATTGGTGCCTGCAAAAATTGAGATAACACTCCAACTACATATGCAATATTTGGGCTCCTCATTTATTATACAACAAAGAACCAATAATTTATCGATACATGGTCATGTCCTTCATTTGTTCATGCTCATGAAAACCTTTTTTAACATTTACTTCTAATGAATTTGAAATGGGCTTGCAATCACACAATCCAAACTTCTTCCAAAGATCTAGAATTTATTTCCTTTGCATCAAGTACATACCTTCTTTTTTGTATAGTACTCAATCCCAGGGTACCTTAAAATCCCTATATTAGATATTTTTAACTCACATCCAAGTTTCAAATGTATTTCCTTGATGTTGTCTTCATCATCCCTTGTAATCTTGAATTCATCAACATATATACAAATGAAAATAATTTTGCTATCATTTCTCTTTACCTTATACAAGCATTTGTTGCCAATGATTTTCATGTCGTTTGTTCTTGGCACTAATGCCCACGTACCATTTTATTCAAGTGCCTTGAATTCCTCCTCCATGGCCTCATTCCATTCCCTATGCTTATTTGCTTCTTCAAAAGAGCAAGCTTCTTCACAAGCTATAACTTGAATCATGTAAGTATATTTTCTTGCGATGGGTGATTCATAAGTTAACATTTGAACAGTGTATTTAACCCTATTGGATGACCCTACCTCACCATTGATATGGTAGGGATCTCCTCCTCTTTAGTTTGGATGCTCTAAATATAGGATGTTTTAATTTCTCCACATCTGCATCACTTGTAGAGTCCATGTCTATCCATCTATGGTCTTCATTATTTTCCTTTTCTTCTCCTTTGTTGCTTCCATCACTTGAATGAGCTTCATTGCCTGTCCTCCCATGCCAAGCTCATGTAGCACTCTCCTCTAATTGTGTGCTTGAAGTGGTTGGACCACTCATGTCCTCGCTTTATCATTGCTCTTTGATATTCTTCTTGGCTTCATATGCATCTTCAACGTGTTACACATCTTTGCTACCATACTAAGGCAACAAAGCATCAAATATTATATCCTTAGACACCATAAGCTCTTTTTTGTTACAGTTATAGCATTTAAAATCATTTTGCTTTCAAGAATATCCAAGAAATATAACCTATGTGCCTTCAAGTCTAACTTGTGTCTCGATTCTTGAGGTATGTGAACATAGCACACACAATCAAATACTTTGACATGTGAAAGGTTGGGTTTGTTGCCACACTAAGCAACAACTCAATTGTAATTAGGAACATTCATTTCATTTAACATGGCACTAGCCACTTTTGTTGTGTATCTATTCTTCCTCTGTGCCAACCCATTTTGTTGAGGTGTACGCAACCAATGAATTGTGTTTTAATGCCATGATCAAATAGAAAACCTGAAAATTCATCTGAAAAATACTCCCCCCTCCATTTGATTTGAGGGTCATTATATACTTCTTCGTCTCTTTCTCCACTAGGTTTTTGAAACCCTTGAAGTGGTAAAATACCTTTGGTTTTTTCTTCATGCAATACATCCAAACAAACCTAGAGTGATCATCTATAAATGTGACAAGATATATATTATGTCCAATGGATGACATCCTTATAGGTCCCCATACATCAGTGTGTATGAGATTCAACACTTCATTGCTCACATGTGCTCCTTCTTGAATGGAAATCTACTTCATCTCCCTAATTGACAAGCATGAAACAATGTTGCATATTGTGAGATGTAAGATTAGGATAACCACTCACCAAGCCCTTCCTTTGCATGCTCTTCATCGTTTATAAGTTTATGTGGCCAAATTCTTTATGCCACAAGCCGATCTATGCGATCTATTTATTTCCAATTGACAAGTAGATACATGTAAGGGGTTGATGGCTTTAGCTCCATGGTGAAGAATCTTCATTGCTTCTTTCCTTTTGCTATGATCTTGTAGTCTACATGGGGTGTTCAACAAAACATCCTTGATCATTGAACCTCACCTCCGAAACTCTTTCAACCATTTGACATACTGAAACCAAGTACTTATGAGAATGGGAAGGAAACTCTCAAACAACGACATGAGGCTCACACATATTTGAAATGGAACAAATGAATTAACTATAAAGGTAAGGCATTGGGGTATTCTCAATGCTATATGTGTTTATTGATTAAGGGTATGGATCAAAAGAGTACATGTTTTTCACATTTTTCTCGACCTTCTAATGATATTCAAAACAAATTCCTTATCCAAATGCATCATGAGGTTACCTGGTATACATTGAAAATGTAAGATCTAAGGTTTCTTTCACATATTTCGATATATCAACCTTCTTTGTAAAGCTCTCTAGCGATGTAAACCATGCTTTGTGGTATTCGGAGGTTTCCATGAATACTAAGCTCATTCTGTTGTACAATTGTTTTTTCTATTAGTTAAAGTCTGGGATAGTAGGCTGTTGCCGAACGTCCATTTAAGAAAAAAAAAGTGTGTTCATTCTCCATGTGGGCTATAAGCAAAAGGTTTCTCTCCATGTGGTCTCTCTCTCTCTCTAAAAAGAAGAGAGCTCTATCAAAGAGGACTCATGAATTTCATCCCTTCCCGGCAAGTTTTTCCTCTTCCGTCTGTTCATTCGTGCAGAGTTTTAATCAACCAGGTAGACCTCGCGAGTTTCATCATATCCTTCCATGTTCCTATTCCTTTCTCTTCCCTGTCCTATCTGCTACTACTTGCGCCATGGCAGGACGATGTCTGCCACTGACCAATTCTGATTAATTTCCTCAGTTGATTCTTGTATATGATCATACTTCTATGTGGTCTTTGTCTTCTCCATAATCATATAACCCCGCTGATATTCATGAGTGGCTGCTGTCTGTTTCAATACAGTGACGGCATGGCCACGAGTTCTAGCATGAAGAGGACTATCAATGGCTATGGAAACTTGCACCTGCTACAGGGCATGGGCTCACATGCAAGAGAGACATTCCATTAAGCAAAGACAAGCAAAAATGTCAGTTTCGACAATGCGACAACCTCGGGTGGAGAGCGACGAACTGTCTCCTTTTATTCCTGCTCTTCTTCTCAAAGTCGATCTGCTGCTGGATATGCGTGCATGATCCAGCTGAATGCTTCACTTTTTGTGCTGGGCATCGCCATCGCGATGCTTTTCACGTCTGTCGCAGGTCGCAGTTCGTCTTTTCTTTTACGTTCTCTGCCAGAAGCTCTTTTCGTCAACGGATTTCTTGTTCCGTAGCAATCGGGCCCTATAAACAAAATCTTTCTTCGGAGCTGATGTGTGTGGATCATCACTTGATAGAGAAGTCAAGGAGTTGGACTCTGTGCGCTGCTTCACGAACCTCTCTGAATGCCGCATGAGAGTTGTTATTTTTCGTACTGGTTCAGTGGCACAATCCAGATGCTACTTAAGTGGCGATGGATAACTACGCAGAAACCGTCAACACGGATGCATCATCTCTCTCTCTCTCTCTCTCTACGCACGCATATCGGAAAGCGCGCTTTTCATGTTCTCACTCAACCCATTGACCTTTTCTCCTCTTTTGAGGCTCACACATGCACAGGGATCAAGTTGTGACTCTCGAGTGTTTCGTTTCAAGCATTCTGACCAAAGCTTGAGTGTCGGAACACAATGACGTTGGCCGTACTAAGAGGACTCCGCCTGTTTCAGCTTCTTTTCCGTTGTCCTGTGTAAAGGCCGCAGTAACGCAGAAAACGCACTTTTCCGATGAGGGTAACGAGGGACTTGCGCTAATATGCATGTTTCCAATGAGGATATCAAAGGAGTTGCGCTGGTATGCATTGGATCTGTGTCACTATACGCGATAATGTCATCCAGAATGCAGTGACCAGCCTCTCCTAATGCAGCTGATTATCTGCTTCCTTCCGTCCTCGATTGGCAGGCCTTTCGTCTTCTTTTCTCCTACCGCTAAACGTGCCCGTGCCGAGTCTGCTAACATGTACGACATATATCTAGAAAAAAAAATCTAGTTCTGTCCTGCCTGCATCGAGCTCCATAGCCACCAATCGTCAGCTTATGCCATGAAACTCTCACTTGCTCTGTGCCGCCGAACTCTGAATGTGAGTAGAGTATGGCGGTTTAAGCGACAAAGCTCGTGGGTCTATTCCAAGATCACCATGTTTGGGTTTTGATAATAGCTTTAACCTTGTAGAACTTTGATTAATCTTGTAGAACTTTGATTAATCATATAGAACTTTGATTAATCGTGTATAACTTTGATTCATCTTGTAGAACTTTGATTAATCATATAGCTCTATGATAGTCCATGTGGCTTGACTCATGCACATTTTCAGAAACAAGTAAATGTAGATTAACTTAATATGAAAGAATGAGATTGCATCTTGAGCATGAGTACATACAATTAGACTTGCCATGAACGAATAAGATTGCAGTACATTTCGCATGACCAGAGGAACCGATTGAATTTTCAATTATAGATGAAGTGTAACCGAGGAAATAAAGCTGTACTTATATTAGGTCATATAATCTGGTTTGGCAAGAGGGACTAAAGTTTGGTGACCTTCTAAGGGTGGCTTCATGCTCAATACATATAGCCCTTTTTTGTGTTTCCTCGGCAGCTTCAATTCACACAAGTCAAGACAAAAGATGTATTGCTAAATTCTGTGTTCATACCATTTTCGAGAAGAATGTGTGTAGCCGTTCATTTCCTTCGTTCCAAAAAACTCTACTGCTAAAGTTTATGTTGGTATGATTTTCGGGAAGGATGTGTATAGCCATTCATTTCTTTCATTCCACCTTACTTCACACAAAAACTCTACTACAAAATTCTGTGTTGGTATGATTTTCGAGAAGAATGTGTATAGCCGTTCATTTTTTTCATTCCACCTTACTTCAATTTGTTCCAAGTTGTTCCAAGGGGGAAATGCCATTACACTTTTGGTAGGTCCGAAAGTGTTTCTGATGTGTAAATACCAATAAGTTTTTGACATAGGGATGTGTGGTTTGTGCTCCTCTATTTGAAACCAAAGTAAGAGTGATTAAGGAGATTAATAAGAAAGATTGCAAGACCACCATCAACGGACATGAAGTTCATGGCTATTTGGCACCCCCTCATAGAAATCAAAAAGTATGTCCTCTTCTGGCAAATTGTGCATCGTGGAATCTGGACCAACCTTAAGGCTAGAAATTTTTGTGGGATGTCTCCTTGGTGCAAACACTCCAATAGGTCCATCGAAGATGTTTATCACATCTTCTTTACTTGCCCCAACTCTAGCAGGCTCTAGCAGATTGTCAGAAAGAAAATAAGACTTCAGAATCATATCAGTTGGAAACAAACTCTGCTTGGAGAAGCGATCAACTGATCCACGACTCTCTATAACGTCATCAGAGGGGAGGTCCTATGGAAGATCTGGCGGGAAAGATGTGCTTTTAACTTTGGCGACACCCCCAAAGAGTGGTCGATTGAGAAATCAATGTTCCTCCTCGGCAAAAGAATCGTTAACTTTAAGAGAAACCCCCCCCCCCCTTCAGGCATCATCAAGTGCTCCTTTTGATCAACAACAAGCCGAAACCCAAGTGGGCCTTGCATGAGGGTGATGAGAGGGTGATTAACCTTCTTTGTAATGCCATCTAAGCTCTGTAAAAGCTACCCTTGCTCTGTGGAATTCGAGGGATCCCATGGCACTAGTCCCCTTCTCTTGTACTTAGCTTCTCTTGTAAGCTAAGGCCAAACTTCCTTTATTTCAAAAAAAAAGATCACTATCGAGAACTTGAGATTGATACATGTCCTTTAAGATACAAGGCCTCTACAAAAATATTGGCGAACAAAATGAACAACCGACTTCGAGATAGGATTCATAAAACTAAAAAAGTATTTATCAAGGGAATATATATCGTTGAAGCCATTATAGATATTTGGATAGAGATGAAATCTACCACAGAATCTAGGTAACACATAAGCACTTGATTGCTCTTGTTTTACATGCCAATTGAAAGCACACTATGTATGCAAAGTTGGGGCTGATCTTATAGTGCTTGTTCTTCATGTTGATGATATTCTGTTAACTAGATCATGTGATGAGAAAATTGGCATGCTTATGGATGATTTGCTTTTGATGCCACATATGTTGGCCTTTTAGGATATTATCTTTGGCAACCACTTTGTATCCATTGAGGGGGCAATTCACCAAGCAAAGTATATTGAGAAATTACTTCAATGTTTTGGTTTTGATGATTGCTGGTCTATCTCAACATTAGTGGAAACAAGATTTATTAGGGGAAAAAGTGAGCCCTGCATGGGCCTTGTAAGGAATCCTAATTTTTAGGGATTAAAATTAAGATTACAAAGATTAGATGGATGAAAAATACCACTAGTGGTTTTCTTGATTAAAATATAGAGAAAAAAGGCCACAACTGAATGGTGGGTCGAACAAGATTAAGACCATTAGATCTTTGACTGTGAATGGCTGAGATTGGAAGGCGTGAGCAGAGTGCAATCATTGCGTGGATAGACACAGTAGAGAGAGAAATCAGAAATCGGTGATGGTACTTTGTAATTAGAGATTCACTTATAGCTCTCACTTTGGTCATTCTCATATTACTGATCATCTACTCACAAAGAGCTCTTCTAGCCATCACATGTCTCTCAATCTCCTTTCTCACTCATGTGTATATTTCTATTTGTGCCTCCTCACTCTCTCTCTCTCTCTCACACACACACACACACACGCGCAACGGACCCCTCACAATTCATTCTTTACTAGGTATGTTAAGAGTTTGATTTGGGAAAAGATTTTAGACTTTTGAGTATCCCTTTGGGTTTCTAGATTTTGATATATTATTAATTGGGTTCTCACAAAATGACAACCAAGATTCCCTGTTAGAAGTGAATGCAACTTAATGTAGATTGGGAAGCCATGGTTATTCACATGTTTATTATTCAGACTATCATTGATGTCTTATTATGCCAAAGATGAAACAATGAAGAATTGCTCATTTGGAAATGACATCAAGCTAGAACGTCCTTAAGATAGGGGATCCTAATAGAAAATGTATCTACAATGATGAAATGTGATATTTCTAAGCTACCAAAGGATAGAATGTTGACACTTAAGCTCCAACTTAAGGACAACGGAAAAGTAACTGGTGGACGTCTATCAATCAAATGAAGACTAAAGGATATTATTCTTAACCTCTCCACCTTCCAAATGAAGTTCAATATTGAACCAATCAACCTTTCACTTCTTGGTGAGATTTGATTGCTCAAGTACCACCTAAATTTTGTGGATGCACTTTTTGATTTGAACAGAAGTAAATTTATGAGTGAACGTGAGGAGTTCCCCACATGTTTTTGCATTGTTGGCTCTATTCTGAGTCGTACATAATAAGTGAATCAAGTCTCTTTGCATGCTTCTATCTCATGTTTGTGTTTCCATAGCCCATTGCATGGTTAGGCATCGCATCCCCCTAGTTAAATAGCCCCCTTGCATGCTTCCATATCATCTTTGAGTTTCCATATCTCATTACATGGTCACGTGAGACTAGCTTGTCTACCATTGACTCTAAACTAGCATTTCTTCTCTTGTATTCATTAATTTTTGTTGATTCAACACTCTTTTAAGTTTTCTTAACTCTAAGGTTGATCCTTTTAGTAATCTATGTGCAACATTCAAAATGGTTAATGTATATCACTATTAAGTGTAGATAATGGGTGAATTAAGTTAACCTTACAACCCTTGGAATCAAAAGATGTAGCTACAATCACAAGAGACTTATAATCAAAAGATGTAGCTACAATCAAAAGATGTAGCTACAATCACGCGGGAGGTTTTTCCCCCCGCGTGTATATACATCTATTGCCCTAACAGGTCACTTATCTTTGTACATTCTAGTGGTAATACATTCACTATTTTGTGATGTGCTTCAAGCTTCTTCTTCTTCCTTGTGCTGTTCATGTGCTTTCGTAGAAACTCCAACAATTGGTATCAGAGTAGGTCTCGCTTCATCTAGGGCATCATCGACACCCCTCTGGTCACAATCTCTAAATCACATGAAATTTGGTGTGCATACTTAGGGTGATTAGGAGATCAAAATAACTTCACTTTCTGGTGCCAAAATTGTGATATGAGCTCATTTCAACCTCTAAATGCGGTATCGTAGTGCTTGTGTAAGCTATTTTGTCTTTTTGTGCCAAAGATATATACAGGTTTCAGTTCGCCAGTATAAGCATCTCGAAGTCTGCTACAAGTTTAGTAGAACTCGATAGGGTAGTTCTATTCAAATTTTTGAGATGTAGTCAAGTTTCTGCATCAAGGCATTTTAGTCAATGGCCAAGGCTGAAAGTAGTGATGTATTCCGTATGCTGGCTATTCAGGATAAGTTGGATGGTACAAATTACCCACTATGGGCTTATATGATGCGTCATGTATTGGTCGCAAAAGAACTATGGAATATTATGCAAGGTGTTGAAAAACGTCATATTACACCTATAAATACAAGTACTGAAGCTGATGTAGATGGCATCAAAGATAGTAATATTCTATAGATTCCTATTTGTGTTGCAATTTCTGTTGCACCTACTATAGAGCAAGTTCACTGGCATGGTAGAGATGCTCAAACACATGCATTGATAGCCTTGTCTATCAAATGTGCCCATTATTCCTCACATTCACTCTTGCAAAACAACTAAGGATCCTTGGGATACACTTACCACTTTATACCATGTAAGGAATGAGGCTCCTATTGCTTACCTTCAAAAATAGTTGGAGAGTGAGCACAGGAATGAAGTAGATTCAATAGAAAATTTTCTTACAAAGATCAAAGATTTGAAAGAAAAATTGTTTTTTCTTGATGAAGTCTTGCCAGGCAATTCACTTGTGCAGACTGTTCTAAATGGTCTTCTCGATTCAAATTAGAGTTTTGCTTCTACTCTTCGTTTGATGATGAAAGGAAATCTGAATTCCTTAACATTTGAGGAATTGGTCTTTGTTTTGTTGCACGAAGATCAGTCTATGTAGAATAGGTCCATTATGCATGTTGTAGATCAAGTTTTCCTGGCTAGTCAAAAGGGCAAATGTAAATGGAGATCTTCTATTAGTAAGCAGAAATCTACTAATTCTGCATAATCAAAGAAGGATGATAGAGAGGATAAGAAAACAGAAAAGCAAAAGACGTTTGGTGCTTTGATAGTGGGGCAACCAAACATATTACCTCGCAACACTTCTTCACTTTACTCGAGCCTGCCCCTACATCGAATACTATCAAATGTGCCAACAACTCCTCTTATCCTATCATGGGATTTGGTAAGATCATTTTGAATACTATTGATGGTAGTTCTTTTGCATTGTCAGATGCTTTATTTGTGCTAGGGATCAAGAAGAATGTGTTATCAATTTCAGCTTTAGCCAAGATTGGCTTGGTTGTGAAATTTGTTGATGACAGATGTACAGTTCATGATCTATCAAATGGCAACGTGATTATTGCTTTTGCCATTTTATGTCATGACTCTAAAAAATCTGTGAATGATTCAACTCATAGACTATATAAGCTCATAGACTATGAAAAATCTGTGAATGATTCAACATATGCAGTACATGATTTTCAGGCTATGTCGAATGCACATCTATGGCATGCACGCTTTGATCATCTGAATTTTACTAGTTTGCTATGCTTACAAAAATCAAAATGGTGTCCTTTTTGCCCAAACTTGAAGTACTCGGTAAACATGTTTTTGAAGGCTGTATTTTTGGCAAAACTCAACATTCCTCCTTTCCAAAAGATGGTTTAGTTCCAACTACTCAGAAATTGTAGCTTGTTAACAATGATGTCTGTGGTCGTATGTAGACACCCTATTTTGGAAACTATCTTTACTTTGTGACTTTCATCGATGATTTTTCTAGGCATGCATGGGTATATCCATTGAAAGCAAAGTCTAAAGTGTTTATGTGCTTCAACAATTTTTGGTTTGGCTGAAAAATCTATTAGCATGTAAAATGGGTGCCCTCCATTTTGATTAAGGGGGGGAATATATGTCTTCTGACTTTAATGCATTTATGGCTAAATGTGGGATAAAACATCAGTGTAAATGTTGGGGATGTAAGGGTCATGTGACCTTACCCCCATATTCATATATATACATCATATATAGAGCATTGCCTCAAGAGAGATCATTATGTGGGTTTCGAGGCTCCCACGCATATCCGCGCGTCTTTCCTCTCTTCTCTCTCCCTCCATCTCCTCCTTCCTCCTCTTGTTCTGCACACCAAAGCCCTTCATTGGTATCAGAGCATGCTGAAGGCTGGTGTGCAAAAAGCTTCAATGGAAGCTTAGGTGAGAAGAGGTAGAAGTGCAGGTCGGCATCTCTTGACAGCTGTTCAGTATTTCGATCATAACTCGAGCTAGGAAGCTCGGATTGACACGTTTTAAAGTTTTGTGCGTAGCTAACACAGAGAGCTACAACTTCACAGAAGGACGCAGAATCTGATTCAGACTTTTGAAGTGCCGAAAATTCGAAAAACGTAGAGAATTGTAGAAGGCGAATCTACATTGAGTAGAACAGCAGGTCGGTTTTTTTGTCATAACTTGAGTTCTACAGCTCGGAATGCAATGATTCAACTTGTTGCTCGTAGCTTGGAAAGATAGCTACAACTTTGTAGAAGAACTCAGATCCAGATTCTGAGTGTTAGGTTGCCGAAATTGCAGAATACAGAGCAGTACTGTTGCAAGTGAAAGTGAAATTAACAGCATGTGCTTGTTTTGAGCATATCTTGAGCTACGCACCTCCGATTGAGGTGTTTTTTATCTCGTTACGTAGCCAAGAGTTAGATCTTGAAGTTTGCTGAAGACCAAAAGTTCAGATTTAGAGGTTATCACCTCTGAAACAGCAAAACACAGAGCAGTATAGTTTTGCCCAAACAACCTTAATTGCACTTGGAGGTTGAATTTGCTTTGGAACTTCTTCGAGAGAGAATTTATGGTGTGCAAGCTCTTATTTTCAGAGCTTCAAAGCATTGTACATGTATGATCATTGTGGTAGCTCCTCCATATGAGAGTAGAGCATGATCTTGTCACGCGTTTGGCATGTAAGATGACATTGTGGTATACTCTTTTTTTGAGAATTATGTCATCATGAGTTTGATCATGGATGTATAGTGGCATTGTGGTCTATATCTTGCTTATGCCACTTGGTTATGGATTTAGTTATCGGTTGCACACAATTCTATGAGAGTTGATTGTGGATCTTGATTGGTACTTGTATCTTTGTTTTCTTTGCAGGTACATGATCCAGATTGGAGCCTCAGTTACATGTTTATTTGTCACCGTTATTAGCATTTGGTCATTGATTGATATATATTTGCCAGTGTGATTCTTGGCATATGTGGATGGTGATTCCCACATGGTTATTTTGGTTCTAGAGTCCATTTTACAGAGGAGATGCTGCCGAAATTTCATCGGCTTTCATGCTAGAAAGGAGCTCTAGTGGATCTTGAAGCTTGTGCGATAGCTTTGGATCATTGTTTATCTCCATTCACTTGGACTTGGTCACAGGTTGGACCATCTTGCAGGATTTATTCTTGAGTGGGAGTTGTATTTCCATTGTATTGGCGTGTATTGCCATTAGTTTTTTGGCACATGTAGTTGCCATTATCTTCTTGATTTATATCAGTGACAGGTGGTGACAGATTATTCATTGTTCTTTGGTGATTGGTTATCTTGTTTGATTGCTCAGTTTTCAGGGGATACTCTGTCGAATTTTTCCCAGGATTCTTCCACATCTATTTGGTCACTTTGGAGACTTGGTGAGCAGGCTTATGCTCATGGTTTTATATGCATGCTAAATGCATGGTTATGTGACAGGTGGTTCACATAGTTCCTTCTCCATCGAGACATTTGTGATATGACTTATGCATATGGATATGCAGGTGTGATCCTATTCAGGATAGAGTATTATTTCTAGTCTCTTGTTATATTGCTAGTCTATTGGATTGCCAGCATGGTGTCTTCTCGATTTGATGGCACTGACTTTCCGAGATGGAAAGCTCAGATGTGGCATACATTGGTTCGTGCAGGGTTACACATGTATGTGCATAGAGATGCACAGAGGCCTCGTGACATGCCCGATCATGTATGGATGGATATGGATGCATTGGCCAGCTCCACTATCCGATTACAGCTTGTGGATTCTATATATGAGTCTGTTATGTATGAGGAGACAAGTAGTGCATTATGGCAGAGACTACATGATATGTATGCGAGTCCATTGACTCATGTGAGACATAGATCACATCGACGACTTCGATGTTGGCATTGTGGTCATGAGGGCCATACTCGACGACGTTGCTTTAGGCGGATGCGACGACGACGTCAGAGATATGCACGTGATGCAAGTCAGATAGTGTTTTCAGGAGAGTCTATGGCAGTTGATTATGCTAGTGATGGTGATATCACTTTCTCCTATGGTTCATCTCATGATTCCTCTTGCTCATTAGATAGCACACATATGGCTTGGTTGCTTGATGCATTAGCCAGTTTTCATGTTACTCCAAATCGTGAGTGGTTTTGTCGATTCTCATGTGAGAGTCGTGGATGTGTGCAGTTGCCTGATGGTATGACATATGATATTGAGGGTGCAGGAGATATATGCCTTATGCTACCTAGTGGAGCATCACTTATGCTTAGACATGTACGTTATGTGCCTTCATTCCCTACGAGCCTGATTTCAGTTAGCCAGTTACAGGAGAGCAGATGTTATGCATTCCTTGGTGAGCATCATTTTCAGTTGCAGTTGGGACAGCTTATGCTTGTCAGAGGTGCCAGGATTGGGCACATGTATCCACTGTAGGTACTTCATGTGAGAGACAGTCTCATCTCAGTGGGAGTTCAGCCTTATGTGCGATGTGAGACTCGTCATGTCTCATTTTGTCTACCTACACATATGTCTATTGACATTCATGATGCACATGTATGGCAGGATTCAGATGCTCAGATGGATGCATATGTAGAGCATGTTTCGTATGCTCATGATGCTTATATAGAGCATGATTTTATTGATCATATGGATGCTCTTGTGGAGCACACTTTGGATGATCAGTTGGATGCTTTAGAGCATGATATTGATGCTCATGTAGAGCATTATGATGATACTCAGTTAGAGTGTGATCATCAGTTTGACCTTGGTGTTGATGTTGTGCAGTTAGCTCATGTGGAGCATGATAATACACTTGGTGTGGTAGAGCAAGATAGCTCTTATGATACACAATGTATGCCAGAGCATTCTAGCTCTCAGGATGCACAGCTAGATACATCCTTGGTTGCGAGCATGGCTGATTTAGATGCTGAGGAGTCAGCAGTTATGCAGTCATTCTTGGATTCGCTCATGCCAGATGTTGACACAGATATATCAGGACATGTTGGTCTTCATGATAGTGCTTTGGATGCCTTGGATACAGGCATGGCCGACATACTTAGGTTAGCCAGGATAGCACATGTTTCGTCAGCATTCGGGAGTCTGATGTATGAGTTGTTATGCTCGAGACCAGACATTGCAGTTGCTATTGGAGCATTTGCACTTGGAGTTGTCAGTCGTTCGATGATTGACACAGGCATAGAGCGAGTGGGAGCTTTGCAGGAACTTCATGAGTTCTTGCATCAGTCATATGTGAGCTCGACTCTTGTCGATATGAGTCTAGAGCGGTTTGAGGTGCATGGATACACCTTGTTTGAGGCAGTTGGTGTAGGCTGATCTGGTATGGGTGGAGATCCGGACTCTTCCTGTACATTATTGTATAGTCCTACATCATTCTTTGTATATGTTACCACTTACGGTCACATTGACCCTTAAGTGGGAGATTGTTGGGGATGTAAGGGTCATGTGACTTTACCCCCATATTCATATATATACATCATATATAGAGCATTGCCTCAAGAGAGATCATTATGTGGGTTTCGAGGCTCCCACGCATATCCGCGCGTCTTTCCTCTCTTCTCTCTCCCTCCATCTCCTCCTTCCTCCTCTTGTTCTGCACACCAAAGCCCTTCAGTAAAGTGCTATATATACCCCAACAAAATGAAGTTGTTGAACGGAAGAATAGGTCACTCATGGAGATGGCTAGGTGTATGGTCAAGAGTCACAAGCCATCTGTTGCTCACCTGCGTGTTTTTGGTTGTCTGGCATATGCATTAGTGCCTCAACAACATCACAAGAAATTGGATGATAAAGCAGCAAAATGTATTTTTGTTGGGTACAGTTGTGAAAGCAAAGGCTATCGTTTGCATCATCCACATACTAAATGCATTTTGGTTAGCCATGATGTTGTTTTTGTGGAAGATGCTATTCAGCCATTACTCTCATGTACTAAGGAGACATCAGTTAGCTCCAAAGACATGCATGACACTTTGCTACCTCGTTTTACAGGTGGAGAGTCTAATGTTGGTCCTAATGAGGCAACATCTCAGCCTTTAGAGGTTTCATGTGATGATGCAGGTCATTCCATTTCTAATGTGCATTTACATGATGCACTTTTTGATGAGAGAGTTGATAGCGAGGAGGCAAAATCTATGTCAAAATGGCTAGTGCAGACTTTGTGTGAGTGGTACCCAGATACTTGGGTTGTTTTATCCCAAGGGGGGATCACTACCACCAGATTTACATGCTTTTTTTGACTCTAACTGGGCTGGTTGCTATGGCACTCGTGTGTCCACTAGTGGTTTTTGCTTCATGCTTGCTAGCTCATGTGTATCTTCGTTGAGAAAGAAGCAACCTTCTATGGCCACTTCCAGTTGTGAGGCTGAGTATAGGGCAACTTTCACAGCGACTATTGAGTGTGTGTGGCTCATATGCCTTATGGCTGATTTGGGTGTTGGTCAGTCTTCTGCCACCACCATCTTGCCTGAAATTTTGAGTGCATTGGTAGTTGCGAGGAACCCTCTGTTCCATGCTCGCACTAAGCACATTTATGTGCATTATCATTATGTCAGTGAGAGGTTCTCTGCTGGAGAGATCAGCATGGCATATGCAGACCTTTTCACGAACGCCTTGTGTAGGGAGAAGTTTGAAGCTTTTCGAAAAGCTTTGGACTTCCTTTTGTGGATTGATTCCACATAGGTTGAAACTTCCTTATACATGAGTGCCATCTCCTTTTTCACCGCATCACTCCCAAGGGGATTTGTTGATTTATTTAGGTAGTGGTGTTTGTGAACACACAAGGACCACAGGGGCACTTTTTTCCCTCTTTAGGAGGTTTTTTCTCCCCTAGCTTGTATATATGCCTATTTCCCTAATGGGTCACTTATCTTTGTAGATTCTATTCGTAATACATTCAGCATTGTGTGTTGTGCTCCAAGCTTCTTCTTCTTCCTTGTGTTGTTCGCATGCTCCTGCGGACCTCAAACTCCAACACTATTACCCATTTGCAAAAGGATTTTTTAAGAGAGAATCTCTTGAGATGTAGTGGATGTAACAAGAGAAGAAATCCATGAATCACATTTGAATTCAAAATTCAAATACACACTTAAAAGCAAGGGTACATTGTTGGTGGAATCTTTCTAACTATCATTTTCTAAAATCAAAAGAGTGCACATATACACTATTGTTTTAGTCGTGGGTAGTGATAGCAATTCCACTCATTTCTTAAGTTCTGATTGTACTGAACTCAAAGCTCTTGGAATCCTCCAACACCTCCATTTACTCTTATTTACTTCTCAATACATATACATGAAGATTTTATCATCATCTCTATGTACTATTTACTCTTGTTGTGCAAAGCTCAAGTCTATCAACTTCACAGAGCTACTAAAGTGAAGTTATGGTTGCATTGAGTTATCTATTGATTGATCATGAAGATACACTCTTATGAATGTGTCTAAAATTTTTAGCCATTGGAACTTTGTATCTAGAGATATAACCATATCTCTATGACTATGTATCTGCATCATCGGCTTCCTTAAAAAGGCAAGATCACACTTGTGAATTAATAGATATATAGTTCACTATATAGTCACTCTAAATTAATGAAATAACTTGTGTTAAATCAATCTCCTTACTATTCAAAGATATGTAAAAGCATTTTTGTCAATTCCTAATAGGCTCTAAGAATTGAACGTTTTGCTAAGAGCCTTCTTCATAAATCAAGGTTTTCTCTACATGTGCAATTATGAAAGTTGTTTGTCTAGACTCAAACATTTGTGATCGATGCTCCTTTGAAAAATTGGATTGATGAAAATACTTAACATGGTATCTAAGGATGGAAGCATAGTTTCAAGGGATAAAACTTTATGGATACATATCTAGAGATGACATGATGCATTTACTAAGGACCAAAGGAAAACCAACACAAGAGGAGCAAGAAAGGTTGAACACATGGTGTGAAAAGGATGCTTTGGTAAGGTCATACATTCTAAACTCTATCTTTGATTTCTTACTTCCACACATTAGGAGCTGTAAAACATCTCAAGAGATTTGGAATGCTTTTGTGATCATTCTTCTATTCAAGCACCAAGGCCAAGAAGAACCAAGTATGGATGGATTTCACATCTCTCAAGAAGTAGCCCGAGACAAATTTCACAAATTTTTTCACAAAGATGAAGGATATATCTTATCAATTAGGAAGTGTTGGAGAGGTCATATATGAGGAAAACATTGTTAGAAAAGCCATCAATGGAATCAAATCAGATGACAAGTGGGAATCATTCACCACTACCATGGACTTGTACATGGACATGTGTTTGCATACAGGTCATATGAAGAGCATACAGGTACAATAGAGCAGTCATGCACAATACAGCAACAAGGCCTAATCATTTTTTCCAAGGACCATTCACAACTCAAGTGATTTTAATCACTACACAAACATTGTAAATTCTGTTTTTGGTAGAATAGACTCCATTTTGTTCCAGCCGAGGAGCTAGAGAGCTCATTTTTGAGGTTAGATTGTTTGTGAATTGAGCTTATGTAAGAGACTTTTTGACTAATGCAAAGAACTCCATTGTTCCTCTCCTTATTCTTGCCTTGTGTGCGCGTGTGTGTGTATGTGTGTGCATGCTTGTGTGCTTCTCACTCACACACTTGTGCCTTCACTTGCTCCTAGTCTTCATACTAGTCCTCACGTCTCCACGGATTGACAATTATGAGGTGAATCTTCTCACGTTGGTACTCACCATTGTGCTAGAGTGACACCAAATTTGGTGCCGTTGCCGGGGAGAGAGCTTCGAGGACGAGCGTGTGATGGTAAGACGTCGAGTTGAGACATTGGAGTTATAGGTAATATCCTTTCTTTTCCTTCTTTTTCTTCATTTTTTTCTTATTTTTGCATCCCCATCATCACCATCATCATCCCCACCATCTCCCACCTCCATCTCCATCTCCACAAAAATTTCAATTTTTTGGTCATATTCCACTCCCCACCTCATTTCCCTCATTCCATTGTGAGAGAGAGCGAGAGAGAGCTTGCATGCAATCTGCTTTTGTGTGTTTTTTGAGCTTTTGTTGCAGGAACTAGCGGTACCACCTTCTCCAGTAGTGTGCGCAGGTACGACAGACTCTGCACAGGTCCCGGGACGACGACCTCTGTCTGTCGAGACAGACAGAGAAACTTAATATTTTGTGAATGCGTGTTTGGCACGGTAACCTACACCATTAGAGCACTCCAAATCACTAGAAGTTTCTCAAAAATTTGCGTTTTTTTAGTCTATCGCGACAGACACTGTCTATCGCGACAGACAGAGACCCACGATAGAGACCGTCTATCGTGACAGACCAAATTCCGCGACAGACACCGTCTATCACGACAGACCCATCTATCGCGACAGACCCATCTATCGCGACAGACCCATCTATCGTGACAGACCCATCTATCGCGACAGACCCATCTATCGTGACAGACACCGTCTATCGCGACAGACAGAGACCCACGATAGACACCGTCTATCGCGACAGACCAAATTCCACGACAGACACCGTCTATTGCGACAGACCCATCTATCGCGACAGACACCGTCTATCGCGACAGACCCATCTATCGCGACAGACCCATCTATCGCGACAGACACCGTCTATCGCGACAGACCCATCTATCGCGACAGACACCGTCTATCGCGACAGACCCATCTATCGCGACAGACACCGTCTATCGCGACAGACCCATCTATCGCGACAGACACCGTCTATCGCGGCAGACACCGTCTATCGCAACAGACCTATCTATCGCAAGAGGCACCGTCTATCGCGACAGACCCATCTATCGCGACAGACACCGTCTATCGCGACAGACAGACATTTTCGGTAAAAAATAAAGGGGTAATTTTTTTTTGGAAATTTAGGTCAAATTTTGGGCATATTTGCATACTCAAGTACTCATATACTTACGAAGGCCTTAGAAAATGCATTAAAACTCCTGAAAGGTTCTGTTTGTCTGTTTAACCCCCTAAACCCTGAACAGTCATAACTTTTTCATACAAAATCCATTTTTTGAGCTCTAGGGCTTGTGGGAAAGCTCGTGGCATATACTACACGCCCTCAACTGTTTTTTATAAGAATAATGCGTTGATTTTTAGATATGATATTTTGAAGTTGACACGCTGAGGGGTAGGTACACCAAGGGAGCTCTAGAGGAAATTTTTTTAGCAATACAAAAGGGGGAACAAGGGTCATTAAAAAGTGTCTGAAATAAATTGTCTGTCAATTGAAGGATCAAATTGAAGCTAAACTTGAGGTTCTTACAGGATCATCGAGAACTTTTGAAGAAAGCAAAGTAAGTGCCAAGGCGAACAAGCTTGGGAACGTGCTTCCTGGGTAGACAAGCATCACCAGAAGGAGTGACTTGAGGTTGGAACAGTCTTAACCCCCTTAGTCCATTCTTAGCATAGGCTAAGTGTGAGTAGTTGTCCTGATTGACTAGGGGTACGATAGGAACACTCAAGATAGAAGACCCTTTAATTTCTCAAGTGCAAGGATAGGCTAAATTGCAGTCAAAGGATAACTTAAAGGAAAAGAACTTAAACTAAGCGGACACAGAACATCAAGTACAACACACTAAAGTGCTCCTGACGACGCTTAATTAAAAACAAGAAAACACATCCAAAGGAACTTAAAAGGAATAAGTGGTTGGTACCAAAGAATCAGCAACGTACAAAGGGGAATATGAACCTGAGATCGGGAAGGCACCTAGGGAGAGACCGTCAAAGCGTTAGATCATCCGAGGCTAGCGTCAACCATACAGCGAGATCTTGGGCCCAACAATTGAGTGATTACCCCTACGCTCTAGACTCAGAAACTAGTGACTCTGACATGTCGTATAGCATGGAAAAACCTGTAGGTGGCTCAGGAATGGCATACCTAGAAAGACCTGAAGGTCCCTACAAGACTCAATTGGAATACATCCAGACCAACCGCCTAGGTGCACGCATCTATGAGGATGGTCTGCGAAGATCTGTTGTCCTAATTAAAAATCCGAATCAGCCCATTGGACTAGAACACCCTGTAGTCAAGTTTGAAAATGGTTCATACATAGATAAAGAAGGAACAATGTATGTGGTCACTAGCCAACCTGAAAGGACAGATGCGTTTGGCAACATCATCCCTGAACCTGAATTAGGTGACTTAGAGCAAGGGAACTTAGGAAAGGAGCCGAAAACCCCTCGAGGCAAATCGGTCCTAACAAGAATAATCACTCCGGAGTTAGTTCCCTAGGATAATAGGAGCATAGATTTGCTCTGGAACCAAGAGACGGATGAGGCTTTTTGGAGGTACAAGCTTGAAAAGTCTAATGAAGTGGGAGCTCTTGCCATCTATGAATTCAAAGATCCTGATAGCCCAGGCAAGGTGACCTTCTTAGATGATGCTTCTGAGAGAATCTTTGTGGTCTCTGAGCATGGAAGATACGCATACACTTGGAAGGGAGAATTTGTTTTTCCCCAACCTCGATCCAATGTGTCTTATGGTCACCAAGGAGCTGGAACATCTCAAGCTCATGGGAATCAAAGAGAAAGGAGTAGAGAGAGACCTGAGGTAAGCTTTGCCAACTCTTGGGGAAGAGAAAGAACGAGAATGGAAACAAATAGAGTGGAACCTGAGGGACATAGAGCCCCAGGGAATCGAAGAAATGCCGATGATTTCCCTTTGCCAAGACCGAGAGAGCACACGAGGACCTTGAGACCGACCCAGCTAGTTAAGTCCATGAAAAACTACTTCGATGGCACTAGAGACCCCTACGATCATGTAGCTGAGTTTAGGCAAGTCTTGAGAGTTGAACAAGTTGAAGATCTGTTCACGTAGTACAATGCCTTTGGTCTAACCCTTAGGAACACCGCCCTGACATGCTTTCAGCCACTACACGAGAGGCAGTTTAGGAGCATAGATCAACTTCTAAAGGCATTCATCATCGAATTCTCTAAAAGTGGTATAAGACATAATACATCCTCCCTGATATATAGCTTCAAACAAACATCTCAAGAGACAGTGAGACTCGCAGGTAGAAGATTTAGGCAATATCTAGAGAGATGCCCGGCCCCAGAGTTACCCACTCCAGCCAAGCAAGTGGCCTTATTTTTAGATGGATTGTTAAGCACCAAACTGAGATCATATGTGTACTTGAAGGACCCTAGATCCATAGAAGAATGTGTACGCATAGGCATAGACATTGAGGATAATCTAGGGGAGGAATTAGAGCTCTCAAAAATCTATAAAGATTCAGATAGTTCTAGTAGCCTCATTTCCTCACAATCCACATCAATTGAGGATCTAGCAGAAAAGGTAGCTCTGAAATTAGGTGTCTCTAGCAAGCAGATTCCTAGATTTGCCCCCGGAAAACGATGCCATACCTGTGGAGGAGACCATATGGCTAATGTGTGCCCCATCATGGCTCAACCCCAAGTGAACCCTAACAACCAATACTGCACCATAGAAAGGAGGTACACCAATCACACAGCACAAGACTGTCCATATAACAAACAAGCTGTTAGACAAAATTATTCTGAGCCATATCCACAACAAGGAAAGTACCCTAATCAGTACCCACAACAACAGTATGCTAGGCCCCAGCAAATCTATCAACCACCTTATCAAGGGCAACAAAGACCGCAACCAGTCCTAGCGCAGCAACCTCCTGCCCCCACCAATGTGATTCCAGTAAAGTATGCAGTGGCAAAAGAAAATCTAAATAGAGCTTTAGTGCCAGTGACGTCCTCGCTTTTAGAAAGTGATCCAAGTGATCATAGTTTTGACTCCACCCATGTTGAGAGCCCCCAGGCCTACTACATGCAATCACCGGAGCATAGTGAGTCATATTATTATGAAGAACCGAATGAATCTAGTGGGGAGCCAGAATACGCAAACGTCATGTATGGTCTATCTCTTCTTTGATCTTGGCAGCATAGTTGTCATTGTATGTGTATGGCTTTTGTTTAGAAGGTCTGGCCTCTGTGGTCATGGGAATCGTATGGGCGCATATGTCAGGGTCTACACCTTTCAAATCTTTGTAGCTCCAAGCAAATACATCTCTGTACTCTCTTAGCAAAGCTATCAGCTCATGCTCCTCTTCCTCAGTGAGGTCATGTCCTATGTAAGTGCACCTCTCTTCTCCTTCTTCTATGGCTACCACTACCTTCTTGGTGGTTTCTTTGTTATCATAGGCCTCCCCTGCTTGTGCATCGCGTTTTGGCATTCTTACCATGACTCTCCTATCTTCTATTGCATACTTCTTGAAATTTTCAGGGACCTCAAATAGGGATTCTTCCTCCTCTGGTTCGGCTTCTCTCTTCTTCCTTTTCTTTCCTGCACTCTTAGTGGTCACTCGTGTGGTTAATCTCACATCATTAGTGAGCTCTTCATGTCTCTGAGGGTAAACTTCTACTTCATAGAAATATTCTTCGTCTGATGCAAAGGGTGGATCCATGATGATTGACTCAAGATCGGAGTCACTTGCATCTTCAAAGGCATCAGGGTTAGGTTCGCATTCTTCTAAAACTGCATCTCCCATGATTGGCTCTATGGAGAAGACAGAAATGTCATAGCCATCCTCATCACAGTGAGGTGTCCATTGTTCTTCATTGATGGCTACATCCATTGTTGCTAGGATTTCTGCCCAGCCGTGAGGTTCAAATTCTTCGTTCGGAAATACTACAGGTGCATAGGCTGGGTCTTGAACTGATCTATGTGTTTCCTTCGCACCTACCTCTCTGGATTTTTCTCTTTTTTCCTCTTCCACTGCCACTTTACACATCCATAAGTGAGTGTCTTCATGCATCCATGAGGATCCTGATCCTATGGAATGTACCGATTCCATATCATCTTTGGCTCTATGGATGGGGCTCCACTGGATAGGAGGGACATCTCTATGAGAGTAATCCTTGAGATTGACTTTGGTTGTAACACCTAAGTGTTGCAAATACAAGGAATTGGTTCCCCAATCTTGTACCACTTGCAACTGCCGCATAAATGGTCTCCCCAAAATCATCTCATAGGCTTGATTTTTGCTAAAGTCACAGATAGCAAATGTGTGCTCAAACTCTACACCACAAGTAGTGAGAGTTATCCCCTCTAGTAGTCCTAAGGGTCTTTCTACGTGACCGTCAGCCATCTGCAATTTCATTCTCGTTGGCCTGAGTGCTGGTTTGCCCCAACGTTTCCATAAGGAAGTGGTAGCAATTGCAACTCCTTCACCTGAGTCCAAAATGGCCTTGGTTGTGTATCCTTGATGAGTGATGGGGAGATATGTGTTTCCCTCTTCGCCCTCACTCATGTCTCCTATCTTGTCTAAGGGTATTTTCTAGCACTGTTCTCTGGGATCCTACCTGGGAACGAGGTTTTGCTATCTCGGGCACTTGATTGGCTACATGTTTCCACACTTTTGGTCTAACTTTAAGCAGCTCTTCTAAGGTGAGGTTGCACTGCACTTTAGTGTTTTTCACTACCTCTGTGTTCCTAGGTATGACTGAATCTTCATTTCGTACCATGACCGTGGGTGCTCTCATACAGGTGGACTTAGCTTCCCATGGGCCTCTGAAGTGTGTTAATTCTTGTAGAGAGTTAGACTCAAAGTCTAATCTTTCCTGAGATTGGGTGCTCTCCTGCTCCTCATAAATGGATGGGATGTCTTGTGGGAATTGGTCGTGTGCATCATCCACAAGTTCAATAGGAGGAGGGACTTCACTTTCTTTAGCCCATTTGTCTTCTTGAATCTCTCGTAGGAATTTAGGTGTGAACCAATTCATAGAAGATGATGTGTCTGGCTCCGTAGAGTTAGGCACATAGGCTTCCTGGGGAGGAATGCTTATTCTATCACTTGCCTTCTCCTTAGCCTGGGAGTTGGCTCCTTTTCTAGACTTTGCAATTAACATCTCCAATCTGTCTAACAGACCATCAAAATGCACCGGTGTTCTAGTGGAGCTAGAGCAAGTGAAAAGGCGACTGGTCTCAAACATGGCTTGAGCCAATTCGACCATTTTAGCACAAAGCTTTGTTCACTCTATCTCTAGATCGGCTCTAGGGTAACATTTCTCGTGATCTGTTACATTGGGCCCTTCTTGGATTCTGGCCTGATATGCTTTAAGCATCATGTCTAGATCTTCAGGAGTGGGATCTGCCAAGACTGATCCTACTCGGGGTGGTGGTTGGGTTACTTGTGGTGGATTGGTGGGTGGAGGAATGGAGGGTGAAGGGGATGGTAGTGGCGGGGATGTGTGAGAGTGCGTTTGAGATGTGATTTCTATGATTTTGGCTTTGGTTTCTCGTAGGCTTTCCTCAAGTTCGCTCATCTTTCTTGCCCATTGCCTTTTCATACGTTCACGGCTATCTCTCCAAGCTCTTGTTCTCTTCTTATTCTGGCTTTCAGTCTCGCTAACCTCCACATTCTTTTCCTGGCCTAAGTCTTGGTTTTGCTTAAGTGCCTGGGCTCTCGTGATGACTTGTACTGGGGCTGTGGAAGTCACACTTCCTGTGGAGTCTACCACTAAGCCAATAACGTTGATAGGAGCAATTTTTGGTATATTGGCGGGGTTCTTAGGACACTCTCGTAACAAATGCTCCTTTCCACAATCGGGACAAAAGCCTTGAATTGTCACAGATTGGGTTTGTGTCGGTGCAGGTAGAGGGCAATCACGAATGAGATGATCTCCCTGACAACGATAGCATGGCCCTCTAGGGAATGGAGGTCTCATCGGCCTAGGTTGGGATGCTGGATTTATCTATGAAATCGAGCACACTGAATGGGTATCCCCCATTGTAGTGGTGCCCAAAAAGAATGGTAAACTACGTGTATGCATTAACTTGAAGAAGGTTAACGCAGACACTATCAGGGATAGTTATCCGCTTCCTATCACCGAGCATTTATTAGAAAGGGTAGCCGGCAAGGAAGTGTACAGCTTCCTAGATGGGTTCTCTGGCTACAATCAAGTAGCCATTGCACCAGAAGATCAGCATAAGACGGCTTTTGCCACAGAGTGGGGCATATTTGCTTTTAGGGTAATGCCGTTCGGGCTTACCAATGCTCCTGCAACCTTTCAGAGACTGATGTGCCACGTGTTTAAAGAGTTCTTGAGGAAGAATTTGGAAGTCTATGTTGATGACCTTTGTGCTCATTCCAACATTAGACAACCACATATACCAGAACTCAGACAAATCTTTGTCAACAAATGTAGAGAATATCAAGTCTGCCTGAATCCAGAAAAGTGCGTTTTCATGGTCAGGCAAGGCAAAATTCTAGGACACATAGTGTCTAAGAATGGCATATCCACTAATGAAGAGAAAGTGAGAGCCATAGCAGAGTTACCTAGGCCAAAGAACGTCAAGGAAGTACAAGCTTTCATGGGGCATTGTGGTTATTACCGACGGTTTATACACATGTATGCCATCATAGCAAAGCCTCTGTACGGACTTCTGACTAACTTTGAGTGGACTGATGAGTGTGAGGACTCCTTTAATGAACTCAAAAGAAGATTGTGTTCAGCACCAATCTTGACCACACCAGATTGGAATAAACCCTTTCATGTTCACGTGGATGCATCCAATTATGCTATTGGATGTGTACTCGCACAACTTACGGGCGAAGCTAATACGGATCTCCCAATTGCCTATGCGAGTAGACAGTTGAATGCAGCTGAATGAAACTATACGACCATTGAGCGAGAAGGATTAGGCATGGTATATGCGGTTAAAAAGTTTAGACATTATTTGCTTGCAAATAAGTTTAAATTTTTTACTGATCATCAGGCCCTGTTGTACTTGGTAAACAAACCATGCAATACCGGTAGATTAGTAAGATGGTTCCTCTTACTAATGGAATATGACTTTGAGGTAGTGGTGAGAAAAGGCAAGACTCATTTGAGAGCAGATCATCTCTCTAGGCTCACATCTTGAGAAGCCCCACAAGGAGTATCAGATGACCTTCCTGACGCTTACTTGTTTAATTTGGAAGTTGTACCTCAGTGGGCTAAGCCATTAGTGCCAGTATTGACATACGGGCCTAATCACCCAGTCATAAACACTCAAGATAGAGAGGTAGTAAAAGCCCAGAAGTACCATATCATGGCAGGAAGCATGTACAAACAGACAGATCAAGGGATATTGGCTTGTTGTGTGGAAGAGGATGAGTATGCTAAATGGTTGCAATTAGCACATGTAGGTGCATTAGAGCAACACTACTCAAAGCAACGAACCCTACAGACACTAAGGAGACTAGGAGTGCATTGGCCGACTATGGAAGCTGATGTCCAGAAGTTGTGCAAGGAATGCCCAATCTGTTGCACTAAACCACCTGTGGAACATGCCACTCTTTATCAAGTGTCCATAGTGCCAAATTGGAGTGAACCACTCGTATCCTTCCTGAGGACGAAAACATTCCCTCTAGACATGACTCTGGCTAGGAAAAGGAGTTTAGAACAAGAAGCCCAGGATTACTCACTCATTGGTGATAATCTATACAAGCGTGGCAAGGATGGTTACCTGAGACTATGTGTCCATGAGAGTGAATATCTCAAGATCTTGGAAACTGCTCACCAAGGTGTAGCAGGAGGACACTTTGGACCAGATCGGGTGATCAAGGCAATACTATTTGCAGGCTTCTGGTTGCCAACCCTTCACATGGATGCACATACCTATGTGAAATGGTGTGATGTGTGTCAGAGAACTCAGTATCCTATACGCAAAGATGAGATGCCACTGAAACCTATGATGGGTGGACATGCATTCTCTAAGTGGGGAATAGACTTTGTAGGTCCTATTAATCCCCCAGCTAAGGGTTCCCATGCTGAGTATATCATTGTTGCCACGGACTATCTAACCAAATGGGTAGAGATAAAAGCTACGACAAAGAACGACGCTCAAACAACAGCTAAGTTCTTGTTTGAGAATGTGTTCACCAGGTATGGATTACCTATAGAGCTAGCCAGTGATAGGGGCACTCACTTCTTGAATGAAGTCATTGAAAATCTGCTCCAAGAATTCTTGGTAGTACATAAGAAGTCCGCCCCTATCACCCACAAGCTAATGGGCAAGCCGAAAGCACAAACAAGATTCTATGCAATGTGTTGACCAAATTAGTGAATAATAAACGCTCTGATTGGGACAAACAGCTACACCATGTTGTTTGGGCATACCGAGTCGCCTACAAAACGGTACTCCAAGCCACCCCCTTTCAGATGGTATTTGGCCAAAATGCAGTGCTACCATTGGACTTCTTAATACCTACATTGAAAGTAGCACAAGAACATGAATGGACGGGTCATGAGCTCTCCTCTAGACTTTTTGACCTTGAACGATTAGGAGAAACTAGACTGAGGGCGGCTGCAGGGATATACGCAGCTAAGAAACGACGGAAGGCATACTCTGATGCCCACATTAAGGATAAAGGTTTGAAAGCAAGAGACCTAGTCCTAGTCTACACCTTGAAGCAACATGCACGGAAGTTAGAGAAGAGAGGTTACGGGCCAATGATTATCAATAGAATCTCCACAAGTGGAGCAGTGCAACTAGCCACTCTAGAGGGTGATATTCTACCAAGTTACATAAGTGGATGTAGAGTCAAGTTATATCAAGAACCCCTGACTGAAGAGATGCTAAATCGACTCTACACTGCCAAGAAACGTAAAGAAGAAGAGAAACGAATTCGAGAAGAAGCACAGGCAGAAGCTTTAGAACGCATCCGACGAATGAAATTGAGGAGACAAGGCAAAGACCCATCTATGCCTGAAACTCAAGAATCTCTAAGCTATCCCATGGCCATGTGCGACGCTTTAGGTGGACGTTCCCATAGAATAATCGACCGACGGCCTTTTGTAACCCTAGAAGTAGGACAAGGAGAGAGTGCAAGGATAGTGAGAGCTTTAATTGACTCAGGGGCAGCCACTAGTGCAGTTCGACTGTCTTATTGCCAAGAGCTGCAATTACACATCATTCCTATAGAGGCATATCTCATAGGATTGGGAGGTGTGGAAACCCCTTGCATTGGTGAGGTGGAACTTCCCCTCTACATTCAAGAGGTGCTAATGGCAGTCAAAGTGCTAGTGTGTGAAGACGAGGATCTTACCGAACCTCTTGTCCTGGGCCAAGACTGGATCTATGATCATGCAGTCAGCCTCAACCTAAGAAGTGGACTTCTTCAGGCATGGGTAGGCCAAAATCACATAACGATTGAATTAGAAAATCAAGCACATAGGCCACTAGAAGAGGCACCGAATCCTGGTCCTTCCAGGAATCCACCTGAAATGAACCATGCTACTCTTGACCAAAGTTCTATGGTGCAAAGGATTGCCACTCATGACGAAGGCACAGAAGTCAACAAGGAGCTCCCTTCTTTTCCAAAGAGAATTCAAGGAAAGCAAGCTGGAAAATACAAGATACAGAGGAGCCCGAGGACCAAGAAGAATGAACACCAACCAGTACAATACAGAATACCCCATGGCATGAAGCAGATTTGGATATGCAAAGGTGAACAACCCTCGGCTTTAAAGACAGGATTCCAAAGAGGCATCAAGTGAGCTATAGTGTCGAGGACTACAGGGAAGGAGTACCCTAGACATCAATCTAGACAAACCATTTCTATTTGGGTTCCAAAGCAGTCAATGAAGGCGATCCCAAAAGCTCGACAAATATGGGTGCCCAAGACCTGCTTACTGGCTCAAATAACTTCACCTCCAATCACAAGATCAAACCAACACTCACGAGTCCTATTGGCTCCCATACAAAGGCAACCATCTACACTCCACACCACTACAATCTCGGCCACGCTTCGGAATGTTTGGAAATGGGTACCCAAAAGGTCCCAAACCCAACACACTCCAGTCCGCAAACCTTCACACATCATCGCCAATAAAAGCAACGATTCCAGCATCAAAGTTTGGAGACCTAAACCCCATATCAAACCCCCTGACCCACCTTTGTAAATCCTTCCCCTCTGACGTAGGTGCATTCTGAGAACATTGCACAACCAAAGTATGCATCTAGAGTGAACCCTAACCTACTAACCCACTTGTACACACATCACGAACACTTCACCTACTAACCTATAACCACTCGGAATGTCATGTTGGTATTGTGGAGGGAACACCATAACATCCTGTTTCCAATGCAATGCTAATGTGCCTCTCTCTTCTTCTAGCAGATAAGCATTAGCAACTACAAGCACTCTCATGGCAGAAGCAACAGGTCCAAGCTCACAGGTAGGAATAATTACTGCAAGAATTGATGTGAATAGTCTACCTGTTGATGTACCACCAACTGAACGACCTGTGGAGCTGCAACACCTTCAGCAGATCCTGGTACCGGATCCACCCACAGGGATCACAGAAAGAGTCCATGCCAATTCTCATTGGTTCAATGGCATGCTAGGTCCATTAGGAGAGGCCAAGTATATATGGGAGTCTAAGTGCGAGTATGACAGATCATGGGTTCGATTCCAATTTTTCTCCAAGGAGTTTGAGACTCTACAGAACACAGAGGATCTCCAGACCATATGGCAACGTGCAGGGCTAGCAGAATACTTTGAAGCACCACTACCTAAACTGGATCTCCTCCGATGCTATTATTTGGTCTCCACATTACAAGCTAATGAAGAAAAGGACAAACCAGGATCATTTGTCCTTCCTTCCTTGCTGGGCAACAACGAGCTAAAGAGGTTTGAACTTACCTTGGAGTTGGTGAGCTCTGCTTTGAATATGCACGGCACACATGTACCTTCAGAGAAGGATGCTCTCATTCCTACTAACATGAAGGATAGGAAACTACTAAAGCTTAAAGACATGGCAGCACTCACACCAAACGTGTCCATCCCTCTTCGTATGTGCATGCAACATTTTGCTTTCCCCGGTCAAGACCGCTTCACACAACCACACAAAAGAATCTGGTTCGCTCTATACTTAGCGGAGACAGGTGCGTTACCAATTAAGCTTCCTGTATGGATTATAGATCAGTTGTATGAAGCAAATAAAAGGTCTTCTAGGAAATTAGTGGTGAATGGCTGCTGTGCTATCACACGCATTATCTACCGGTGCTTAGCATACGATGTACCCATAGGACGTGCCTTAACTTGGGCACAATTACAAATGTTTAAGAGGCTCAAGACGTCCACACATCAATCCAAGCGCATGAGGGGTTCAATCCCTTGTGTCCAGACACGTGAAGTTCTGACTACCCCTGAAGTATGGCCACGAGGGGAGGCCACTATACCTCCCTTTACCATTAGAATACCCAGGTCTGGATCTGCAACTACGACACAAGCTGCCCATTCCACTCCTCCTGCTCCATCTGAATTTGAATTTGCTACAACTGGAGATGCTGAAGGAATGGATCCCCAGGACTTCGAAGCATTCTTACAAAGTACACAACTCTCTGATGTAGAGTTTTATTCAGATGCAGAAGAACAAGGCACATCTTCACAAAGAAGAAGAAAATCTACAGACGGTCGCCATGTACATTGGAGTGACGCTCAGCAAGGTCAACAACAAGGACACCTAGAAGAAGAATGAGCATATGAAGAGGAGACCACTGAAGCCACAACCTATACAGCAGAACTCCGAAGGCTGTATCAAATCATGGAATGAGTGCGATCGCAACAATTGCTCACCGAACAGAGCAGTAGAGTACTCATGACTCAGCTGTTGGAAGAAGCAAGAGTTGAGTCAGAATATAGTGAAGGTCTCTTATTAATGGCAGAAACATATGGGGTAGTAGAAGCAGTTCGGACTGCCATTAGGAGATCGCCAGTTCAATATGATCCACGAAGATTCCACACACGACCACGATCAGGTAAAAACATCCAGATCCCCATTACAACGGCAGAAGGGCCGATTACTACATCCGAACCCATTGGGACAACTTCCCAAGCAGCAGAAACCGCTAGCCAAGAGCACCCAGTCACCCATGAGGAATCAACCAAGCCACTACCACCCACACCCCCACCATCGCCTCCTAGAACAGAAACCATGGAAATCACCTCGACCACTCAACCCACCGAACAAACCTTCATCTTCTGTACTCCCATCTCTAGTTCAACCCTATTCTCCACCTCTGATAACCCAATCTATGAAGCAACCACCATCACTACACAATCCACCGAATCGCTCATAGAGCCTGCCCTAGGACAACCATCCCCCATGCCCGCAGCCATAGGTCATCCTGACTCCAGATCCATATTCATGGGTTTCCCTACTACCACACCACCGTTCATGCCCTCCTCAACTCTACGACCTCAACCCCCAACCTCCATCTCTCCACTTCTCCAATCCCTCCATAACTTCCTTGCTAGAACTTTTCAACCCAGGTCTCAACCATTCCCTTTATTTTCAGCTCCCCACCCCACTTCTCATCTATTCACCACTTTCACACACACACCACCTACCATTCCAATGTATATGGTAGACCCCACACTCGCACCCACTCTTGAAAGTATGGACATTTCACCACCCACGTCACCTCCCCCACCCCCCACACTTCCACCTTCTCCCATTCCCCCCCCCCACCAATTTCACCGACACACACATCTCCATTAGACACATCATTCACTCTTCCCCTTCCCCAATCCCCTTCCCGTGCATCCTCCATTGTACAAACCACACCATCATCCATAGGAAATGCATTGGACACCATGCTCACATGTATATCACAGTTAAGGGCAGAGTACAATCAGCTCCAGCAACATAACGCACGACTGCAAGAGCACTCGGAGGTGCTACAAAATCGTCTTGCTGCAGTAGAAGAGGAGAATGCTCGCATCCATACACAATTCCATACTTTACAAGAGGCTCATAGTGTATTGGAAGTATAGTTGCAGAATACAGACCAAGAAGCAATACAAGTGGTAGAAGGCCATCTAAAAACACAACTCGAACACAATTCAAGACTTCAACGAAATATGGCACTTCTTAGAAGACACCTTGCAGCTGCTCACGAGGAGAATCGATGCCTACAGCAACAGAACCAAGAGAACTTAGAAGCAGCCATTGAAAGCACACCAAGGGCACCCATCAGCCCATCAAAGTTTCAAGCAGTGACCCCCGACAATATCAAGATCATATTGGAAGACTATGCCATGCTGCTTGAAGCACATGACCAGCTCTCAAAGGAACTAAGTCAACTGAAGCAAAAACAACAAAAAGACACAACGACTGCCCCTCCAACCACCTCATCAGCGGCTTCACTTCTCACAGACTCGGAGGCCCTACAAGATCTCCAGACACAGGTCACAGAGTTGAAAGCACGCCTACTACAATATGAAAGGCCACCTTCCCCTCCGGAAGCTCCCACCGACGAAGACATAGTACAAATTCCTGTGGAACAAACATTTGAAGAAGAATACGACCCACAACCCTTCCCAGGAGGTCAACAAACGGAAGAGGCTCAGGACACATTCAAAGCACCACGGCCCCCATGGCTACGACAAGTGGAGGAGATCAGGAGTTCTCATGAAGAGCGTACAGTAGTGCAAAATCAGGCCATGAGGGTCATAGAGGAAACTGTGCTGCAATCTGATTACTTCAAGAACCTGTCATCAAGACGTCTTATCCTCTTATCTGAACTCCAATACAGGCCTTACTATATTATTCTGGCTGATTACAATGCAGAAATACAGAGAGTCACAGGGAAGATACCCTCCTTCGCAACCCAATTTCAACCCGAAGACCTTCCTACAGAGGTGCAAAAAGGCAAGATCCGTCAACCAACATGGCGGCAGAAACTTCTTGAAACCTATCCTGAAATGCTCCGCACCTGGAACAATGCGCCATTACATCTCCTCTATAATCCATGCTATGGCCCTTTTCCACGACGCCGCTCATGGAAAGCATTCAACATAAAGGTCCAGAATAACACACAATGCAAGGAATGGCTCAATTATCCATACATTGCGCCACCACAGGGACCACCGTCAATAGCGTACATGATGGGAACAATTCGACATTGGATGCCTCGATTGAAGCCCATGCCGGATGTTGCGGCCCAGATGATGCTTAAGATTTTGGATATGATGCAGGTAGTACTCAAAACCTTCCGAAATGCAGCAGCAGCACAGATACAGCTACCAGGGTTTATTAATGGAAACTATGATTTGGTGTATGACATGAGCACCACCCCCAGCATTCAAGTAGCTTATGCCTGGCATGCACGAATAAAGTACCTCCCTGCCTGCTATAAATAGACATTCGAAGAAATGTTCCGATCAGGTTTCTGGGAGTATCACTCGGAGGTCTTCGCACCAAAGCCAACACACCTGCTCCATCTCTTTGCTTGTGAACAAGCCATGTACTCCGAGTACTACACCACACCGCAACCAGAGGTCCCCGGTGCAATAAATTGGGATGCATTGGAAGCTGACCTAGCAAGAGGCTTAAGGATAGGAGAACATGAATTAGCCACCAATGTCATCGAATACTACATCGACCACCCTATAGAACAGAGGTCTGTCAGGGGTGACAGATGCTAGGAAGGGGGGAGTGTTGGCATACAGGTCATATGAAGAGCATACAGGTACAATAGAGCAGTCATGCACAATACGGCAACAAGGCCTTATCATTTTTTCCAAGGACCATTCACAACTCAAGTGATTTTAATCACTACACAAACATTGTAAATTCCATTTTTGGTAGAATAGACTCCATTTTGTTCAAGCCGAGGAGTCCTCGAGCTTGAGGAGTATTAGAATTAGCTACATATCAATTTTCATAATTTTTAGACTTCGTTTGAGCCCTCAAATAGGCTCTAGAACCTAATTTTTAACTAGGCCAGACACTAGGTCTGGACAAGGCCAAAGCTAGTGAGAAAACTATACAAAGAGCTAGAGAGCTCATTTTTGAGGTTAGATTGTTTGTGAATTGAGCTTATGTAAGATACTTTTTGACTAATGCAAAGAACTCCATTGTTCCTCTCCTTGTTCTTGCCTTGTGTGCGCGTGTGTGTGTATGTGTGTGCATGCTTGTGTGCTTCTCACTCACACACTTGTGCCTTCACTTGCTCCTAGTCTTCATACTAGTCCTCACGTCTCCACGGATTGACAATTATGAGGTGAATCTTCTCACCTTGGTACTCACCATTGTGCTAGAGTGACAACATGCAAGTACTAGATGTTAACACAGTCATGAGACAACTCATCACTCATCAATCCAAGATTATGAATAATGGAGAGATACAAAAGGTAATCAATCCTCTATGATTTACAAAGATAAGAGTAGAAGCCAATATGGCAAAGGGAAAGGCAAGAAATAAGATGAAGAAGCAAGTACCTCTCAAGCTAAGTTTGTAGCTAGAGGTGGGAGTCCAAGAGGAACATGCAGAGGTGGTAGAAAAAGTAGAGGGAGATCTCAAATCTATTCAGCTTGTGCCATATGTGGATCAACCAACCACATCACTAAGCATTTCTTCAAGAACCCAAGGAATCAAAGAGGAAGATGATATAATAGAGGAGGATATGGAGATCCTAGAGGCATATATGAAAACACTTATGGATATAATAACAATTACTACAATAACAACCATAAAGGTGGCTACAAAGGAAGAAGAGACTACAAGTACATTGATGATCAATGTCAAGAGGACTCACTTGTGGTCATGAACATGACAATGTTAATGGAAAAAGGAAGAGATCATCACCATTAACAGATGCACATACTACAACCATATCCTATGTACGTACATAGATTCAGAACAGCATAACAGAAAAAGGTAGAGAGGGAAGAAGTCATACCCAACAAGATCACATACCTGCTCCAAGAAACATGCGCACTGTTTTTTATTAAGCCAAGTGATATATTTATACAACTTCTCACACCCATTCGTATGGGTCTTCATGACTTTTCATTGCAACCCTTCAAAGACCCTTCAAATTGAACCTTAAATAGATGTATAAAATGCCAACACGTACATGCAAGTCTAACACTAGCACGCATGATGGACTCGAAGCCCACACCATGTGTACCAATGTCCTAGGGTCACTATATGCAACTACCCGATGAAAACATTATCCACCAACCAAAGTGCATGGTTCAAACCCATGGTATGGAAGGTAAGAAAATGCCCATAACAAGTCCAAAACTATGAGAAATGTGTAATGCAAAGCAAAGTGCCTGGAACTTAATCCAAGTTATGCAAGTACATTACACACAACCCATAGTCTGCCCTCCTATATGCATTAACATGAGGTACAAGAATGACATAATTATATTGCTTCATTTTATACATCAATTACATCATTGTCATTGTCATTTAACTTCGTACAATGCATCATTATCATGTGCAATCTATGTAAATTTGAAAGAAAGATGGATCCTCCAATGATAGCATTATCATTGCCAATCTTCACTTCTATATTGCATATTCGGCTCCCCATAAGTACTACAACATAAATCATTAAATAATGATCAAGCATAGCTTGTCTATTTTGGATGAGTATGATTAGTAGGAAATAACAATATATGAAGACTTGAATAAACATGAAGGTCTGTATCCCATAGTCCCACATCATCCACCATTTCAAATCATGCACACAAAAGAAAAACAAAAATCAGTGAATGCTTCTACCGAATGAACGCTTCCTCACATTCACAATCCACATGGAGTGTTTGTGTATCCCATAGTCCCACATCATCTACCATTTCAAATCATGCACACAAAAGAAAAACAAAAATCAGTGAATGCTTCTACCGAATGAACGCTTCCTCACATTCACAATCCACATGGAGTGTTTCTGCCAGCTTAACGCTACCTCACACTCTCTCATTACCGAAAACAAAACAAAGGAGTGCTTCTGCTCAAACGCTCTCACTCCTACTGCACCAGTCCAGGCAAGATCCTAGCACCATCCATCATGCAACAAGCCAAACTATAGGATACAATCCGTTATGTGATAGGGTTTCCATAACTCAAGCAAAACCATCCCTGAATCATGATATGCAACATGTAAAAAACATCCCTCAAAGCCAACATACCCCTTGAAGCAAACACATAAAATAGATCATCATCTTTATTACCAATACCCACAGATCATGGAAATCACATGTATCATCAACATTATTGTTTTATTATTATTATGATTATGATTATTATTTTTTTAATTTATTATTATATGTTATATTACATATGCCTTGTATAAACATGTAAACATTTTTCTGATGAAAGATAGAAGCAAAATTTTGCCTATCATATGACATTTTGTCTTGGTCGTGAAATTTAGGCCCTAATCGTGAGCAACCCTAGAGCCATGAGAAGAGCGCCGGTGTTTTCAAAAATCATAGATGAAAGGAGGTAAGTGCATATGTGGGGAATGACAAGATTAATTCAAAACAATCATAAGAAAAAGCTGTTCGAGGCTCAACTTACTACCACATCCTGCTCAATTCTACGCATATTTGTTAGACCGGAGAGCGAGGCAGGAGTGCTACAGTCGAGCAGGTCTCATGAAGATATGTGCATATATCGGCAGATAAAGCAGGGGCACAATCGGGAATTCCAAGATAGAGGCAGGCCGGGCTGTCAGAAATTGGAATGCTCACTAGACTAAAGAAGCAACTATCACCGGGCTAATAGTAAGCACCCGACTGAGCACTGGAGTGTTGTTCAGAGTAAGTGTTGGGTATCACTCTAGCACCGGAATCTTACCTTAGCCACTGGGACTAAGACCGGAGGCAACATCGGAATGCGGTTATGAAGCAACCCAAGCAGGCGATCCACCGAAATCATAGGGCCATCAAGATAGTCCAATTATATCATAATGTCGACCGAAATGCCACCGAGAAGGCAACAAAGATCAGTAGGCACACAGAAATCTAAGCAGGGAAGACCATACGTTACCGAGAGAGCACTGACCCGAATTGACGTAGGGTTGCCATCAAACGTGAGCCTATCAGCATCCCATGCTCTGGACAACACTAGGATTGCACCAAAAAGCGCAGAACACACCGTAACTCAAGAGGAGCACCGGAACTTAACCACGGGAATGGGGTAGAAAAGCATCGGAATGGATCAGAACAGAGACCTTTGTCACCGGGGAGCGACTGTTGTCGTGGAGATTTCTTCTCCACGATCCCATTCCCATGATCGGTTACCTTTTGAGCATATGGAGGATAAAAGTACTTTCAAAAGTGATGGAGAAACTTACATTTCTGCTGATGGCCTTCGAATAAACCTATGGAATATGGAGATAGGGGTGGCCACATTATCCTATTTGAGAGGGCTGATGGCAAAGATTTATGCTCTCGCAAAGATATTGAAAGAAAGGATCCCTAGAAATCTGAGAAAAAAGGAGGCATGGCAGACGATCAAAAGATTGCCATTTTCGGTCACAAAAAAAGGGGGGAAGGCTATAGATATTGGGGGATGACAGAAGGGCAGCCGTTTTTTTTTCTCTTTTTCGTGCTCTCTTCGCATCTGTTGTCATCAAGTGATTAGAGAGAGTTTTTTTAGGAGGGAAGGTTTCTTTTCGGGGGACGTCGAAGGGAGATCTTCAACAGTTTTGGGGGAGGATCACGCTGGGGAGGCAATAGGAGCGGCTCATTGAACCTCTATCGAGGTGATAGAAAAGCATTGGGCATCGGAGATAATCAGGGGAATCGTGACATAGCGGATGGAAGCGGCTGTCAGCAAAAAGAGGGAAGCTCATGATGGCGAAAGACAACAATTTGAGTAACGTCGACATCAGAAATTGCACTTCAATTTACTGTGCCTGCTTTTGATGCGGATCGAGTATTCCTTGGAGTTCCCAGGTGTACTTTGAAAAGTATGGCTGCATTATGGACATTAGATGCAAACTGAAGGAGATGAAGCCCGCGTGCTGAGAAGTTTGGAAGGAAGAGGAAAGTGACAGACTTGCGCAATCATCATCAGATTCTGAGTGGCTATGTTAGAAGATAACTGTTGGACCAGCTAGGATTTATAAAGGAGCTTCTATTTCTTCTGGGATGATTGCTGTTTTGAAGTAATCGGAGGCCTCTTCCCAAAAGAGCACAAGAGTCTTTATGCGCTTTAGAGTTTGGATTTCTTAGTTTGTGTGGCAAAAGATCCTAAAAAAAAATCCATCGAGAAATATTGAAGAAGCTGAATGGCTCGACAGAGAGAGGACGACTTCTGTATGTAGATGAAGAAGTCTTTTCTATTAAAGACATACAAGTTCATATGATGAAAGGAGGGCATCATTGACCGCCTGTTGCGCAAAAGGATCAGATTTCGGAAGCCTTGCTGGAATTCCGAGAACTACAGTTGATGAAACTGATCAAGGGACGAACTTTTGGGAGTCACTATTACAGTTGTTCGCTGCTGCAGAATTCTGTTTTTCAATGATGGATATCTGGTAAAGATTTATGTGCTACATTCATTTACGAGCTCGTTAAATTCTAATATGGAGATATGTCTGAGCATGTCTTGAACTGTTGCTTGAATCTTTTGTACTCGGTTTAAGTGTATTTGAAAGGTGACAGCTGCATGTTGCATTGTTTTAGAAAGATTTTATGCTGGTGGTAGTATCATCACTAGAGTTGGTTTGCTGGTGTTCATTTGGATACGAAGAGATGTGACTTCCCAAGGGGCATTAAGTGTGGAAGCGTCGACCTGATGGTTTGTTCAAATTTCATAGGTTTCTGTTAACATGGTTATGAGAAAGGGTTTTCCAGTGTTATTTATTCTGATGCTATAGAAATGATTTCTTTTTTTTTTTATGCTCATATGTGCTGTGACATAGTCCCGTTCGTCATAGTGCATCGACTGTGAAGTTGCTCTTCCTTTTTATACTTTTATATTCCTCTGAAGTTAGCTATTATGCTGAGGGAGAGGTGCTATGTTCATTTGTGGATTGTAGTGAGAGTTAGGATAAATGATGTGAAACTATAGACGTTGAATGTGAAACCCATTGATGTTTCACTCAAACTTTGAACAGCCAGGAATGAATGCCTCTGTTTCCAAAAATATTGGAGCTTGTTGGTCTCGGGTACAGTGGTTGGTTTGTATGCAGATACCTTCTATTTAAGGAGAATAGAAAAGAGCTTGCTGTGGAAATTGAGGAACTGAAAACAAAAATAACTAGAGCATCGAAAGAGTAGATGGGATGAAAGAAATAATCATTCTACTGCTATTACAGTTTTGTGTTTGTTTCTTGTCTCTGAGTTCTAAAGACTAAGGAGTGAGATATTGGAATTGAGGCCATAGAATTGAGTCATAGCATGGTGACTCATAGCCGCATGCCAAGCTCGAAGTTTGTGCGCATTGTGAGACACATAAGTACTTTAATTGTCTGCACCGTTTCCAGGTTCAAAGGAAGGATTATATAGTTGCTGGCCTTTGTTGCAAACAACTGTTTCACAATCCACCTTTTTTTTTAAAGGTCCACGTGATCATTTTAGTAATGTTCTGATCCCCGCTGAAATTTTGTTTACATTTTCTGTCCTTATGGGGTGTGGTGTATGGAATTTGGTACATAGAACTGGAAAGAGAGAATGATGTTTATTCTTTCTCTGCGTTGAATCGATAATGTTAGCAATAAGGAGAGAATTCCTTCTTTATTGTAGAACTTTGTTTTTTGTATAAACAGTTCTTTCTTTGACTTAGGCTCGATTTACTCAAGCTGCTGAATTCAACTGCGATCTAATTGTGAAGAGTTTTTTTTTTTACTTGCGCTTAACCTTGTTTCAAGTTACTGAAATCAGACTTTATTCATTTGTGGAAAGTTTTAAGGTATTGAAGATTGTAAGCATCTTTGTGCAGTAGAAGTATTATGCACAGAGGGTTTTGATGTTTTCAGATAGGGATGACAAATTAGACACCGCTTGAATAATAGAGAGCATGAGTTAATTTTCATGCTGGTGTGACACTAATTGATAAAGAAGCATGGCTGCGACTGAACTCTTATAGAGAGAGTAGTGGAAATCAAAGCGTACGGAACAATTTAGCAAAACATGAGGAAGGTTGTACCTTGAACTTAAACAAAAGGACTTATTGAACGTTTGAATTATGTTCAAATGTTTTTCCCTTCAAAACAAAACTTCAGGTAAATGAGTGGTTTTCTTGATTCTAAGAGTGCATCTGCTTTCTCATTTCTTTTGCAAAGCTTTATTCATCTATGAAAGTGAGGTCTAATGCTCATGAAGAAAAGGTGAGAATGCATGGAAATCCAAACCTAGAGCAAAGAAATTTCTGTTATTCAAGGATTGACTTGTGACTAAAATCTAATCGAGGGCAAAATCCCTAGTTACCACTCCTTTCCACGAGTATCGTGTTAGAGAGTTAAGGTTATTTTCTTGGCACTCAGTGTGCACCCCTAAGCACGCGTGAACCCGACTACACCGTCATGGAGTGTGATGACCCAAACACACCAAACAATAAACCACTCAACGACATCACCATATGCATGGGTGTGATGCAAATGGGTGTGCATTTATACATAACCCATTGACGATAACCATCGGATGACATGATGGTAACCACTGAACGACATTACGGTGATGACCCGACAATACGACAACAAATAGTGCAGATCAGCATCACGAATAGTGCGCAACAAGTGATTATCTGTATGTTGGAGCAGGACAATCAACAATTGGTGATTATATGAAGTCTAGAAGTGAAGATATGAAGAAAAGATTGAAGTTCCAACTTCATGAAGTGAAGTGAAGATTCAAGAAGCAAAGTTCTTCAAATATATCTACATTAGTTTTGTAAATACTTCAATATACTTGAAGTAATGACAAATCAACACTCGTGTGTGTGTGTGTGTGTGTGTATATATATATATATATATATATATATATATATATATATATATATATATATATATATATATATATATATATATGAGTATATGATTGTATTTTGAGTGAGAGATGAAATATAGATGAATAGATTATGTTTAGTGAATGTATCATCCATCAGATGTATGAAGAATTGAATAGAAAGAATGTTCAGATAATTGCGTGTCGATGTTTTTTCTAATTCTCCTTTTGTGTTCCATTTTATCAGAAATCCTTTTGTACACATCTAATTCCATAGTTAATCTATCTATGGTTAAAGTTTGAGAGTCCACTTGCAAAGAGGCTGAGAGAATTTTGTGTAGGAACATTCATATGTGAGAAAGTATTGTCTTCTGAAATAGGCGCAATTCCGATGGTCAAATAAATGGTGAGTTTTCAGTGCACAGTGTAAAGTTTTGCACAAATGAGGAGTCAAAATCTAAGTTGGAAGGTAAGCCATCTATGGCTAAAAGCATTCACTAAAATGGGTTCTAGTTTGGGAGAACCATGTGTTAGAAGTTGTAGGTGTGAAAGTCGACTCTACAAGAAGGCAGTTTCAGACATAGGTAGATTATTTGAAACATTTCTCATAATCTACTTAAATTTTTGAAGTGTTTTAACTTGGAGGAGGTGCGCAAACTCTAGGTGATACATCCTAAAAGTTTCATCAGAAACTTTACACAAATAATCAATCAATGAGTCAATAATGTGCAGCAGACTTTTTTGTGAAATGAATTTCTTCACAGTTAGCTAAATTCTTGATAGTTTGGTGCTTGTCTTCCAAAATTGGTTGGAGTTTAAAGTTATTCTTGAAATAGAAGTGGTCTGACATCAAGGATAGCTTGTTCTTTTGGAGATTAACACTCTCCATCAGTGATATCAGAGCAAGAGTTATCAGATTGAGGAAAGGAAGACCCGGACTGCTGCAGACATACAAATTTCACATCTTGAAGGTTCAAAAGGATAAAGTGTGAAAGAAAGACTGAAGGAAGACACATGAAGGCTATCAAAAGGATCAGAAGGAGCAACATTCGAAGCTAAGGTACATTTATTCCTTATAAGGATTAAAGATTTGATAGTACAGGTGAAAAAAGGATATGAGATAGTCTCCAAATTGAGAAGTTGGATAGAGAGAACTATCCAGCTTGGTCTATGAGAATGGAAGCTCATCTTATGAGCAAAGATCTGATGGGATACATCACGGGAGAGGAAGAAAAACCAGAGTTCAAAGATCCTAGTGTTCCAACTAGGGAAGAGCTTGCAGATATAAAGATCTGGATGAAGAAGGATGCTCAAGCAAGGAGCATAATCTACATGGCAGTGAATGATTATTTGCTTCCTCATATCAGAGGACTTGAAAGTGCAAGTGACATATGGAATGCTTTGGAAGAGCATTTTCAGAATACAACCAAATCAAGGAAAGCTTCATTATGGGCAGATTTTACTACATTTAAGAAGGCTTCACAATCAATATCTGATTATGTGACAAAGATGAAAGACATTGCAGATTCTTTAGGTGCAGTTGATGAAGATATTGAAGAAGATAAGTTGGTAAGACAAATTCTAGCAGGACTAAGAGGAGATGAGAAGTGGAAGCCTTTTATTTTGTCTAGAGAACTTTCATTAGATCATTTCATTCCTGATTTGAATCAATTGTTAGGACATATGCTAACTTTTGAGAATGATATCAAAGGAGATGTTGATAAGAGTGTAGGTCATGCAATGTATTCTAAAGATAAGAAGAAAGCTAGCAAAGGAAAGCAACAATCAGTTGAAGATGAAGGTACTCCAAGTCAAGTAAACTTCCTAAGAGGAAGAGGAAGTGGCAAAAGTAGAGGAAGAGGTAGAAAATAAGGTTCAGATATTTGATGAAGAGGAGATCAATGAAGTATAGAATGAAGTCGAAGATGTGCGAAGGTTTGATCCAGAATGTGATGAACTAGAAACTTCAAGAAGTGGAGAACTCAGAAGGTCATGTAGGCACAAATGGCAACCTACAAGTTATAGCTATGATACTTCATTCTTGACTACTAAAGATTATGCTTACATGTTAAAAGCAGATGAAGATCCATCCACATATGATGAAGCCAAAGGGAAGAAGAATTGGGAAAAAGCTATGCAGGAGGAATATGATGCATTGATGGAAAATGAGACTTGGGATTTGGTTCCTAAACCAAATAGTCAGAAGATCATTGGGTGTAAATGGGTCTATAAAACAAAAAGGTTTGCAGATGGAAGTATATCTAGGTACAAAGCCAGGCTTGTTGTAAAGGGATATGCACAGACATATGGTGTGGACTATGATGAAACTTAGTCCTGTTGCAAAGATGACAACCATGAGGACTCATAGCAATTGCTGCTTGCAAAGGTTGGAAATTGTCTCAATTAGATGTGAAGAATGCTTTTTTGAATGGTTATATTTCATATGAAGTTTATATGGAACAACCAGATGGTTTCAAAGATCAAGTGTATCCAAATTATGTGTGTAAGCTCAAGAGAGCTTTGTATGGGTTGAAGCAGGCCCCAAGGGCATGGAATTATAGGCTTGTAAAGTTCTTAAAGGAACTTGGATTTCAAGCATCAAAGGCAGATAGTAGCTTGCTAGTTAAAGCAAGTGAGGATGGATTTATTTATGTTTGTATTTATGTTGATGACATAATACTTACAGGAACAGATGACAAAGGTACACATGATTAAGAAGTAGATGGAGAAAGAGTTCAAAATCAGTGATTTGGGAAATTTGTCATTCTTTTTGGGAATGGAGATTTCATATACTCAACATGGAGTGTATGTAACTCAAGAAAGGTATCTGAGAAATTTACTAACCAAGTTTAAAATGGAAGATTCCAGGATAGCACCAACTCCAATGGAGGTGAATCATAGACTGAGTAGATATGTAGGAGAATAATTCAAAGATATGAAACTTTATCAGAGTTTGGTGGGTAGCGTGATTTATGCTACATTAACAAGACCTGACTTATCATATGCAGTTGGATTTCTATCTCAATTCATGCATTGTCCTAGAAAGGAACATTGGATTGCAGGACAGAGTATTTAGGTCCATTAAGGGCACACTTAAAGAAGGTCTGTATTATGGATTTACTTCAGATACAAGAGTCAAGATATATAGTGATGCAGATTGGACAGGTAATTCTGATGATAGAAGATCAACACATGGATATTTGTGTTATGTGGGAGATAAGCTAATTTCATGGTGTTCTAAGAAGCAACATGTAGTTGCTTTATCATCTAGAGAGGCAGAATACAAAGACATGGTAGAAGCTGCAAAGGAAGTAATATGGTTAAAGACTCTTATGAAGAGTTTTGATATTGTTCAGAGTCCTATCATTTGTGGAGACAATATGAGTTCTTTATATTTGGCAGCAAATCGTGTATTCCATGCTAGAACTAAACATATTGAGATTCAGTATCATTTTTTGAGAGAGAAGGTTGTTGATAAAGAAATAGAAGTTATGCATACTCCTACAAAAGGTCAACTTGTAGATATGATGACAAAGAGTTTAGATGGACCAAAGTTGCAGAGGTTTAAAGATGTGGAAGGAATAAAGAAGATGCAGGTAATCAAAATTGATGATTGAGGGGGAGCTGTTGGAGCAGGACAATCAACAATGGGTGATTATATGAAGTCTAGAAGTGAATATATGAAGAAAAGATTGAAGTTCAACTTCATGAAGTGAAGTGAAGATTCAGGAAGCAAAGTTCTTCAAATATATGTACATTAGTTTTGTAAATACTTCAATATACTTGAAGTAATGACGAATCAACACTCATATGTATATATATACGAGTATATGATTGTATTTTGAGTGAAATGAAATATAGATGAATAGATGATGTGTAGTGAATGTATCATCCATCAGATGTATGAAGAATTGAATAGAAAGAATGTTCAGATAATTGCGCATTGATCTTTTCTCTAATTCTCCTTCTGTGTTTGATTTTATCAGAAATCCTTTTGTACACATCTAATTCCATAGTTAATCTATCTATGGTTAAAGTTTGAGAGTCCAATTGCAAACAGGCTGAGAGAAGTTTGTGTAGGAACATTCATATGTGAGAAAGTATTGAGTGTCTTCTGAAACAGGCGCAATTCCGATGGTCAAAGAAATGGTCAGTTCTCAGTGCACAGTGTAAAGTTTTGCACAAATGAGGAGTCAAAATCTAAGTTGGAAGGTAAGCCATCTATGGCTAAAAGAATTCCCTTAAACGGGTTCTAGTTTGGGAGAACCATGTGTTAGAAGTTGCAGGTGTGAAAGTCGACTCTACAAGAAGGCAGTTTCAGACATAGGCAGATTGTTTGAAACATTTGTCATAATCTACTTAAGTTTTTGAAGTGTTTTAACTTGGAGGAGGTGCGCAAACTCTAGGCAACACATCCTACAAAGTTTCATCAGAAAATTTACACAAATAATCAATCAATGAGTCAATAATGTGCAACAGACTTTTCTATGAAATGAATTTCTTCACAGTTAGCTAAATTCTTGATAGTTTGGTGCTTGTCTTCCAAACTTGGTTGGAGTTTAAAGTTATTCTTGATATAGAAGTGGTCTAACATCAAGGGTACTTGTTCTTTTGGAGATTAACACTCTCCATCACTGTAATACGTGATGATGAATGAATTCTTGATATTATCCTTCAGATCTCACAGTATAACCAAATCTCTGTGACAATACATGATCATATAGTAGGTCCATATGTATGTAAAACGGATGTCATGCTGTAGAGGGGAGTGCCGTTCACCAGGAAATTGTACCACCATTGCTATACAACCGGAAGAAGTAATCAATCCTTATAATCGTAATCTCCAATTGTTCTTGCACAGCATAGGATAAAATTGGAGCACCAAAGCACTGAAATGGTCCAGAGAACACCGGAATGGCACAGAGAACACCGGAATAAACACCTGATGGACCAGGCGGGGAGATGCACAAACTCACCGACAACATGCGGTCTAGCAGTGGGAGATGTGTAGAGAATGTGCCACTAATCAACATCATGAGGCTGATGATAATGGTTGGGATAAGTGGGACCCCATGTCATCCATGCAGATCAAGATCACCCGGAATCACTGCCGCGATTATCATTGCTCGTCGCACTACTCGAATGAATCTTAAAGTTTATCGTCATCGCAAAATGGCTCAATCAAGAAGGATTTACGTGAATAGTGTCGTGCATGCACACCATCAGCAAGGACAATAGGATCCGATTGATGCCTATCTGCTATGAGTGGTTGATACCATGGTAGAGTACCCATGATGTTGTGAAGTCTAGGAGATCATCAAGGCATGATATTTCATTAGGGTTGTTCAAGCGGGACCAAAATGCCAATGTTCACAGAAGCGACGCCCCATTGGATGTAGTGATATCACAATATGTGAATGCGACACTCAGGATGGGCAATGTGAGCACTGATCAATGTGCATCAGGAGACTCGAGCAAGGTCGGGAACATAACATGAGTTACAAGGAGCATAGATTTCAATGCGCATGAGTTACAGGGTCCTACACAGATGCTCGAGCCAGTAGAGCCAAGGGGGGGTAAGTCGAGATGGCACCAATGTTAATGGAAAAAGGGGGAGATCATCACCATTAACAAATGCACATACTACAACCATATCCTATGTATGTACATAGATTCAGATCAGCATAATAGAAAAAGGTAGAGAGGGAAGAAGTCATACCCAACAAGATCACAGACCTGCTCCAAGAAACATGCATGCTATTTTTTATTAAGCCAAGTGATATATTTATACGTCTCACACCCATTCGTATGGGTCTTCATGACTTTTCATTGCAACCCTTCATAGACCCTTCAAATTGAGCCTTAATAGATGTATAAAATGCCAACACGTACATGCCAGTCTAACAACAATGAAAGGAGGTAAATCAAGTGAGCATATATTCTATATTGATTTTGGATGTTCAACGCATGTAGCATGGAATATAGAATTACTCTCAGATTTGGAAGACCCCATGAACAAGCATGAGGTCCAAATAGGAGATGACACAAGGCACCATATGGCAAAGACTGGAAATGTGAAGACATCAAATGGTAGCATGAATTTGTTGAGCAGAGTTCTCTATGTACCTAGCATTACTAAGAACTTGATAAATGTATGGCAAAATGTGGAAAAAGTTTTGTAGGTGAGGTTTAAAAATTATCAAGCTTATGTAGAGGATCCATATGAAGTATTCTTGAAGATAGAAAAAAGTAGAAATGAAACCTTTGAACTCCAAGACACTAGGAACATAGCATTGCTCAACTATGGCACTCAAATCCTATTAGAGTTAGAGGTTTGGCATAAAAGATTGGGTCATGTTGGAGAGAGATCCTTAAAAACTAATATTACAGATCAAAGTGTAGGTGCACTACCTAACATTTCAAAGCAACATATGATTTACAAATGTACTACATGTCAATTTGGCAAATCTCACAAACAACCATTGACAAAGAAGGGTTATATACATGGAGACATATTGGATCTTTTCCACATTGATGTTTTGGGACCACACAAGTAACCATCTATCTAGGGTCAAAGTATTATGTCTTTCATTGATAATTGTAGAAGATGGACCATACTTTATTTTATGAAATATAAAGATGAAGTGTTTACATGTTTCAAAAATTACCTTGCACTAATAGAAAATAAAGTAGGTAAAATCTCAAACAGGCTAAGGTGTAATGGAGATGGAGAATACTTATCCTATGCATTTGATTCTTACTTGCATGAAATGGGAATCAAAAGAGAAATAAGTTGCAGATATATACCTAAGGAGAATGAGGTAGTAGAAAGAAGAAATAGGACCATTGTGGAAGCAACAAGGTCAATACTGAATGAAAAGAAGTTGTCGAGCTATCTATGGGTAGAGGTTACCCTTACGAGGTTACCACCTATCTTATAAACAGATTACCCTTGAAGTATTTGGAAGGAATGACTCCTTATGAAGCTTAGAAAAAAGGGAACTAAGCTTCGACCATTGCATAATATTATGGTGCATTTCATATGCACCTATACCATCACAAATCAGAGGTAAAATTGATCCCAAGATAGAGAAATGTCTTTTCATATGTTATGATTGAAATCAAAAGGGTTATAGGCTATATAACCCTAGCCCCAAGGGATTCATAATGAGTTGAGATGTAGTGTTAGATAAGAATAAGTCTTGGTTTGAACATGATTGCAAGAAAATCAAATTTCCTTATGACTTGGAGGATGATTTTCTAGCACTCTCAAGCAAACATACACATACAATTGAAGAGTCAAGTGATTTAGAGTACCATTATAAGACACCTAGAAGGGAGATAAATTCATGGAACTCCAAAGGTAAACTAAAGTCGCAAGAGTTAAGAGATGTAGCAAAATCATCTCAAAAAACTAGTAGAAGTTCCACAAGGGAGAAGAAAAAGCCACATGGTATGGATATGACATCTCACTTGTAACTAAGCATTGTATTTACATAGCTCATGATTTAAACTCTCAAGCGCCCTCATCTTATGAGAAGGCCTAGAAGAAACCACAATAGAAGCATGACATGGATGAAGAGATTGAAGTTTTGCAGGAAAACAATAATTGGGACTTAGATCCCAAGACATCAACCATGAAGGTCATTAGATCCAGATGGATCAAAGAAAAACCTCTCATCTCTGCAATCTACCATCACTTCTCACACTCTAGGATCAATGGGGTGCCACTTGGGTGATGATTACCTAGTGGCATGCATTTTGAATGGTTTAATGGATGATGAAAATTGGAGGGCATTCAAAACTCTATTTTATGTTAGGGATTCATTACCAAACTTTGAAAAACGTGGAGCCTAATGGTTATTCCATTATTGGAGGAGAATGCTCCAAAAGAAACCAAGAACAAACTTTCTATTTAGGAACCTCAAGAGATAAAGGAAGAATAGGTGGCTTAATTAGAGGCAAAGGAAGGTTTAGACAAGGAAGAATTTCTTAAAGAAACTAAGAAAAAAGCAATAGAGGCTCATTTTCAAGAATAAGAGTAGAGAAACAAAAAAAGGATTCAAAGGAGGCTATTCTAGAGACAAAAATGGAGATACGTGCTAGTTACATGAAAAGCCATCCCACTTTGCAAGAGAATTTTTTAAATTAGAAAACCAAGCTTATAATCAAAGATAAAGATCCAAATATAGATGCCAAGGTAACTATGTCAATGTTACATCAAACTCTGGGAAGATTTCTTTGAAATGATGATCATCAATGAATAAAGACAAAAGATTGACAATGTTTGATATATAGATAGTGCTTGAAACTAGCATACAAATTGCATTAAAGAATGGTTCGAATATGTACATGAGCCTATAACGCATGGACGTGGAGATAGGGGATAATAGCCCTCATCAAATCATACATACTAGATACGATAGCTTTGATACAAATAAGAAGAAAATAAGAAGAGTAACTTATTGAAACATGCTCTACATGTGGCATAAACAACCAAGAACCTTGTGTAAATTGGAAAAATGGTGGAAAGGCAATGATTCTTTGTGAAGATCCCAAAAGATTGGTACAAGATCATAAAATAAGAGAGGAATAAAAGGGAGGTTTTTGACTCTTGAGGTATACCATAATGAGTCCTATACATCATATATTCCTTATGATCTATTTGGAGTGTAGTGTTAACTGTATGGCATAAAAGAATAGACAATATAAATCTCCAAGAAATGAAAGAAATATAGAGAAATTGATTTTGGAAGGACTATCAAACTTCCACTCTCAAAATATGAAGTTCTCATGTAAGGCTTCCCAATTAGGCAAGAAAAATAGAATATATTTCTCTAATGAATACATAAGAATGACCTTAAATTATTCCATAAAATCCATATAAAATGTGTTAAGCATTTCAATCATCTCAAGCTACGTGTAGAGAAGGAAGAATATAGATATGTGCAGGTGTTCATGCCAAAGGAGGGAGAGGATATTTTCTGCAAGATGTTTTTCACTATCTTTGGTCTCAAGGTATAAAATGCAAACCACTAGTAAGTTGAAAGTCCCAAAAAATTGAGAGGCAAAGAGAAATAATAGATACATAGTAAATATTCCAAGGTCCATGACGAATGAGATGATTGTACCTACTTGTTATTGGGTTGATGAGGCGACTAATATTTTAAGTTCAAAATTAGGGCTTTCACCTTAGGAAACACTCAAAGATATCTTTAGAATTTTGGATAGGTAAAGGAACTAATCTATTTCATCTAAGGAAATTTTGATGTGTAAGTTACATGGACATAGCTTTTGATGTGTGAAGTAACTTATAGTTGAGGGTAAAGAAGTGCATCTTCATTGTATAGTCTAATGGGAAAACTAGGTGTTATGAACCACAACCACATTTGAGAGGGTTGAAGGTCTCAAGGGAATGTGGAAATTGATGAGCTATTTTCCTTGTATGATAGGATAATGATCTATAGGTAGAAGACTTGGAAGAACCAATAGAAAAACATTGAGGTAAGTAGGGCAAAAAGAGCAGAATCCAAATACGGATCAAAGATGGACTCCTATGGGGGAAGAGAGCAAGGATCAACTCATCATAAAGTAAAGTAGTGCTACCAGAAAATAAAGTTAAAGTGAAACTTATAGAACTAGATGATGAAGGCAATGAGTTAGGAGTTGTCTTATAAATTGGATATGAAATACACGTATTGAAAGAAGGGAATACATAAAAAACAGAGCTAAAATTCCAAAAAATGAGGGTTTTTACTTATAAGGGAGAGGAAAGAGAATCAACAAGGTAACGTATTTGGAAGATAGCCCAAAATGTGGTTCATTCATGGACAAACGGACTACGTTACCTTTCAAGAAGAGAAAGTATGTAAGATATCATCCACTTGACCTACTTCATACAAATGTTTTGGGGGCCAGAAAAGGAGAGATTAATTAGAGGTAATAGATACTTCGTAGCTTTCATTGATGATTGTACAAGGATGACTTAACTTCATTGTGTGAAGCATAAGTCAAATGTCTTTTATTGCTTCAAGAAGTTCATAGCTATTGTAGAGAAAGAATGTGATAGGTATATCAAATGTTTAAGGTTAGATGGAGGGGGCAAGTACTTCGCCCATGAATTCTATGATTCTCTTGAATCCAAATTGAATCAAGAGAAAAATCATATGCAAGTACACACCACAACAAAATGGTGTAGCAAAAAGGAAGAAAGGGTACATTGCAAAATGTGCAAGGGCTATGATGAAGGAACAAGGATGCCTAATTTCTATTGGGAGGATGCATCAAACATTGCAATATGCATCATGAATAGAGCACCCACATGTGGTATAGATTCTAAAACACCCTATGGAGCTTCGTACAATAGAAAACCATATGTCTCACTTGAGAGTGTTTGGATGTAATTATTATGTATTGATTCCAAGTGAATTAAGGAGCAAACTCAATGATAGATAAGAGAGATGTGTATTTATATGGTATGCAAGTGAACAAAATGGTTATAAATGTTATAAAATTACAAAAAGGGAGCTAAAGGTTTCAAGGGATGTCAGGAGTTATGACCTTTTACCTCGGTAGTTTTCAAATGTATCTATGTAGGCTAATGAAGATGAAGAAGGGAAGACCTTAGGTGAAGAAACAGAAAGCATAGTCCTTAGTGGACCAAAGTATAGAGATGGAAGAAGATGAAGTCTTATGGATTGAGCTCAATGTAGACCATCATGCAAAGAAGGGGGAGAGATTAAAGGTTAACAATAAATATCCAAATCTATGGAATGGTGATATAAGAAGATCCGATATGGTAAGGTCTCTAGCTATAAGACTTACCTATGATTTATTCATGACTAGAAATTGCATATATATCTAAATTTGTTGAAGAACTAACATGCTTTGAAGAAGCAAATGCATGAAGAGAATGGTAGGAGGCTATGCAGGAGGAGATCAAGGCTTTAGAAGGAAATAACACTTGAAAACTCGTACCAAGGAAGAAGGATATGAAGGTCATTGGAAACAAGTGGCTATATAAGGTAAATAAGCATTCAAATGGTAGCATTCCTAGGTATAGATCTAGGCTTGTAGCTAAAGGCTTTTCTCATACATATGGCGTATATTATGGTGAAACCTTTAGCCCTATGGCTAAGATGACTACCATCAAAAAACTTATTGCAATTGCAACACACAAACATTGGAAGATGTATCAACTTGATGTGAAGACTGCTTTTCCAAATTGAGAACTAGAGGAGGTAGTATACATGGACCAACCATTAGGGTTTGAAGATAAAATTAGAGATGATTATGATTGCAAGTGAAAGAAGGCTTTATATGGTCTCAAGCAAGCCCCAAGAGCATGAAATCAAATTCTTGTAGACTTTGATCGATTGTGGATGCAAAAAGGCAAAGTAGATCCATCATTATACTACAAAAGAAGCATATGTCTACTTATGTGTGTATGTAGATGACTTGATTTTTACACATGATCATGAAGAAGACATCAAGGACATCAAAGAAAGAATTGGGGACGAGTTCAAGATCTCATATCTTGGAGATCTTGGATATTTATTAGGTATTTAAGTCATTTATAAGGATAATGGTATCTAGCTTATGTAGAGAAAGTACATTTTGGATGTATTGAGGATGTATAGACTTAGAGGGTGCAAACCATTGAGCAAAGCAATGGAAATAAATATGAAATTAAATTCAATGGAGGGTAATCAGGTTTATAATGCACTCTTATACAATTCTATTGTGGGATCTTTGAACTATGCCACTATCAGCCTCACCTATCATATATAGTTGGTGTGTTCTCTGAATTCATGCACATACCTAGGGTTCCACATTTACTTGCAGCAAAAATACTATTGAGATATCTCAAGGGCACTTTTAATGAAGGTCTTTTCTATTCTTTTAAAGATGATTTGGAGGTTGAAGCATATATGGATGTTGATTGGGACGGATTCAAAGAAGATAAGAGAAGAAGAAGTGGATATGTAGTGATCCTTGACAATAAGGCCATCTCATGGATGGTAAAAGATAGTTGCCCTATCTTCCACAGAGGCTGAATACAAAGCTTCAACACAAGTAACATGTCAGCTTATGTGACTCAAGAAGCTCATGGATGAATTGAATTTGTGGGTCAATCACTTTCCAATCATGTGTGATACTATGAGTAGTGTGTACCTATTTGCTAACCCTATGCTCCATGCTAGGAGCAAGCACATAGAGGTACATCCTCACTACATCAGGGAGAAAGTGTTGGCTAAGGAGGTACAAGTTCAACACATAAGTACCAAGGATCAGTGGGCTAACATGCTCACCAAAGCATTGGACTTAATCAAGCTAACAAAGTTAAAAAGAGGAATTGGAAATATGGAGCTAGATTGAAGACTTGAAGCTTGAAGCTTGAGGGGGAGTGTTGAAAATCAAGCTCCAACCTTAGTGAATTATTAACCCTTTGAGTGAATCAAACTTGGATCAATGAGAAACAAGAAGCTAAGTAGGAGTATCATAATTATATTTGAATTTTAATTCCCCCCTCATAACACTCAATTCATCACCTAACACACTTAGGTGTGATAAATCCTACAATCTAGGAAAAGAGCTCCCTATCATTTAGGGAACCTTTTCAAAGTCTTATAAACACACATTATACTTTGAATTGGTAAGATCGCATTTTTGTTATCTCTCATAGGATTTGAATAAGCTATTAGACCCCTTGCTACCGTCAAAACTCTCCATATCGTGAGAGAAATTTCTTCTCGAGTGAACAGGTGTATCTGTCTGCATGCCTAGGCAAGGAAAAAAGTAGTCTATCTTGGAGGCAATTGTTCTTAGAGTAGGATCAAATATTTTGAGTGTGTTAACTTGAATTAGAAAGGTTTTGTAGAATATTTTGAGTGTACAAATGCTCTTGGGTTCATTCTCTAAGAGCTCTGAGAATTATCATTTTGAGTGAGCATAGGTATCTATGAGCATACCTGTGAGGCCACCTATGCTTCAAGGCTGCAGAGGGAAGGAGTACATTCTCTTGTCAATCATTTGTTTCAGTTCTACCATTTTATAGATAACAATTTTGATATCCCAAGGAGGTTGAGAATATGATAAAGAAAGAGTAATTATTATGAAATAAAATCCAAGCACAAGAACACTAGATACCTACAACTCCTACATAGCCAAGATTCTTAGGGGGATATCCATTCATGGATGTCCAAGGGGATGTTAAGATAGGTCTATATTCATTGATTCAATGTTTGAGGTAATTCACGAATATCAAAATGTGATCAATCTAGAAACCCTACTTGATTGATTTATTCCCCATGGAATGACCCATAACAACATTCCATTGACTTTCGTTTTCTTTTTTAAGAGGAATCATCTTAAGGCTAGTCTGCCTTTGCTTGATTTAATGGAAAGAACGAATGTTCCATTATTAGGCACTTTTCTAGAGATTCCACAATGTGTTGCATCTGTTGTGGCCAAGGCACTAGGTCTTCTGCTCGGATCCTCGTTTCTGACCTAGAACAACGACCTTTTGAGATTCCACTTTCACGATTCTTTGGGCATTCATTGATTTGGTGGATTGATCATTCTTGCCTCGCGAATCAGTGTTTTGTGAACTATGAAAGTTTTAGGTGGACAAAGGGGTCAGAAAACCTTAAAGTGGAAAAAATTCACAACTCAAATCACTTAGAGTGGTGTCAAGGTTGGGCAAGGTTGGGCAAGGCAATCCTAAGGTGGTGGAAAAGTCGAGAGAGGGATCCAAAAGCTGTAAAAGGAGGTGAAGAGACACCAAATGTATGGAAGTCTTGTAGGTCATTGAAGACTCAAGGAGGTTCACGGAGCTGAAATAGACTAGTACAAGCTAGGAAAATTGTAGACGAGGACATTACATGCACAAAGGAGGAGCAAGAAAGAGCTATCAAGCCCACACCCCGTCTACTCTCTTGTAGGTATACACATAGTCTGCTTATACTAGTTTTAACTCCTTGTGTAAATACCCAATTGAAAAGATATAAAGTGCATTATGTAGCTTATATAGGCATCTTACGTTTTGTAAGAGGGCTTCTTGAAATCAGTTTTCTCTGCAACAAAATTTCTGTGTCACTTTAACCCTAATTTTTGCATATTCTACATCTCTCCATAGTCCTTTTTTGTACAGCATTTTTGAATGACCTAGATAGATCATTTTGAGGTGTTCTATAGCTTGTTTTGAAAGATTATGAATGATACTAAGTGTGGAAAAAATCATAAGTGATTTGGATTAGTGTAAGGCTGGTGAATCTGAGTTTTTCTACAACATAGCAAAAAAGGTGTATGAAGGGACCTAGGTATTGTGCTCATTTCACTTCTACTCTGCAAATATGAGGGATTAAATTCCATTAGTTGTGTGGTGGAATTTATCCTTCACTTGCAAAGTGATATCCTTTCTTCTTTTCTATCTTTGGCTATCAATCTATACCCCTCCTTAGGGTTTTCCACAAAGCATCCCTTTTGGTTGAACTTGACTTGCAATCCTCTCTCAACCATGTGCCCCACAGAGACTAGATTCTTTGTGATTATGGGAACATGAAGAACATCCTCCTCTACATTTGAACTTGCTTTTCCCTCTTGAAAAAGAGTATTTTCACCCTTTTTTCTTCATCAAAATCATAATTTGATAATCCCCGTTGTCTACCTCTTCCTCTACCTTTGTTGCTTCCTCTTTCTCGACCTTTACATGCATAGAAAGATTGGGCTTCATTGCCCTTTATCTTTGAGCCTCCAATATTCATATCCTCAGTTAAGGCACTAACCACTCAAAGATGGGAAGAGTATCTCTATGATACATAGATATTGTAAAAACATTCCACTTCTCATCATCCCTAAGCCCATTCAAGTTGTATGTAGCTAGGTCATCATTACCTATGTGACAACCTATGAAATCAAATGCATCAATGACCTCTTTGACTTTCAGAATGTAATAATTTATATTGCTACTAGATGTTTCCCTCAAGTCGTTAAGTTGATTCTTCAATTGAATCTTTCTAGATTTGGCTGAAGTGGAGTAAATCATTTCTAGGGTTTCCCACACTTTCATGGAGGTGTTTAGATCCTAAATATGTCTTATCATGGCATTGCTAATATGCTGAGATAATATGAAAATGACTCTCGTATCTCTCTCATTCCACTCTTTGAAATTCTTGGATTGATTTGGAGTTGGAGTATCACCTACTTGTAATGTAGGCGATCCAACTTTCTGCCATCGCGAACTGTCGTCACTCACACACAGAGTCTTTTTGCGTGTTCTTCCTCCCGACATTGCCCGAGCCTTGTTTTGTTAATGGAACTAACTCTCTAAATAAAAACTCTCCCTTTTATTCCTCTACCCATAATAATATAATGTGACATTTCCTTCCCCTTAAAAATATTTTCGTCCTTGAAAATATAAATGAAATGTCCGTAGTGGTAGAAGAAAGTGCTTGGACAACCTCACGAGCCAAATGTTGGAGGCTTGCGATTGAGAAGACTCGTCATATTCTGGTCAGAACCCACAATGTTGGAGGAGATGGTGGATAGATTTTAGAGATGAAGTGGTGCTGCAAATATCTTCTTGACACCAACCAAGAACAAGTTGAAGAGTGTAATGTAGATCCCTTGAGCTTCCCAAGGATCACATATAATCACCTAAGTGCTTTGGATTATGATCCTCTAATCAATGGATCAAGACAGATGAGTAGAAAATTCAACTATGAGCTAAGACTTGCTATTTTGGTCTCTACACATGTTCAGTAAAATGAACAAAGCTCTTAACCTACTAGAAATCGATCAAATTTCATTTGGGATTATGTAACTAACTTAGATAGCTACCAATCGCAAGTTACTTCACTTGAAATGCTCAAGTGTACTTAGAGAATTATACTTAGCAAGTTAGATAACCATCTCGACATTTTTGGGCTTCTATAGTAAGGAGACCAGTGTGCAGAGTTTTAGATATATCTCAAGATTGAGTAGCGAAATGAAAATGAAACTTTGTAGTAATAAAAAAGACAGTATGCTGAATCTATATCACTTTAAATCACATCAAATGATCAACTTTTCACTGAGAACCAAGTCTGATAAGTTCACTCTTCTCAAATGAATATGATAGAGAAGAGAGAATGAGATATGATCAATGTATATGTATTACATCACATAGAGTTACAAGGACATTTGCAACGTATGATTGCACAATGTGAGGGTAGTGATGGAGATATGGAATGAGCTCACTAAGCACCATAGATCCCTCTCAAAATGATCTTTGAATTGGGCTGCATAGCACATGAGATTTTGATATATTTTTATAGCTTAGAGTTGGAGCCAATTTTTGAATTCAAATCCAAGCTCTTACCATAAAGTGAATCCTAAACTTTAGGGCTTGATTTCTCATCAATCAGCTACCAAATTATTTGTTATTTGACTCCTCCTAACTCCATGTGAGAGTAGTGCAATTAGCATATGCACTTTTACGAGGATAAAAGTAATTGCTTTTTACAAGGGAATAGTCATATGTGACTATATGAAGTGAATGCTAATTTGTCGAAGTATGTAGGCTTGGAATCATTTGCACCAATAGCTCCCCCTCAAGTCTAACATTCTTGGTCTTCATTTCTCCTTGATTTCTTGCAAAACAATCATCATCTTGAACCTACTCATCTTAGTTCCATCCAAAGATTTTGTTAGCATATATGCACATTGTAGATTTGTAGATGCATAGGATTGTTGGATGTCCTTGCTAAGTAACGTTTCTCTCACATAGTGATAGTGCACTTCAATGTGCTTAGTCCTTGCATGATACATAGGATTATCAGCCAAATGAAGTGAACTAGTGTTATCTCCAAGAATAATTGGAGTATAAGAATGTAATCCCAAATTTGTATAAAGTAGCTTAAGCCACATAGCCTCTTGTGTTGCATTTTTCTAAGCCTCTATATTCTACTTCAATTGATGAGAATGCCACAATTGGTTGTCTCTTTGATGACCATGATATCAACTTTGACCCTACAAAAGATAAGTAGCCAGAAGTGCTCCTCCTGTCATCTTTTGAGTCAGGCCAATCTGCATCAGAATCTAGCTTGATATCCAAGTCAGATGTGAATGGATAAAATAGTCCTTCATTTATAGTACCCTTTAAATACTTTAAGATCCTCTTGGTAGCTTCCATGTGAGGTTTTCTTGATGTAATCATAAATTGAATTAATTTACTTACTCCATAGCATATGTCCACTCTTGTTAGGGTTGCATAATTGAGACTCCCAACAAGCCTTTGATAACGTATAATATCTTCAAGGAGTTCTCCCTCATGAGAGCTAAGTTTTTCATCGCGTTTCATGGTTGTACCTGCAACTTTAGTGTTCTCCATCTTGAATTTGACTAACATATCATGAATGTACTTCCTCTTAGTAATAAATATTCCATAATATGAATAGACAAGTTCTAATCCAAGAAAGTATGTAAATAAACCAAGGTCATTAATTTTAAACTCTTCCATCATCTAAGCTTTGATTTGCTTGATGCCATTGGCATCATTCCTTGTAATGATAATGTCATCCACATAAACGCATAGATAAATAACTTTTGAGTTAGCATTCTTTATGAACAAAGAAGAATCTGCTTTGCTAGCAACAAATCCTTCATCCTACAAATAGGTGACTAGCCTATGGTTCCAAGCTCTAGGAGCTTGTTTTAAAACATAAAGTTTTTCCTTAATTTGCATACATAATCTAGTTTGTCGTGGTCTTCATATCCTGGTGGTTGAGCCATGTATACTTCTTCTGAGATCCATCCATTAAGGAATGCATTTTTAACATCTAAGTGATACAAGTTCCAATTCTTTGAAGTAGCAATACTTACTAAAACTTTGATTGTTGGCATCTTAGCCACAGGTGAGAAGGTCTCCTCATAATCCACTCCTTAGGTTTGAGAAAACCCTTTTGCTACTAGCCTTGCTTTATACCGGTTGATTGAACCATCTAAATGTTTCTTTACTTTGTAAATCCACCTAGATCATATTACCTTCATGATTGGTTTCTTGGGAACCAAATCCCAAGTGTTGTTCTCCTGAAGTGCTTCAATTTCTTCCTGCATGGCTTCTCTCCATTCTTCCTTCTTATTGGCTTCTTCAAATGAAGAAGGCTCTTTTAATATAGAATCTTTAGTCATGTATATAGAATGTTTAGTGACTAGTGATGTGTCATAGCCATACCTTATGGGTGTTTTACTCTTGCTTTGATATCTTCTAAGTGCGTGATTGGATGACTCTGGAATGGCTTCCAATTGTTTGAATTTTGTCTTGCCCTTGGACTTGCAAGCTTTATAGTCAATCTGTTCTTCATCTTTTGAGTTGACATCTTCTGATATTTGTGGTTCTTCTTGAGTCAAAGTTGGAAAATAACTTTCCAAGTCATAGGGTAGCTCTATTTTCCTGCAATCATCTTCAAAGTAGGAGTTATTTTCATCAAATACCACATCCCTACTAACTATAAATCCTTTGTTAGTGGGATTGTACAACCTATATCCTTTCTGGTTTTGGTCATAGCCAATGAATATACACCTTTCAACTTTTGGATCAAGCTTTCTTCTAATCTATGAGGGTATATGTGCATAAGCAATGCACTGAAAGATTTTACAATGGTCTAGGGAGGGTGTCCTGCCATTCAATGATTCATAGGGTGTCATTCCATCCACGAACTTGGATGGAAGCCCATTAATTAAGTATGTGGCTGCGGAAACAACCTCTACCCATGAGAAATTTGGAAGTTTCTTTTCATTCACATTGATCTTGCAACCTCTACTATTAGTCTATTCCTTCTCTTTGCCACTCCATTCTATTTAGTAGTGTATCTTGTTGTAACCTCTCTATTTATGCCTCTGTCCTATGAAAATGAGCCAAATTCATGTGAGAAATACTCACCACCTCCATCAGATGTGAGCCTCTTCAAGCATCTACCTGTTTGATTCTCAACTAATGCCAAATACTTCTTGAAACAAGTAAAGAATTCATATTTATGCTTCATAAAGTAAAGTATTGTCCATCTGCTATAGTCATATATGAATGAAACATAGTACCTTGATCCTGAGATTGATGGCTCTCTGCTAGGACCCCACACATCTGTGTGCACAGGCTCCAAGTAGACTTCATACATGTATCCTTTTCTGTTGAATGGTTTCATGTGTGATTTGCCAAATTGGCATGATCCACATTTGTAAATCATGTGTTGCTTGGACACATGTAGAATGCCAAGCACACTCTAATCCCTACATATTTGCTTTAGTGTTCTTTCACCTATATGACCTAGCCTCTTATGCCATATCTCTAATTCAGATAGGGTTTTATCTTTATAATTAACCATATTTGTCATCTTTTGCAATCTCTTGAAGCCTTGTTGAGGGTCCTTTGCATATGCTCCATGCCTTGTGAATCTAACCTGTAAGCCCTTCTCAATAATCTGCCCAACACTGATTAGATTTTTTGTTATGTTCGGCATATATAATACCTTACTTAAAAGTTTCATATTACCATCATATGCTTTAACATTTCCAATCTTCTTAACAGAGTTCCTAGTGTCATCACCTATCTTCTTCGTGAATTCTCAGATGTTTTTGCTTGGGACTACAGAGACATGAAGGGCCCTGACCCATGGGTTTATCAACATAGAGTGGTACTAAAACCAGATGCGACACCCATTAAACAACCAAGCTACAGGATGAATCCTAATTATGTGGCACAGGTGAAGGCTGAACTTGATCGTTTATTGAAGGTGGGATTTATTGTGTCAGTTGAGCATGCAGAGTGGATATCTCCAATAGTCATCGTACCGAAGAAAAATAAACAATTGTGTATCTGTGTCGACTACCGGAAACTCAATGCAGCCACCGTACCGGATCCATTCCATCTCCCTTTTCTGGACACGATGCTCGAAAGGGTAGCAGGACACGAAATGTGTTCTTTTCTGGATGGCTACAGTGGATATAATCAAGTGAGGATGGCCGAACAGGACATACCAAAGATAGCTTTTATCACAAATGGGGTGTCTATGCTTGCACCGTAATGTGGTTCGGTTTACAGAATGCCCCGAGTACATTCCAAAGATGTACGCAGGAAGTCTTTTCACCCTACTTGACCACGTTTATGCAAGTATATTTGGATGATTTTTCCTTATTTGGAGCCACTTCAGCGCACCTGTATCATTTACGGTGCTGCTTTGAAAAGTGCCAAGAGTACCGTTTATATTTGAATCCTACCAAATCAGTTTTTGCGGTCTCTTGTGGCAAACTGCTTGGTCATATCATTTCTAAGCAAGGAATACAAGTAGATCCGGATAAAGTTGCAGTCATGTTGGAGGCACCAGTCCCAAAGATGTCGAAAGACGTTATGCGCTTTCTTGGCCAAATTCGGTGGCATGGTAGACATTTACGGTGGTTAGCTCATTTAGCGACCCCACTTAATCGGCTTATGACCAGCGCTCCGCGGAAGTATGAATGGACTCAAGAGTGCCAAAGCGCATTTGATCGGTTGAAGGTCTTATTGACGTAGGCCCCGATCCTGCAACCACCTGATTGGGAAAGACCATTCCATGTCTTCGTGAATGCATCAGATATTGCGATTGGTAGTGTCCTCATGCAACAAATTGACAAATGGTTTCAGCCTGTGTATTATGCGAGCCGCCGATTAGCTCCTACGGAGAAAAATTACTCTGTGACACACGAGAATGTCTTGGATTGGTCTACTCTGTGAAGAAGTTCTGGCATTACTTGTTGGGCTGTAAATTTACTTTCCGCGTGGATCATGCTGCACTGGTGTACTTGGTTTGGCAACAGCATTTAGGTGGTAGATTGGCCAGATGGATTTTACTATTACAGGAGTTCGATTATGAAGTTATATCACCGAAAAGAGGAAGCTGAGGATATGGGGTAGACGGGAACGAGGAAGGTCACCCTTAGTGACTTGTTTGATAACCACTACACATTCACGGTGAATGCACCGAAAATAGAAAGATGTGAAGCTTACACGTTCACGGGAAGCGGTATCAATCATCGAATAGAAGGGTCGAGCAATACCATATGTGCGTTTCTGTAAATTCAGGGTGGCTACTAAAAACTGCAGCGCTGTACGCTCGGGTTCAGGTCTACAAAGAATGGCATACTCATTAGATGAGTTTCGGGGAAACAATTCTTGCATGATGGCCACGAAAGACCATTCTCCAATCCTTCCCGAGGGAGGCAAAAAGCGTCAGCAAATGTAGCTAAAGTAACAACAACACGAGATGGGAAATAAGCAATAGGCCAACATTGCTCTGTAGCAAGGTGTGGCGGCTATGGCAAAAATGAGTTGTGCATGGAATGGTTGACACTCCACTGAATGCCAAGGCAATTCAGCGAAAGCCAACAGACCACGGGTGCGCAAATACTCACTCACTTCTGGAGTGAGGCCTGCACGAAAGGTTGCGACATTCGCGAGTGCTTCCATGGTGCGCAAGTAAACACGAGAATACAGAATACACAGAGCACACAATCACACAAGCACAATAGCGATTATCAATGGAAAGAATACGATTATGTAAGAGCACGGACAATAGCAGGCAGCAAAAATCTTAATCATCACGTAGTATTGGCGAGATATCCTTCATGATTACGGCATGCATGCATGATCAGACAGTAACACTGGGCGGCGATTAATCATAGTTAGATACCAAAACGAGGAGATTACAGTCAGTGGTCAACCGAAACATGGGGATAAAAAGAAAAACAAGTGACACGCAAAAAAAAACTAAGTATACGTCATCGGGTATCAGACGGCTAGTGATATGGGCATAGCTTAGAACCATTTATCACTTTTGGAAGGAGAACACCTGTTACGGTTGCCAATCGAAAAGTTGTTGGTCCCACTTGCGCAGCAATTCGGTATGGACCGAACCACCGTAATTTAAATTTCCCAGCAGCACGATTAGCTTTAGCATTATAAAATAAAACAAGTTGATCAACCGTAAAGATAGGGGTTTTTAGGAAGCGGTCATGAGTATGGGCTTGACGAAGCTGAACTTCTTGGAGAGTCATGAAGCATTCCCAGCAGTATTCATCCAATGATATGAGTGTATCCAACCGAAATGGCAAAGATTCTTCCGACAGCAATTTTTGAGATAATGCAACGCGCAAACTTGGTACCACTACTTCCATTGGCGCAATAGCTTCGAGGCCATAAGCGAGTTTAAACGGAGTCATTCCGGTAGCCACTTTGTACGTGGTCCGGTAAGCCCACAAAACTGCAGGTAAGAGCTGGTCCCAACGTTCTGGACATTCCATGATCAATTTGCGAAGCATATTCAACAGAGTCTTATTGGTACTTTCAGCTAGACCATTAGCACGTGGATAGTACGGTGAGCTGAATTTATGCATAATCTGAAAAGTTTGAGTCAGCACTTGCATTAAGTTGTTGGAAAAATGTGTTCCTTGGTCCGTCACAAGCTCGAGAGGTAATCCATAATGCGGGAAGACATCCTTCATCAAACATTTTGCCACCGAAATAGTTGTGGCAGACCGTAAAGCCCAAGCTTCCACCCACCTAGTGGCATAATCTGTACAAGTCAATATGTATCGATTGTTGGTGAGGGTTGTTGGTGGTGTTATTGGACCAATAAAATCTAGACTACACTTCTGAAAGGGTTCCAAAGGTAAGACAGGTTGAAGGGGAAAGAAATGTCGTTGCAAGGGCTATCCAGACCGTTGACAGACATCACACTGCTGCACAAAGTGAACCACATCTCTGTACATTGTAGGCCACCATAGCCCAGTTTGCAGAATTTTTTGATGAGTAAGATCAACTGCAAAGTGTCCTCTAGAGGGTAATGAATGAGCCATAACAATAACTGATTCTGCTTCATGTGGAGGAATGCATCTAAGGAAAACACCAGTATGATCTAAGTAATACAGTTGACCCACAATCAACTAGAATCGTCGGCTGTAGACCGCAATTTTCCAGCGCAGACTAGTGGGAGTATTAGCAGGGAGACAGCCATCAATGAGGAAAGTTAGTAACGTATCATAGTATGTAGTAGCAAAAGGAGGTTTTGCAGAGTCTTCAAAAGTTTTCTCGACAACGTAAATGGCGCGCAACCCCCTCCAACCGCTCCCTTCTTGTTACATGAAGAATCTACTAAAATGCTCGCGGATGAGAAAGATGACGATGAAGACCTGCTTCAACTCTTTTGTCAAAAACGGCAATGCATTAGCCCTTCTAGAAGTCAGGTGCAGGGATCCAACGTCGGGCACGAAACTGAGGTCTTCCATGGCACTACCACTTCCCTTAATGTCGAATCATCCGTTCCTTCTTTTCCGCTCAATGTCAAATCCGAAGAAGTATCTTCCCGGGAGGACTCTCATCAGCAGGATGAGGAAACTGCGAAGAAGATCATTGTTGACATCATCACCCAAGTGATTTCCATTGTTGAGGCCGTGATGGACAAGGCTGAGGCGACACGTCAAAATGTGACCGGAATACTCTTGATGCTGAATAACCTTATCCCCCTTCCTCCACCAATTAACCCTGTTGAACCCGTTGTTCCCGACGCACCTACTCCTCCATCCTCTTCTCCCGACTACTCTCCACCACCCTCCCCTCATCTGTTCTCAGCCTTTTCATCCCAACGACTTCCTGCTCTTCCTCCTCCGACTCCGATGTTTAATGAGCTGGAATCTATGGGTCGGCTCCTGATCCAATTTTCTCAGCAATTACCTCTTCAAATGAAGTTGGCAACCGAGAATATCCGACAGGAATTGCAAGGCAAAGTAGACGTGCTGGAACCCGACATTAGTCCATTGCAGGAAGAAGCAAATGCGGTGAAGGCAGAGAATCATGCACTGCAGACTCAGTTGCAACAACTTCAAGATCAATTAAAGGAAAAGGATAACCTACTTGCTAAGTGCGACACCGAAATCATTACTCTAAAGCAAGAACTTACAGACAAGAGAGATGCCATGACTGCTTTAGGAAATGAGCTTCATCGTACAAGGGATACCCTCAGTATGTTAGAAGAAGCTTCACAATCACTTGCGGCCAATGTGCTTAAAGCAGAAGCCGAGTTACATAATGTCACTGAAAGATTGTTTCAGAGAGATCAAGAGTTTACGGAGGAAATCGCTAAGTATCTACCGTTAAAGAAGGAGATGGAAGGAATCATGAAAGAAAGGGATGCATATTACAAAACCATCCAATATCAGGCTCAGGAGCTGGAATGCAGAGAAAAGCAGTTAGGCGCTCAAGCAGAGAGATTGTCCAGAGTTGATGGTCAAATTGTTGATATGAAGGTTGTTGGAGCAAGTCTATGACAAGCCTAAGTATTGGCTTGAGTCCCACAAAGTCATGAAAAAAGCTTTAAAATGAAGACTATGTAAAGTTCATTTGTGAACTACCTCTTGTAACTTTTGAAGAGTTTACTTAATGTAAAAGTGAAAGAATCTTAAGTGGTTGAGTCCACTTGATCAAGAATGGAAAGAGGAGCCACAAATTCGTGATTTGTGGTAGGTAGAGAATCAAATAAATCATTGATTGATTGGAGAGTGATTGAGGGAAGTTAGCCTCCCAAACTCAACTATAAATAGATGGCAGTTTTAGTCGTGGTTAGAGAGACCTATGTGAAGACCTCCAAGAGCTGAGCTTTATGCCATATCAAGGTGTGATTACAAGGCACACATATGTATCAGTAGGTCATTGTATTGTACAAGCAATATACTTTCATTTTCATGATTATTTGGGTTCATATTTCCATGGTCTTGTGAAGTGTACTACTCACTGCCATTACTGTCAGTTTTCTCAGTCAGAGTGTAGAGATTGTTTCTCTGAGTTTGGTCATTTTCAGTTATTTAACTTGGTAAAGTTAGCTCTATAAGTCTACTATATGCTCACAAATTTTCATGTCATTTGGATGTTTCAATCTTCAGTTATGTTCATTTGAAGTCAACAGGGTCTGTTCATCTTCACTTCTCTGTCAGGTACCCGATTTTTTCACTCACCTTGTCAGAGCCATTTCTCCGTGGTTACTTATCCAAATTCCGTGATTTAAAGCTTCTTGGATTCAGCTTACTGTCTAGTATAAGCATACAAATTTTCATGATTATTGAATTCCTAAATTTTGCGTTATCTCTATGTTTATGCTCACTGGTCTCAAACTCTAGCAGCCCGTGAAAATCTGGATGATGTCATCACTTGTTAAAACTCATTCTCAGTGTGTGGTTTATTATTTTTCATGCGATTACTCTTGAAAGTTAGCTATTTAAGCTACCTAGACTTCCCCAAGAGGAATTAAGCTAATTGTTGCTGTGCTCAGAGAATTATGTAAAATCCTGGACAGGTGTATGAACCAAGAATAGCAAGTTTTCACCTCTGAGCTAACTCCAACTTATTTGTTTTGATCTATCTTTTTGAAAGTGATCTTCCAAGGTACGTAGGGAGTCTAATACATCCATTGGCAAGCTAAAAGGGCCCACCATATACTCCTGGAGTTCATTTGGCTGGTGTAGATCAAGGAATTTGCAACACCTCTTCATCTTCAAGCACATACCTATCCATCTCTTCACAGTGGTATCAAAGCAAGGTTGGACAACATGGCAGATGGATTTCCTTCATCAATTGACAAATTGGATAGAGGTAATTACTCGGCTTGGTCATTAAGGATGGAAGCTTATCTCCAAGGTAGAAGTTTATATGGTTATATGGCTGGAGATGAAGTTATGCCAAGTTTCAGGAACAAAAGTCAACCAACACAAGAAGAGCAAGAGAGATTGAGCACATGGTGCTCCAAGGATGCACTTGCAAGATCTTATCTCCTCCAATCTATCTCAGATTTTTTGTTGCCTCACATTAGAAGTTGTAAGACATCTCAGGAAGTGTGGGATGCACTTGATACTTTCTTTTCTTCAAGTACCAAAGCTAGGAAGCATCAACTATGGCTGGATTTCACAACTCTCAAGAAGGCTCCCAAAAAATATGTGACTGATTTTGTCACAAAGCTCAAGGACATAGCAGATCAGTTGGGAAGCATTGGAGAGGTAATAGATGAAGAGCAAATTGTACGGCAGGTCATCAATGGCTTGAAGGCAGATGACAAGTGGGAAGCATTCACCACAGCTATGGATTTGTACATGGACATGCATGTACCTGATTTCAATACACTCATTGGACAACTACTTACTCAAGAGGCAAAGCTTATCAAAAATGGAGAAAGCTCTAAAGATAATTAATCTTTAGCTTTATACACTGATAAAAGCAATTCCAAAGATAACAAAGGAAAGGCAAAGAAAGTGGATGATGAAGTAGGTACATATCAAGCTAACTATGCAGGTAGAGGAAGACATGGCAGAGGTAGAGGAAGAGGAGGTAGACAAGGCAGGGGGAGATCACAAGACTCCAACCCCTGTTCTATTTGTGGATTAACTAATCATACAACTAAAAATTGCTTTAGGAATTCTAGGAATCAAAGACGAAGAGGATACAATAGAGGAAGTTATGGCTACTCAAGAGGAAGGTTCAACAATTATCATGGCAACTACAACAACTACAATCATTCAAACTATCAAGGAGGCTACAAAGGAAGGAGAGACTACAATAACTACACAGAAGACTCAAACAAAGAGGATTCATTATTGATCATGAACATGGCTATGCCACTAGGTAAATCTGATGAGCATGTTTTCTACATAGATTCAGGTTGTTCAAATCATGTGGTAGGAAATGTGGCACTCCTATCAGATTTAGAAGATCCAAGGAATAAGCATGAGGTACAAATAGGAGATGATACAAAACATCCTGTGGAGAAAATAGGCAATGTCAAAGCACCTGATGGAAACATCAACCTACTCAGTAAGGTACTCTATGTCCCTACCATTACAAAGAATTTGATAAGTATTGGGAAGATATTAGAGAAAGGGTTGCAAGTCAGGTTCACAAAAGCAGGAGCATTTGTTGAAGATCCAAGTCAAGGATTCAAAAAAATTGCAAAAGGTGAAAAGACAGGTAGATTGTTCACATTTGATATACAGGACACTAGAAACATTGCTCTCTTTAATTATGGTAGTCAGACACTCACAGAATTGGAAGTATGGCACAAAAGGTTAGCACATATTGGTGAAAGGGCATTAAAGCAAATTTGGAGGGACCAAAGTGTACTTGGAATCCCTAATTTGTCAAAACAGCATATGATTTATAAGTGTAGTGCATGTCAATTTGGAGAGTCTCATAGGTTACCATTCATGAAGAAAGGTTATATGCATGGAGATATCTTGGAGTTGGTTCATACAGATGTATGGTGACCTACCAAGGAAGCTTCAATATCTGGATCAAGGTATTATGTCTCCTTTATTGATGATTGTAGCAGATGGACTATCCTATTCTTTATGAAACACAAAGATGAAGTTTTTTCATGTTTCAAAAGATATTTGGCTCTTGTGGAGAATCAAACAGGTAAATCACTAAAAAGGCTAAGGTCAGATGGAGGGGGAGAATACTTCTCCCATGATTTTGATTCTTTTCTTCAAGAAAGAGGAATCAAAAGAGAGGTAACTACAAGGTACACTCCTGAGCAAAATGGAGTGGCAGAAAGGAGGAATAGGACAATTGTTGAAGCTGCAAGGTCTATGTTAAATGAAAAGAATTTACCTAATTACTTATGGGCTGAGGCTGTATCTACAGCCACTTACTTGATTAACAGGTTGCCTTCAAAATCCAAGTTGATGGGATGACTCCATATGAGGCTTGGAATGGAAGAAGACCAAGCTTCGATCATTGTAAAATACTTGGATGTATTGCTTTTGCTCATGTTCCTTCACAGGTTAGAGGCAAGATGGATCCAAAGGCAGAAAGGTGTGTATTTATTGGATATGACAACAATCAAAAGGGCTACAAGTTATACAACCCTACCAACAAAGGATTATTGGTAAGCAGAGATGTAGTTTTTGATGAAAACAATTCATGGTATCAAGATTCATGCAGGAAGGTCAATTTACCATATGATCTTGAAGAGGATTTTCCAAAGCTTGGTAGAGAACAACCAAAGATTGAAGAACAAGGCACCTCGGAGGATGATGAAGAATCTCAAATGGAAAAGATCAAAGCATGGAAGTCTAAAGGTAAAGCAAAATTCCAAGAACTTGGACATGAGGCAGAATCATCACATCATGGCCTAAGAAGATCTATGAGGGAAAAGATAAAAAACCAGAAAGGTATGGGTTTGACACCTCATTAGTAACTAAACATTCTATCTACATAGCACATGACATAAACCAAGAGGATCCATCATCCTTTGAAGAGGCCAAAGCAAAAACAGAATGGAAGCATGCAATGAAGGAAGAGATTGAAGCACTTGAGGAAAACAACACTTGGGATTTGGTGCCCAAGACTTCATCCATGAAGGTAATAGGCTCAAGATGGGTTTATAAACTCAAGAAGAATTCTGATGGTTCCATTAACAGGTATAAGGCAAGGCTTGTAGCAAAAGGCTTTGCACAAAATCAAGGAATTGATTATGAGGAGACCTTCTCTCCTGTGGCAAAGATGCCTACTATTAGGGTTTTGCTTAGTATTGCCTCTTCCAAGAATTGGAAGATACTTCAACTAGATGTAAAGAATGCATTCTTGAATGGTTGGATAACAGAAGAGGTATATATGGCACAACCACCTGGTTTTGAGAATCAAGTTTATCCTGATTATGTGTGTAAACTTAACAAAGCATTGTATGGTCTCAAGCAAGCTCCAAGAGCTTGGAATTTCAGGCTTGTTTCATTCTTGCAGGACAAAGGCTTTCAACCAAGCAAGGCAGATCCTTCACTCTTTATTAAAAAGAGTAATTCAGAGGTCATCTACTTATGTGTATATGTAGATGATATTATATTGACAGGAAATGATGCAGATGGTATGAAGAAGATAAAAGATCAGATGAGAGAAGAGTTCAAGATAAGTGATTTGGGTTTACTTACCTACTTCCTAGGTTTGGAAGTTGTTTACAAAGATCATGGTTTGTTTCTCACTCAAAGAAAGTACATTAAGGACATGTTGGCAAAATTCAAGATGCAAGATTGTAAGATTGCAGGTACTCCAATGGAGGTCAATCACAAATTGAGCTCACATGAAGGTGAACTCATAGAGGACATCACATCATATCAAAGTCTAGTGGGTAGTCTCAACTATGCCACATTGACAAGAGTAGATATATGTTACAGTGTGAGTGTGCTAAGTCAATTTATGCACACACCAAGCAAACCACATATGGATGCTGCCAAAAGGATTCTCAAGTATCTCAAAGGAACCATAAATTAAGGACTTTATTATCCTTATGTATCTGATTTAGGTTTGAAGCTATTTTCTGATGTAGATTGGGTTGGCTCCAAGGAAGATAGCAGGAGCACTTCAGGTTATCTTACCTTTGCAGCTTCAAAGCTTATTTCATGGTCATCCAAGAAGCAACCCACAGTTGCTCTCTCTTCTACTAAAGCTGAAAACAGAGGACTTGCCATAGCTACTCAGGAAGCTATGTGGATGAAGACATTATTCAAAGATCTTGGATTGGAGTTTGGAACTCCAACTATTTTTGGTGATAATATGAGTTCTATTCACTTAGTTGCTAATCCTATTTTTCATGCAAGGACTAAACATATTGAAGTTCATTATCACTATGTACGAGAGAAGGTTATAAGCAAAGAGATTCAAATATCATATGTGTCCACTCATCAACAATGTGCAGATATTCTAACCAAAGCATTGGATGATACAAAGCTTTGCAAATTCAAGGATATGATTGGTTTGCAGGTAATCTTGGAAGATTGAAGAACTCAAGCATACTTGGCTTGAGGCGGAGCTGTTGGAGCAAGTCTATGACAAGCCTAAGTATTGGCTTGAGTCCCACAAAGTAATGAAAAAAGCTTTAAAATGAAGACTATGTAGAGTTCATTTGTGAACTACCTCTTGTAACTTTTGAAGAGTTTACTTAATGTAAAAGTGAAAGAATCTTAAGTGGTTGAGTCCACTTGATCAAGAATGGAAAGAGGAGCCACAAATTCGTGATTTGTGGTAGGTAGAGAATCAAATCAATCATTGATTGATTGGAGAGTGATTGAGGGAAGTTAGCCTCCCAAACTCAACTATAAATAGATGGCAGTTTTAGTCGTGGTTAGAGAGACCTATGTGAAGACCTCCAAGAGCTGAGCTTTATGCCATATCAAGGTGTGATTACAAGGCACACATATGTATCAGTAAGTCATTGTATTGTACAAGCAATATACTTTCATTTTCATGATTATTTGGGTTCATATTTCCATGTTCTTGTGAAGTGTACTACTCACTGCCATTACTCTCAATTTTCTCAGTCAGATTGCGGAGATTGTTTCTCTACGCTTGGTGCATGATTTTCAGTGATTTAACTTGATAACGTTAGCACTATAAGTCTACTATATGCTCTTAAATTTTCATGTCATTTGAATGTTGCAATCAGTTATGTTCATTTGATGTCAATAGGGTCTGGTCATCTTCACTTCTCTGTCAGGTACTCGATTTTTGCACGCATCTTGTGAGATCCATTTCTCAGTGGTTACTTATCCAAATTCAGTGATTTAAAGCTTGTTGGATACAGTCTACTATCTAGTATAACCATAAAAATTTTCATAATTATTGGATTCCTACATTTTGAGTTATCTGTATGTTTCTGCTTACTGGTCTCAAACTTTAGCAGCCCGTGAAAATCGGGATGATGTCATCAATTGTTAAAACTGATTCTCAGTGTGTGGTTTATTATTTTTGATGAGATTACTATTGAAAGTTAGCTATTTAAGCTACCTAGAGTTCCCCAAGAGGAATTAAGCTAATTGTTGCTGTGCTCAGAGAATTATGTAAAACCCTGGACATGTGTATGAACCAAGAATAGCAAGTTTTCACCTCTGAGCTAACTCCAACTTATCTATTTTGATCTATCTTTTTGAGAGTGATCTTCCAAGGTACATAGGGTGTCTAATACATCCATTGGCAAGCTAAAAGAGCCCACCATATACTCCTGGAGTTCATTTGGTTGGTGTAGATCAAGGATTTTGCAACACCACATACCTATCCATCTCTTCACAGTGGTATCAGAGCAAGGTTGGACAACATGGCAGATGGATTTCCTTCATCAATTGACAAATTGGATAGAGATAATTACTCAGCTTGGTCATTAAGGATGGAAGCTTATCTCCAAGGTAGAAGTTTATATGGTTATGTGGCTGGAGATGAAGTTATGCCAAGTTTTAGGGACAAAAATCAACCAACACAAGAAGAGCAAGAGAGATTGAGCACATGGTGCTCCAAGGATGCACTTGCAAGGTCTTATCTCCTCAAATCTATCTCAGATTTTTTGTTGCCTCACATTAGAAGTTGTAAGACATCTCAGGAAGTGTGGGATGCACTTGAAGCTTTCTTTTCTTCAATTACCAAAGCTAGGAAGCATCAAATATGGCTGGATTTCACAACTCTCAAGAAGGCTCCCAAACAAAATGTGACTGATTTTGTCACAAAGCTCAAGGACATAGCAGATCAGTTGGGAAGCATTGTAGAGGTAATAGATGAAGAGCAAATTGTAAGGCAGGTCATCAATGGCTTGAAGGCAGACGAGTGGGAAGCATTCACCACAGCTATGGATTTGTACATGGACATGCATATACCTGATTTCAATACACTCATTGGACAACTACTTACTCAAGAGGCAAAGCTTATAAAAAATGGAGAAAGCTCTAAAGGTAATCAATCTTCAGCTTTATACACTGATAAAAGCAAGTCCAAAGATAACAAAGTAAAGGCAAAGAAAGTGGATGATGAAGCAGGTACATATCAAGCTAACTATGGAGGTAGAGGAAGACATGGCAGAGGTAGAGAAAGAGGAGGTAGACAAGGCAGGGGGAGATCACAAGACTCCAACCCATGTTCTATTTGTGGATTAACTAATCATACAACTGAAAATTGCTTTAGGAATTCCACGAATCAAAGACGAAGAGGATACAATAGAGGAAGTTATGGCTACTCAAGAGGAAGGTTCAACAATTATGATGGCAACTACAACGACTACAATCATTCAAACTATCAAGGAGGCTACAAAGGAAGGAGAGATTACAATAACTACACAGAAGACTCAAACAAAGAGGATTCATTATTGATGATGAACATGGCTATGCCACTAGGTAAATCTGATGAGCATGTTTTCTACATAGATTCAGGTTGTTCAAATCATGTGGTAGGAAATGTGGCACTCCTATCAGATTTAGAAGATCCAAGGAATAAGCATGAGCTACAAACAAGAGATGATACAAAACATCCTGTGGAGAAAATAGGCAATGTCAAAGCACCTGATGGAAACATCAACCTACTCAGTAAGGTAGTCTATGTCCCTACCATTACAAAGAATTTGATAAGTGTTGGGAAGATATTAGATAAAGGGTTGCAAGTCAGGTTCACAAAAGCAGGAGCGTTTGTTGAAGATCCAAGTCAAGGATTCAAAAAAATTGCAAAAGGTGAAAAGAAAGGTAGATTGTTCACATTTGAATTACAGGACACTAAAAACATTGCTCTCTTTAATTATGGTAGTCAGACACTCACAGAATTGGAAGTGTGGCACAAAAGGTTAGCACATATTGGTGAAAGGTCATTAAAGCAAATTTGCAGGGACCAAAGTGTACTTGGAATCCCTAATTTGTCAAAACAGCATATGATTTATAAGTGTAGTGCATGTCAATTTGGAAAGTCTCATAGGTTACCATTCATGAAGAAAGGTTATATGCATGGAGATATCTTGGAGTTGGTTCATACAGATGTATGGGGACCTACCAAGGAAGCTTCAATATCTGGATCAAGGTATTATGTCTCCTTTATTGATGATTGTAGTAGATGGACTATCCTATTCTTTATGAAACACAAAGATGAAGTTTTTTCATGTTTCAAAAGATATTTGGCTCTTGTGGAGAATCAAACAGGTAAATCACTAAAAAGGCTAAGGTCAGATGGAGGGGGAGAATACTTCTCCCATGATTTTGATTCTTTTCTTCAAGAAATAGGAATCAAAAGAGAGGTAACTACAAGGTACACTCCTGAGCAAAATGGAGTGGCAGAAAGGAGGAATAGGACAATTGTTGAAGCTGCAAGGTCTATGTTAAATGAAAAGCATTTACCTAATTACTTATGGGCTGAGGCTGTATCTACAACCACTTACTTGATTAACAGGTTGCCTTCAAAATCCCTTGATGGGATGACTCCATATGAGGCTTGGAATGGAAGAAGACCAAGCTTAGATCATTGTAAAATTTTTGGATGTATTGCTTTTGCTCATGTTCCTTCACAGGTTAGAGGCAAGATGGATCCAAAGGCAGAAAGGTGTGTATTTATTGGATATGACAACAACCAAAAGGGCTACAGGTTATACAACCCTACCAACAAAGGATTCTTGGTAAGCAGAGATGTCGTTTTTTATGAAAAAAATTCATGGTATGAAGATTCATGCAGGAGGGTCAATTTACCATATGATCTTGAAGAAGATTTTCCAAAGCTTGGTAGAGAACAACCAAAGATTGAAGAACAAGGCACCTCGGAGGATGATGAAGAATCTCAAATGGAAAAGATCAAAGCATGGAAGTCTAAAGGTAAAGCAAAATTGCAAGAACTTGGACATGAGGCAGAATCATCACATCATGTCCTAAGAAGATCTATGAGGGAAAAGAAAAAACCAGAAAGGTATGGGTTTGACACCTCATTACTAACTAAACATTCTATCTACATAGCACAGGACATAAACCAAGAGGATCCATCATCCTTTGAAGAGGCCAAAGCAAAAACAGAATGGAAGCATGCAATGAAGGAAGAGATTGAAGCACTTGAGGAAAACAACACTTGGGATTTGGTGCCCAAGACTTCATCCATGAAGGTAATAGGCTCAAGATGGGTTTATAAACTCAAGAAGAATTCTGATGGTTCCATTAACAGGTATAAGGCAAGGCTTGTAGCAAAAGGCTTTGCACAAAATCAAGGAATTGATTATGAGGAGACCTTCTCTCCTGTGGCAAAGATGCCTACTATTAGGGTTTTGCTTAGTATTTCCTCTTCCAAGAATTGGAAGATACTTCAACTAGATGTAAAGAATGCATTCTTGAATGGTTGGATAACAGAAGAGGTATATATGGCACAACCACCTGGTTTTGAGAATCAAGTTTATCCTGATTATGTGTGTAAACTTAACAAAGCATTGTATGGTCTCAAGCAAGCTCCAAGAGCTTGGAATTTCAGGCTTGTTTCATTCTTGCAGGACAAAGGCTTTCAACCAAGCAAGGCAGATCCTTCACTCTTTATTAAAAAGAGTAATTCAGAGGTCGTCTACTTATGTGTATATGTAGATGATATAATATTGACAGGAAATGATGCAGATGGTATGAAGAAGATCAAAGATCAGATGAGAGAAGAGTTCAAGATAAGTGATTTGGGTTCACTTACCTACTTCCTAGGTTTGGAAGTAGATGCAAGATTGTAAGATTGCAGGTACTCCAATGGAGGTCAATCACAAATTGAGCTCACATGAAGGTGAACTCATAAAGGACATCACATCATATCAAAGTCTAGTGGGTAGTCTCAACTATGCCACATTGACAAGAGTAGATATATGTTACAGTGTGAGTGTGCTAAGTCAATTTATGCACACACCAAGGAAACCACATATGGATGCTGCCAAAAGGATTCTCAAGTATCTCAAAGGAACCATAAATTAAGGACTTTATTATCCTTATGTATCTGATTTAGGTTTGAAGCTATTTTTTGATGTAGATTGGGCTGGCTCCAAGGAAGATAGAAGGAGCACTTCAGGTTATCTTACATTTGCAGGTTCAAAGCTTATTTCATGGTCATCTAAGAAGCAACCCACAGTTGCTCTCTCTTCTACTGAAGCTGAATACAGAGGTCTTGCCATAGCTACGCAGGAAGCTATGTGGATGAAGACATTATTCAAAGATCTTGGATTGGAGTTTGGAACTCCAACTATTTTTGGTGACAATATGAGTTCTATTCACTTAGCTGCTAATCCTATTTTTCATGCAAGGACTAAACATATTGAAGTTCATTATCACTATGTACGAGAGAAGGTTATAAGCAAAGAGATTCAAATATCATATGTGTCCACTCATCAACAATGTGCAGATATTCTAACCAAAGCATTGGATGGTACAAAGCTTTGCAAATTCAAGGCTATAATTGGTTTGCAGGTAATCTTGGAAGATTGAAGACCTCAAGCATACTTGGCTTGACGGGGAGCTGTTGGAGCAAGTCTATGACAAGCATAAGTATTGGCTTGAGTCCCACAAAGTCATGAAAAAAGCTTTAAAATGAAGACTATGTAAAGTTCATTTGTGAACTACCTCTTGTAACTTTTGAAGAGTCTACTTAATGTAAAAGTGAAAGAATCTTAAGTGGTTGAGTCCACTTGATCAAGAATGGAAAGAGGAGCCACAAATTCGTGATTTGTGGTAGGGAAGATTGGAGAGTGATTGAGGGAAGTTAGCCTCCCAAACTCAACTATGAATAGATGGCAGTTTTAGTCGTGGTTAGAGAGACCTATGTGAAGACCTCCAAGAGCTGAACTTTATGCCATATCAAGGTGTGATTACAAGGCACACATAAGTAAGTCAGTGTATTGTACAAGCAATATACTTTCATTTTCATGATTATTTGGGTTCATATTTCCATGTTCTTGTGAAGTGTACTACTCACTGCCATTACTCTCAGTTTTCTCAGTCAGATTGCAGAGATTGTTTCTCTGAGCTTGGTGCATCCTTTTCAATGATTTAACTTGGTAAAGTTAGCTCTATAAGTCTACTATATGCTCACAAAGGTTCATGTCATTTGGATGTTGCAATCTTTAGTTATGTTCATTTGACGTCAACAGGGTCTGTTCATCTTCACTTCTCTGTCAGGTACCCGATTTTGTCACTCACCTTGTCAGAGCCATTTTCGCAGTGGTTACATATCCAAATTGAGTGATTTAAAGCTTGTTGGATTCAGCTTACTGTCTAGTATAACCATACAAATTTTCATAATTATTGGATTCCTACATTTTTAGTTATCTCTATTTGTCGGCTCATTGGTCTCAAACTATAGCAGCCCGTGAAAATCGGGATGATGTCATCACTTGTTAAAACTCATTCTCAGTGTGTGGTTTATTATTTTTGATGAGATTACTCTTGAAAGTTAGCTCTTTTAAGCTACCTAGACTTCCCTAGGAGGAATTAAGCTAATTGCTGCTGTGCTCAGAGAATTATGTAAAACACTGGACAGGTGTATGAACCAAGAATAGCAAGTTTTCACCTCTGAGCTAACTCCAACTTATATGTTTTGATCTATCTTTTTGAGAGTGATCTTCCAAGGTACATAGGGTGTCTAATACATCCATTGGGAATCTAAAAGGGCCCACCATATACTCCTGGAGTTCATTTGGCTGGTGTAGATCAAGGATTTTGCAGCACCTCTTCATCTTCAAGCACATACATATCCATCTCTTCAAAAAGGTCAACAGTGATGCTGCGATAGCTAACGACTTCTATTTACAAAAAGCATTTTTGCAGACGCACACCGATGCATTGATGAGTCAAGTTATTACCTCTAGTTCGGTCAGAACAGACGCACAACTGGTAGAGCCAGAAACTTTGAAGATTATGCTGGATTCCCTGAAACAAAAGATCACCCGCACATTTAAATTAGCCAGAACTATGTATATACAAGGCATCGTTGATGGGCCTTAGTTTTATTTTTCTTTGCAGGTTTGAGTCCACCGTGCGTGCTAGTATTAGGCCGTCGGATGGTAATAATGTAATTTTATTTTCCATAGTCGCACGCACCAAAAAGGCGTAGCGAATAGTTGTAACTTTTTACCCATAAATGAAAAGGCATTACGGTGGTTCTTCAGCATGAGAGAGACGGGTTCGCCAGACTCTGTCTGGATGACTGTGCCGAGAAGATCGTGTGCAGACTTGCAAATATCTTGAGTATTGTTATTCTATTCTTGTTGAATTTCCATAATTCATTGTTAATACAGTAACGTTGTCTCAACATTAATAAGTCTGTGTGCCTGTGTGATTGTTAACTCGCGTGATAAGTTATTGTGTACGGATAATCGTAATCTACACATAGTAATTGTGTAGTGGAAGTTGTTGCCTTGGAATATATTTACTGCTTAGTTGAATAGTTAAATTGGGAAAATTACATAAAGGGCCTCTGCACTGTCAGACCCCTAACCATCCCCAAGAGCCTGAAATGAGATTAAAAGCGACTTGACAGAAGTGCTTTTAACAACATGTACACTAGACTTGTAATTAACTCACTTATACCTTTGTTATGGTTAAGCATTAGGACATATATGCCTATATATATACAAGTAGAATGTTGGGGCATGCAAGGAAGACAATGAATGACAAGTTTTAAGAGTCATTAGACACCTTAGAAGTGAGGAGAATATCTATCATCAAACAAATATAATATTTTCTTGAATAGAAGAAAAGTTGCACCCGATATTTCGCTTAGTGCTCCTTCTGTGTTTATCCTTTTGTGAAATTCTTTTACACAAGTCTAAGTCTACAGTAGAGTGACCTCTATACAAATTTTTAGATCCTAATTGTGATCATATTGAGAGAATTGAGAGTAGGAACATTTACATGTGTAAATGTGAAGAAGAGAAGAGTGTTGCAGGTGCAAATTTGATGATACTGTTTTGGTCAATTCTCATTCCACAGTGTAAAGTTTTGAGCAAGCAAGCACTCATTCTTTAATTTGGAAGGTAAAATACCTATGGCTAAAAGCATTTGAATAAAATGGTTTTAGATTAAGAGAACTATGCATTACAAGTTGCAAGTGTCAAAGTCAACTATAGAAAAGTATAGTTTTAGACATAGGTAAATTGTTTGGAGTAAATCGCATGATTTACTAAACTTTTTGAGAAGTTTTAACTTGGAGAAGGTGTGCAGCCTTTAGCCGCCACCTTGTACAAAGTTTCATTAGAAACTGTACACATTTGGTCAGCCAATGACTGAATGAAGTGTAGCAGACTTTTCTGTGTAACGATTTTCTTCAGAGTTAGATAAAGTCTTGATGTTTTGGCATTGGCCTTCCAAAATTGGTTGAGGTTTTTGAGCTATTATTGATATAGAGGTTCTCTAACATCAAGGATAGCTTGTTCTTTTGGAGATTAGCACTCTCCATCAGTGGTATCAAAGCAGGATTCATCAAAGTTGAAGAAAGGAGGACCCCGACTGTTGTAGTTATACAGAAATCAACCTTTGAAGATTCAAAAGGTGAAAGATTGAAGTGAAAGCTAGAGAAGGAGGCCTGAAGCTATCAAGAAGATAAAAAAGGAACTAATTTGAAGTAAAGGTATAATTATTCCTCATAAAGCTTGAAGAATTTAATGCAGAGGTGAAGAAAGGATGGGAGATTCTCTTTAGATAGAGAAATTGGATAGAGAAAACTATCCTGCTTGGTCTATGAGGATGGAAGCTCATCTTATGAGCAAAGACTTGATAGGATACATTACAAGTGAAGAAGAAAAACCAGAATTTAAAGATCCTAGTGTTCCAACTAGGGAGGAGCTCTCATATTCGAAGACATGGATGAAGAAGGATGCTCAAGCAAGGAGCATTATCTACATGGGAGTTAATGACTACCTACTACCTCATATTAGAGGACTTGAAAGTGCAAGTGATATATGGAATGCTTTGGAACAACATTTCCAAAATACTACAAAGTCAAGGAAGGCATCTTTATGAGTAGAGTTTACCACATTCAAAAAGAAGGCTTCTCAATCCATTTTTGATTATGTAACAAGGATGAAGGATATTGCAGATGCATTAGGAGCAGTTGATGAAGATGTACAAGTCTAAGTCTATATTATAGTGACCTCTCTACAAATTTTCAGATCCTAATTGTGATCAAGCTGAGAGAATTGAGAGTAGGAACATTTACATGTTTAAATGTGAAGAAGAAAAGACTATAGAAGGTGCAAATTTGATTATAATGTTTTGGTCAGTTCTCCTTCGAGAGTGCAAAGTTTTGAGCAAGCAAGCACTCACTCTTTAAGTTGGAAGGAAAGCTACCTATGGCTAAAAGCATTTGAATAAACATGTTTTAGATTATGAGAACTATGCATTAGAAGTTGCAGGTGTCAAAGTCGACTGTAGAAAAGTACAATTTTAGACATAGGTGAATTGTTTGGAGTAAATCTCCAGATTTACTAAAGCTTTTGAGAATTTTCAACTTAGAGAAGGTGCACAACCTTTAGGCAACACCTTCTACAAAGTTGCATTAGAAACTTTACACATTTGGTGAGCCAATGAATGAATTAAGTGCAACAGACATTTTTGTGTAATGGTTTTCACAGTTAGATAAAATCTTGATGATTTGGCATTGTTCTTGGAAAATTGGTTGAGGTTTTTGAGATATTCTTGATATAGAGGTGCTCTAACATCAAGGATAGCTTAGGAGATTAACACTCTCCATCACCTGGGTGGAAATACTTAGAACTCCTTACCTTCTTATTCTCACCAATCCCGATTATCCCCAAGGGTTCATATCTTATTCACTCCCTAAGGAAGAGTTGGAACAAGTTCAAACAATTTATCAGAATGATTGAAGATTGGAAATGGATGGTAGGTATCAGACAAAATGACTCAATTTGGTTTCTGATCTTGGGCATCAAGGGAGTGGCATCCTGGAACATCAAAAATGCTAAGAGGCTCTAAGATAAGGGTTTCACACAATTGAAGCACCTCTAGAAACAAGAAACTAGTTAGTGGATCAGATTTGAGGACATAGACCCTGAAACAAGAATGAACTATGAAGAATGAGCTCTCCTAAGGAGTAGATGCACTACTTGGGATCACTCAAAAACACGCCTCCTCATGGTGGGATCCCTCAAGACACGAGGGTGGCATTTGGCACAACAGCAATTGCCTATGCAAAATCCCTAGAATCGAGGAGATCAAGGACTTTCATATCATGCTTAACAAGAAGTGGTGCATGAATTGGACAAGGCTACATTGGGACTTGAAGTTCCTGTCGATCTCACATCCGCTCATTGAGACCAAAAAGTTGATTCTCATGTGGCAAATTCTCCACTGGGGTATTTGGACCAATCCAAAGGCCAACAAGATTTGTGGGGATCCTTCATGATGCAAGCAGTGCCACCATAGCATTCAGAATCAGGCTCACATCTTCTTCGCATGCCCCAAGTCGCTCCTGCTATGGCTGACCCTTGGGAATATGTTGAGACTTTAAGATCATATTAACTGGAAACAAGCACTTCTAGGCAAAGCTATCAACATCTCAGTGGCATTGTTAAATGCCATAAGAGGGGAAACCCTCTGGAAGAATTGGAGGGAGCGGTGTCCCCACAATTTTGGACACCCTCCTAAAGAGTGGTCGATCGAGAAGTCTATGTTCCTTCTTGGAAATAGAATCTCAAACTGCAAGTGGTCCCCTCCTCTTAGGCAACATCAAATGTTTCTCATTGAAAACAAGCTTAAACACAAGAGAGCCCCACATGAGGGGGACGAGAGGGTTATTAAACTCCTCTGTAATGCTATCTAGTTCCACAAATTCTACCCTTGCTTTGTGGGATTAAGGGAGTCCCAAGGGTGCTAGCCCCATTCACTTGTAACTTGTTTTTGTTTAATTAAAGTCCAAGAGAGTAGGCCATGACCAAGCTCCTCTTTTATTAAAGAAATGATGTATGTGTTACAAATACCCATTTGCGATTCATCCAATAGTAGGTATATGTTTATTTGCCATTCTTCCCTTCTTTGCACAATCTCGTTTTCAACTAATTCGAGCACTGGAGCCATAGATCGGGGCACCATTGAGAGATAGGTCAGCTATCAAGCGAGCAAAAGAAACTAAAAGTCATTCACATCCTTGCAAAGATTTGTGAGAGAGGACTAAGCAATGACACCGAGAGGAAGAAATGAGAAGAGAAGTGGATTGTGAGCTATGATAGACTTCATAACTTAGATGTCAGATTGACTATGACAAAGAGAGACAATACATCACGTTTTCTAATATGCTAGTTATGGCGCTTTTTGATATGTCGGATGCATCTTTGTTCATGAAGTGCTGCAAGTATGTATAACAAAAAACAAAGATTTATGTCCTGCAAGTATGTATCATAAAAAAGAGCTCTTTGATATGTTTCTTACATCTATGTGTGTGTGTGTGAGAGAGAGAGAGATTGTACATTAATGTTCACAGGTTATGATCGAAACAAAAATTGAGTATGCATTACAAATACCCATTTTCCATTCATCGAGTAGAACGTTAATGTGTATTAAAAAACTTCTTCACATGCTCATTGGTTTTAAAACTAGAGTGGGAGCATGTTCTTAACAAGGAGAGAAAGAGGCAAGAGCTCCCAATAGTCGGATCTCGTCATTTTGTCATTTTGTCTTCCCATAGACTCCTTCTAGCCACACGTCATTTTGTAGATAGCTCTATTGTGAAGCTCATATCTTAGTGTACATGTAACCATTTTTTTCCTTAAACACTCATTGGCTTACCTTGTTTACCTTCTCTATCGCAAATATCTCCTTCAGACCTTATATATTTTGTGAGATATCAATCAAAGAGTGAAGTCTAGTTTTTCAGCATACCTATGTAGATAGGTAGTCTATTTTGGTTAGTTAAGTTTCCCATCCAAATCATATCCAAATTTCTTACTTTTTAGCTTGTTGGAAAGATCTTTGCATGTACTTTTTCTATCTCAAATATTTCGTTCAAAGGTTTTATATTTTGTGAGATATCTATTAGAGAGTGAAGTCCCATTTTTTAGTATACTTCTGTGCACAGGTGGTCTATTTTGGTCAGTTGCATTTCTTGACCAAAGCTCATCCAAATTACTTGATTTGTAGCTTGTTGGAAAGCTATTTGTGTGTACATTTTCTATATTTGAATTTCTTGACCAAAGCTCATCCAAATTACTTGATTTGTAGCTTGTTGGAAAGCGATTTGTGTGTACAGTTTCTATCTCAAATATCTTCCTCAAAAGATATATATTCAGTGAGTTATCAGTCCAAGAGTGAAGTTCAATTCTTCAACATACTTGTGTGGATAGGTAGTTCATCTTTGTCAATTGTATTTCCTAATCAAAACTTCTCCAAATTAAGTTATTTATAGCTTGTTATTAATCTCTCTTTGTCTACTTTTGATTGACGAAGGGCATAGATCCATTTGAGTTTTGTATTGAAAGCGGCAAGCTATCTAAGGTGCAGCTGTTTGTCCAAGTGCTAGACATACAAGGGTTCACTACATGTTTTCATTGCGCATAGGAGAACTCATTCTCCACAGTTGGTATCAGAGCAAACTTGGTGCCGAAGCTTCATCAATAGAGTTAGAGTTAAAGAAAAGCAAAACATGAGCTACAAAACAAAGGGGAGCTTCACAAATGCAAGAGCAAAGGACAATATAACTATTCAAGGTAACTCTCAAAGTTTTTTATAGTCTTCAATGGCTGACTTGGGTCAACAAGTAGAGAAATTAGATAAGGATAACTATCCCATCTAGAAGTTTAGAATGACCAACTACCTAATGGGAAAGTCTTATGGGATATTGTGAGCGGCGATGATGTTCAACCTCAAATCAATCAAGCTACAACCACCGAAGTCCAAAGGAGGCAAGCAAAAGAATGGGAAGAGAGGAATAGGAGAGTCATGTTCCTCATTTCACAAGTCATTACTAATGCCATGTTAGGGTGTATTCAACATCTAGAGAAAGCTAAGGATGCTTGGGAAGCTCTTGAAAGGATGTATTTAACAAATGCCAAAGCTAGGAAACTTCAACTCAAGAATGACACAATCAAGAAAAGTTCGAGTCAATCCATAGCTGAATATACTTCGAAGATTAAGGAGCTAAGTGATGCTTTAGCTTCTATTGGCACAACGGTTGAAGATGAAGATCTTGTGTGTTATACTCTCAATGGATTGAGAGAAGATGAAATATGGAAGCCTTTTATAACTTCCATTAACTTGAAAGATGCATATCCAAGTTTTGAACTATCAATCCCTCATCTTGTCATAGAAGAGCTTAGCTTTGGTGGCCCCAAAGGAAAGGACAGCCACAAGCAAATGTTATATGTAGGTCGAGGTAAAGGAAGGAACTCAAAACAAGGCTGAATGGGAAAAGGAAAAGGTCACAACAACTCCAACTACAATCAAAACAATTTGGAAGAAAACAAGGATGCATCAAATGCCAAGACACAAGGATGAGGTTGAGGTAGAAATAGAGGAAGATGTTGAGGCTCCTACAATTCTCATAAAGGTATAACATGCTATCATTGTGGTAAATTAGGACACTATGCTAATGATTGTTGGTTGAAGAATGGAAGACCATATGGAGGCAATCAAAGGATCCAAAGCAACTATTCAAGCACCTCAAGTGAAGGAAGCAAGGACACACTACCTGCAATGAGACATGAGTATAGAAGCTCTTGTGAAGATGAAAAAAAATGGTACATTGATTCAGGTTGAAGTAACCATATGTCATGCCAAGGAAGTTTGTTCACTAATCTACAGGTACCAAGTGGAAAAGGATGTGTTGAAACAGGTGATGATACTCAACACATGATTGAACATATTGGAGATATAAGGCTTGGAGATACAAGTAGAGCAAAGGTACTATCTAATGTTCTTCATGCTACTACAATTTCAAAGAACTTGATTTCAGTAGGACAAATGGTAGAGAAGGTTCATCATGTCATATTCAATTAGAATGGGTGCTTCATAAAGAATCCAAAGGAAGGCTTCAAGTTCATTGCTCGAGGTAGAAGAGAAGGAAGGATGTTCACTTTGGATGTCCAACATCCACATGGAAAGGTCATGTGCATTCAATGCGGGAACGAGAAGATTTCACAGCTGGACTTATGGCACAAAAGAATAGGACACATCAACATTCCAAAGCTGAAGGACATGAGCAACCATGAAGTGGTAAGAGGTCTTCCAAAATTTAATAGCATTGGACTACATGAGTTGTGTGAAGCTTGTCAACTAGGAAAGCAAATGAGGTAGCCATTCAAGAGAAGCAATTCCCAAATGTCTTGGACTTGATACATACGGATGTATGGGGACCAACCCAAGAGGCATCAATGGTTGGTGTAGCTCAATGATGAGTAACACCTCCTTTAATGTCAATCCGGGAAGACGTGAGGATGGTATGGAGACCTCGAGCAAGTGGCGGCACAAGTGCGTGAGTGAGAAGCACACAAGCATGCACACACATACACACACACGCGCACACAAGGCAAGACAAAGAGTGAGAATCAATGGAGCTTTTTAGATTACTTTCAAAGTGCTCTTACAAGTTCGTTTCAATTACAATCTACCCCCAAAAATGAGCTCTCTAGCTCCTTTTATAGTTTGTGACTAGCTTTTGGCCCTGTCCAGACCTAGTGTCCGGCCTAGTTAAAAATTAGGTTCCAGGGCTTATTTGGGGGCTCAAACGAGATCTAAAAATTATGAAAATTGGTACGCAACTACTTCTAAGGCTCCTCAAGCTCAAGGACTCCTTGGCTTGCACAAAATGGAGCTACAAAAATGTGAAATGAGATTTACAATGATTATTAGTGATAAAAATCACTGTAGTTGTAGGGATTTCTTCTAGTGATCTGCCATACATATCTTCAAGCTCCCTACTTGCTCTTCTTCCCTGCATGTCCATCTCTCTGATTTGCATTAATGTCGTGAAAAAATATTGGCCTACTTGCCAGATCTTCTTTGACTGCCTTGTTTGCTTGTGCTGTCCCTTCGCTCTGACTCCCTTCTTTGACTTTCACGTCTTGTAGGTCCTGATGTACCAAGGCTACTGCCAACACCCCCCCCACTCTCGCGTCTGTCGCCCCTGACAGACCCTTGTCTAGCTGCTTTTTGGACATAGTATTGTACAACATCGGCGGCGAGGTGGTGTTCTTCTAACCTGAGTCCCCTTGCTAGATCTGTCAGCAATGCATCCCAATTGACTGGCCCTGGGACATCTGGATGTAGCACCCGTAACTGCTCTGAGTGAATGGTTCACTCCACAGCAAATAAATGGAGGAGATGTGAGGGTCTGGGTACAAATATTTCTGAGTGGTATTCCCAGAACCCTGTTATGAACATCTCTTCGAATGTTTGTTTAAAGCAGGCCGGGAGGTATTTTATTCTGGCGTGCCAAGCGTATATCACCTCTATGGAAGGAGTGGTGCTCATGTCATAAACTAAATCTTGGTTTCCTGTAAGGAATCCGACGCCTGAGAAGTGTGGGTCCTTGATATTCTTGAATGTCCTGAATGTAATAAGCATTAACTCAAAAATTTTCATGCACATCTGGGCCATTACATCAGGGGTATTCTTTAATCGGATGCTCCAGTGCCGTATAGTGGAGATCATGTAATTGACGGTGGGAGGCCCTTGAGGGGGTGCTAGATAGACGTAGTTTAACCATTTGGCGCATCCCTTGATATTCTTGACTGCAATGGTAAACTCTGGCCATGTACGTCTGCGGAGTACAGGAACATAACAAGGGTTATATTTAATAAAAAGAGGCATATTCGTCCAGGTGCGAACCATCTCCGGATAGGTTTCGAGGAGTCGGATCCTCCAAGTGGGTTGATGAATGGATCCTTTTTTAGCGCTCTCTGGGATGTCATCTGGCCCAAATTGTGTAGCAAACGTTGGAGGTTTGCCACATCTATGTTGGATTTCTGCATTGTAGTCCGCCAGAAGTATACAATATGGCACGTATTGATCATCATTGGTTCCGATCCACCTATGGTGGGACATGCTGCGGAAGTATTCTGATTTAATAATAGTGTCCTCTATCTTTGCCATAGATTGGATCTGAACCGCCACTCGATCTTCATGAGTTGATGCCGTTTTCTCTAGTGTTTGGAGCCACTCAGGTACTTCGATTTCTAACGTATCCATTCCTTCTGCGGTTTGCTCACCACCTGGCATTGGCATAGGAACGTAAGGTTCCTCATACGTCTCATCTACCTCGATGGGTACCAAATCCTCGGGTTCAGGTTCGACAACTGGAGAGGGTTGCCTTTCATGTGTGAGTAATCTTGCTTGTAATTCGGCCACCTGCTCTTTCAATGCCTTGACTTCCTCTGAAGTCGTGGTCGTTTCTGTGACTTTGGGTGCTGTCTGTTGCTCTTGGAGTTGATTGCGCAGCGCATCACGTTCCCTTTCCAAGTCATCATGAGCTTCTAATAGATCTGCATAGCTGTCCAAGATGGTCTTCATTGTCTCTGAGGGCACAGCCTTAAACTGCTCTGGATCAATTTCGTGTGGAGAGCCTTCCATTGCTGCTTCTAGATTTGCTTCATTTTGCTGCTGCAATCTCTTGTTTTCCTCAAGGGCTGCCGCCATGTGTTTTCTGAGAAGTGCCAGGTTACGCCGGACTTTGAGATTATCGGCTTGGTATACCTCGAGCAAAGCTTCTAGTTGTTTGGCACCTGATTCTGTCGATGGTTGGGGTGCCGCCAATAATGTTTGGTGAGCTTGCTCAAGCGTCGTGTAACGTTGATTCAGTTCTGCATTTTCTGTGTGTAGAATGTGAAACTGTCTTTGTAAGTTTTGATGGTGCGTTTCCAGTTGCTGATATCGGTTGTCCAGAGCTTTGTACTCATGCTGGAGCTGGTGTACACATTGGTTTAATGCTAAGAATATATTATTTACATTAAATAATGCTGGGAAGGGTGAAGATGCAGGGGGAATGGGGGCGGGAATGGGAGAGGTGAATGATGTGGATGTACGTGGAGATGTGGGTGGAGGGGGTATGGGTGATGAAGGTGGCATAGGGGGAGGGAGCGGTGCTGTGGCAGGTGAGGTTTCCATCGTGTCAACTGTTTGAGTGACGGTGTAGATGGGAATCGTGGGTGGAGTGGATGTGACGTCGGTGAACAGGGTGGTGAAGGTGGGCATGGTGACTCCCCCGTAATGGATTCCCGGAGAGAGTGGGATGCCCATGACAATGGTAGTGGTAGTGGATGTGGTGGTGCTAGTGTCCTGTGGTGGAGTGAATTGTGTAGTGTGAGGTGGGGATGGTGGTGACAACGGTGCTTCGTGATATTCTTCTGCTTGCGCTGACTCGCCTGGTGCTGATGTATTGATGTGAATTTGCTTCCCGGACCTCCTGGGACGAACGGGAACTCTTTTTTCAAACCTGTGGATGTAGGCCACTGCCTCATGAATGGCCTCATCTAGTCCCACGGCGTCAGCATGAAGGTTCATGGACTCAATGAACAACTCGTCCACACCTTCCTCCGCTAGCAAGTCGTTCATGAGTCTTTTGCCCTGTTCTAGAGACATCTTATGCTGTTCCTGAACCAGTCGCATGGTTCGATATAGTCTCTTGATTTGTGCCGAATATGGTGGGGCACTTGCTAACTCGGAGAGTTCGTCATATTCTTGCTGTTGTTCTTCGTCGGCTTCTTCTTCGTCTCCTCCTGCCTCTTGTTCATCTACATCGACTTCTACAACTTGGGGTTGGGTGGGGGCCGATGTTGTTTTGGGTCGTGGTTCCTGAGCTCGCGTTGCTTCCGCTTCGAGGTTAGAGTCATAGATTAATCTGGCAATTTCTTCATCCGTGAGGTCCTCAAGAGTAAATCCCTGTGGGAATTCCAAATCGGATGGAATGGGTGGAAACACCAGATTAGGCCCCTCCGTGCTTGGTCGTGGTAGCCGGATCGTGAATGGCCTAACTCGTCGTGTCTGGGGAGGAGTGATTTCTGGTGTAGCGGTAGCTCCCCTTGGTTGGGCACAGGGTAGTTGGACTCCCCCCCTCATCTTCTTGGATGGGGGACCTGCTGTTGATAGTCTTCTTTGGAATTCTTGGACTCGGGACCATACGAGTGCCCGCTGAACAGGCACGTCATAAGCCAAGCATCTATAGATTATTCTGGTCAAAGCACAACACCCGTGGAGCACATTCTTCTGTTTTTTGTTCCACCTTTGATGCGCTAGGTGGATCTGGTCTATGATCCAGTGTGGCACATTGATGGGCAGGCTTTCGGTTTCTGCCAGATATAAACTGAACCATATTTTTTTCGGGGGCATTGTGAATCGTTCTTGGGCGGGAAACGCAAAGTGTTGCATGATGGTTCGCAGGTGAAGCGCAATGGTAGGTGTCATTGCTACCATATCCTTCAACTTATTCAGATCCTTGTGCTTCATGCGACCTGGGACCATGGTTTCCTTTTCTGTTGGGATGTGCATGCCATACATTCCCAATGCTTCTCTTACCAGATTGAGATCCAGCTTGAACCTTTTAAGCTCATTACCCGGCAGCAGTGATGGCAACACAAAGGTGCTGTCGCCTCCTTTGGTCCTGCTTGGCGTGATTGTACTGATCAGATATGAACATCGTAAAAAATCCGGCTTTCGTATGTGGGCCCTGAAGTAACTTTCCACACCCGCTTTGACCCAAACTGATCTCATGACTTCGGCATTTCGGTAGCTTTCAAATTCGCGTGTGAAAAAGTGGTATCGACCCCATTTGCCATTGAACTCCAATTCTGCTTCCCAGAAGTAGGTTCCATCGCCCAGTGGTCCAGCAACATCACTGAACCAATGCGCATGCTTACCTACTTGAGAAGTGTGTCCTTGAGGAGGATCCTGGATGGGGAGCACATGCACTTCTTGAAGCTCTTGCGGTCTTGCAGTGAGACGTGGCTCAAGGAGAAGTGTTTCTATGTCCACGATCTGGGGACCAGATCCGGCTTGAGAGCTGGTACCTGCTTCTGCCATGGCCCTGTTTGCTGATTGGTTCTGTGAGAATATAGAACCAAGTGTTAACATTGTAATGGACAAAATAAATCCGTTGTTGTCCCCGTTACAACATTACCATAAGGTAGATGGTGAGTTAGTGGTTAGTAAGTGCATGAAGGCAATGTGTGTAGTTAGTGATTGTGTTGTCCTAGGAAACTATTGCAGTTAGTAAGTGGGTTATGAATTTACAAATTGGGGCCGGGGGGTTTATTACAGGCCCTAGGCTGCCAAATGCAGTGAATGGGCTTTGCTTTCGGTTTCGGAGAGTCTCTACAGAGCTTTTTCGGTGTCGTGGTTTGAAAACGAGGCCTTTTTGGGACCCATATACAATTGATTACATGCACGTTCTTGGGTTTTGGTGTGTACATGAGTGTCGAGAACGAGTGAAGTCTGGCAGCATGCGTCGCTGCGTTATGCTGTTTAAGTTGTGTCCTCAGCGTAGCTACTTGTGCCATCAAGCAAGCCTTAGGCACCCAAATTTGTCTTGATTGTGGGCTTGCCTTCATCGACTTCTTGGGCACCCAAATAGATTTTACTTTAGCAGAAGAATTTCTGAAAAACTTCTTATTAGCGTTGTGTTGTTGGTCACTAATAAGAGGCTTTGCCCCTGTAGTTGACGGTGGTGCACCCGGTCGTTCGCCTTTCCGCACCCACACCTGGTTTATTTTCTGGGACATTCTGCTGCGCAGGTACTTTTGATCTCGGACATAGGTAGTACTCGGCTTCTTCTGCTTGTGATCCGCCTTTGGTTGCTGCCTCCTTCTGGCCTTTGGAAAAGAAGGGAGTTCCGTTGCATCCCTGACTCCTTTTTTGCAAATATCATCCCTCTGCAACACAGGGTTTTGAACAAGAACAGCATGGTCATCTTCATGTGTACCCCTGGAAGGACCAGGAGTCTGTGCCTTTCCTAGTTCCTTGAGTGCTCCATTGTCTAATTCTACTGTAACTCGACTATGATTGACCCAAACCTGGAGAAGTCCACTTCTTAGGTTTAAGTTAATTGCTTGGTCATAGATCCAATCTTGACCCAAGACTAGAGGTTCAGTGAGATCCTCATCTTGACACACCAGTACTTTAACTGTCATTGCCTCATCATGAATGTAAAGGGGAAGTTCCGCCTCGCCCATGCAAGGGGTTTCCACTCCTCCCAATCCTATAAGATATGCTTCCACAGGATTGACAGTCAATTGTAATTCTTGGCAGTAAGACAATTTAACAGCACTAGTGGCTGCACCTGAGTCAATCAAGGCTCTTACGGTCCTTGCACTCTTTCCTTGTCCTATATCTAAGGTTACGAAAGGACGTCTATCAATTATCCTATGCGAGCTTGTTCCTGCGACTTCACACATGGCCATAGGAAATCCTTGGTCTACATAGTCATTCGCTCCAGGCTGATCTCTACCTTGTCTTCGTAATTTCATCCTTCTGATGCGTTCTAAAGCTTCAGCTTGAGCTTCTTCTCGAACTCGCTTTTCTTCCTCTTTGCGTTTCTTAGCAGTGTTGAGTCGACTGAGCATTTCCTCCGTGAGGGGTTCCTGATACAACTTGACTCTGCAACTGCTAATATAATTTGGGAGAACATCACCCTCTAATGTGGCCAATTGTACTGCTCCGCTCGTGGAGATCCTATTGATGATCATAGGTCCATAGCCTCTCTTTTCTAGCTTCCTCGCGTGTTGTTTTAGTGTATAGACTAAGACTAGATCTCCTGCTTTCAGGCCTTTATCCTTCACGTGGGCATCAAAGTATGCCTTCTGTCTCTTCTTGGCTGCATATATCCCTGCAGCGGCTCTCAGTCTCGTTTCCCCTAATCGTTCAAGGTCAAAGATCCTAGAGGAGAGCTCATGACCTGTCCATTCGTGCTCTTGTGCTACTCTCAATGTAGGGATCAGGAAGTCCAAGGGTAACACAGCGTTTTGGCCAAATACCATCTGAAAGGGGGTGGCTTGGAGTACCGTTTTGTAGGCAACTCGGTATGCCCAAACAGCATGGTGTAGCTGTTTGTCCCAGTCAGAGCGTTTAGTGTTCACTAATTTTGTCAGCACATTGCACAAAATCTTATTAGTGCTCTCAGCTTGACCATTAGCTTGAGGGTGATAAGGGGCAGACTTCTTGTGTATTACCAAGAATTCTAGGAGTAGATTTTCAATAACTTCATTCAAGAAATGAGTGCCTCTATCACTTACAAGCTCTATGGGTAGTCCATATCTCGTGAATACATTCTCAAACAAGAATTTGGCAGTTGTTTGAGCATCGTTCTTGGTTGTAGCTTTTACCTCTACCCACTTGGTGAGATAATCTGTTGCCACAATGATGTATTCCGCATGAGAACCTTTCGCTGGGGGATTAATAGGGCCTACGAAGTCTATTCGCCACTTAGAGAATGCACGTCCACCCATCATAGGTTTCAGTGGCATCTCATCTTTGCGTATAGGATACTGAGTCCTTTGACAGATATCACACCGTTTCACATAGGTATGTGCATCCATGTGAAGTGTAGGCCACCAAAAGCCCGCAAATAGTATTGCCTTGATTACCCGATCTGGTCCAAAGTGTCCTCCTGCTACACCTTGGTGAGCCGTTTCTAAGATCTTAAGATACTCACTTTCATGGACACACAGTCTCAGGTAACCATCTTTACCGCGCTTATATAGATTATCACCTATGAGTGAATAATCCAGGGCTTCTTGTTCTAAACTCCTTTTCCTAGCTAGAGTCATGTCTGGGGGGAATGTGTTTGTCCGCAAGAATGATACTAGAGGTTCACTCCAATCTGGCACAATGGATACTTGATAGAGAGTGGCATGTTCCACAGGTGGTTTAGTGCAACAGATTGGGCATTCTTTGCACAACTTTTGGACATCCGCTTCCATAGTTGGCCAGTGCACTCCGAATCTCTTTAGAGTTTGCAACGTTCGTTGCTTCGAATGGTGTTGCTCTAACGCACCTACATGTGCTAATTGCAACCATTTAGCGTACTCATCCTCTTCTACGCAACAAGCCAAGATCCCTTGATCTGTGTGCTTGTACATGCTCCCGGCCATGATGTGATACTTTTGGGCTTTTACGATCTCTCTATTCTGTGTGTTTACCACTGGATGGTTGGGCCCGTATGTCAAGACTGGTACCAATGGCTGAGCCCACTGCGGCACCACTTCCAAATTAAACAAGTAAGCATCAGGAAGGTCATCTGACACTCCTTGTGGGGCTTCTCCCGATGTGAGCCTAGAGAGGTGATCTACTCGTAAGTGAGTCCTACCTTTTCTTACCACAACCTCAAAATCATATTCCATTAGCAAGAGAAACCATCTTACTAATCTTCCCGTATTGCATGGCTTGTTTACTAGGTACAACAATGCCTGATGATCAGTAAAAAATTTAAACTTATTTGCAAGCAAATAGTGTCTAAATTTCTTGACTGCATATACCATGCCTAATCCTTCGCGCTCTGTAGTGGTGTAATTCCGTTCAGCCGCGTTCAATTGTCTGCTGGCATAGGCAATTGGAAGATCCATATTACCTTCACCAGTAGGTTGTGCCAGCACACACCCAATAGCATAATTGGATGCATCAACATGAACATGGAATGGCTTATTCCAATCTGGTGTGGTCAAGATTGGTGCTGAACATAATCTTCGTTTAAGTTCTTGGAAGGAATTCTCACATTCATCCGTCCATTCAAAGTTTGTCAGAAGTCCGTACATGGGCTTTGCAATGACAGCATACATGTGTATAAATCGTCGATAATAACCACAATGCCCCATGAAAGCTTGTACTTCCTTGACATTCTTTGGCCTAGGTAGCTCCGCTATGGCTCTCACTTTTTCTTCGTCAGTAGATATGCCATTCTTTGACACTATGTGTCCGAGAATCTTACCTTGCCTGACCATAAAAACGCACTTTTCTGGGTTCAGGCAGACTTGATATTCTCTACATTTGTCAAAGATTTGTCTGAGTTCAGGAATATGAGTTTGTCTAACATTGGAATGAGCACAAAGATCATCAACATAGACTTCTAAACTCTTCCTCAGGAACTCCTTAAACACATGGCACATCAGCCTCTGGAAGGTGGCTGGTGCATTGGTAAGCCCAAATGGCATTACTCTAAAAGCAAAAATGCCCCATTCTGTGGCAAAGGCTGTCTTATGCTGATCCTCTGGAGCTATGGCTACTTGATTGTAGCCCGAAAATCCATCAAGGAAGCTGTACACTTCCTTGCCTGCCACTCTTTCTAAGAGATGCTCTGTGATGGGAAGCGGATAGTTATCTCGAATCGTGGCGGCATTAACCTTTTTCAAGTTAATGCACACACGCAGCTTGCCATTCTTCTTGGGCACCACTACGATGGGGGATACCCATTCGGTGTGCTCAATTTCGTAGATAAATCCAGCTTCAACCAATCTATCTATCTCTTCCTTGATCTTAGCAGCGTAATTATCGTTATATGTATAAGGCTTTTGCTTAGAGGGTTTGGCATCTGAGGTCATGGGGATAGTGTGTGAGCATATGTCAGGGTCAACACCTTTCAAATCCTTGTAACTCCAAGCGAATACATCTCTGTATTCTCTTAGCAAGGCAATCAATTCATGCTCTTCTTCTTCTGTCAGGTCATGGCCTATATACGTGCATCGCTCCTCTCCTTCTTCTATGGCCACTACTATTTTCTTGGTGGTTTCTTTGTTATCATAGGCCTCTCCTGATTGTGCCTCTCGTTTAGGCATTCTTATCATGACTCTCCTGTCATCTATCTCGTACTTCTTAAAATTTTCTGGGACCTCAAACAAAGATTCTTCCTCCTCTGGTAAGACTTCTTTCTTTCTTTGTTTCTTTCCTTCTTCCTTCGAGGTCATATGCGTTGCTAATCTTACATCATTTGTAACCTCTCCATGCCTCTGGGGTTGAGATTCTACTTCATGGAAGTATTCTTCATCTGATGCAAATGGTGGGTCCATAATGATTGACTCTAGATCGGAGTCACTTGCATCCTCAAATGCATCAGGGCTAGGTTCGCATTCTTCTAGAACTGCCTCTCCCATGATTGGCTCTATGGAGAAGACTGAAATATCATAGCCATCCTCATCACAGTGAGGTGTCCATTGTTCTTCATTGATGGCTACGTCCATTGTTGCTAAAATTTCTGCCCAGCCATGGGGTTCAAATTCCTCGTCTGGAAAAACTACAGGTGCATAGGCTGGGTCTTGAATGGGTCTATGGGCTTCGTTTGCACCTATTTCTCTGGCCTTTTCTCTCTTCTCTTCTTCTACTGCTACCTTGCACATCCATAAGTGAGTATCTTCATGCATCCATGAGGATCCAGACCCTATGGAATGCACCGATTCTGTATCATCTTTGGCTCTATGGATGGGATTCCATTGGATAGGAGGGACATCTCTATGAGAATAATCCTTGAGATTGACTTTGGTTGTAACACCTAAGTGCTGCAGGTACAAAGAATTGGTCCCCCAATCCTGTACCACTTGCAACTGTCGCATGAATGGTCTTCCCAAAATCATCTCATAGGCATGATTTTTGCTGAAGTCACATATGGCAAAGGTATGTTCAAACTCGACACCACAAGTGGTGAGAGTTATTCCTTCTAGCAATCCTAGGGGTCTCTCTATGTGACCATCGGCCATTTGCAATTTCATTCTCGTTGGCCTGAGTGCTGGCTTGCCCCAACGCTTCCATAAGGAGGTAGTGGCAATTGCAACTCCTGCACCTGAGTCCAAAATTGCCTTTGTGGTGTAGTCCTGGTAGGTAATGGGAAGATAGGTGTTCCCTTCTTCACCTTCGCACATATCTCCTATCTTATCCAAGGGAATTTCTGGCACTGTCCTATGGGATCCTACCCGGGAATGAGGTTTTGCAACTTCAGTTACTCGACTGGCTGCATATTTCCCCGCGTTTAGTCTATCCTCAGGCAGTTCTTTCAAAGTGAGATTGCGCTGCACCTTGGTGTTCGTTACTACCTCCGTGTTCCTTGGTATGACTGAGTCGTCGTTCCTTACCATGACTGTGGGTGTTCTCATACACGTGGACTTTGCTTCCCATGGGCCTGTGAAGTGGGGTAGCTCCTGTATGGAATTAGACTCAAAGTCCAATCTCTCATGAGATTGAGCACACTCATGTTCCCCGTAAATTGATGGGATGTCTTGTGGAAATTGGTCGTGTGCATCGTCCACCAGTTCAAAAGGAGGGGCGACCTCACTTTCGTTATCCCATTTGTCTTCTTGAATCTCTCGTAGGAAGTCTGGTGCAAACCGATTCATAGAAGAAGAAGTGTCTGGCTCCGTAGAATTAGGTACATATGCTACCTGGGAAGGAGGGCTTATCCTATCGTTGGCTCTTTCCTCGTTGTCATGGATAGCTGAAGCACAAGCTTCTTGGGGAGGATTACTTATGCTATTACTTTTCCGCACAGGCTCATACGCTCTCTGGGAAGGAATGTGGGTTACCTGTGGAGGTACATAAGCTTTCGAGAGAGGCACCTGTGACCTTTGGGGAGGAAGATAGGCTCCTTGAGGAGGCACATGAGCTTCCTGAAGAGGCTGGCTTATCCGTTCTCTTGCCCTTTCCTTTTTTTGAGGGATAGGCTCCTTTTCTGGCTGTGCAGTTAGCCTCTCTAATCTTTCTAAGGAGGGGAAGTTGTCTGGTTTAGTGGAATTGGCTGCATAAACTTCCGATGGGGAATGGCTCAGGTTTTTGCTTGCTTTTTCTTTCTCCTGATTTTTTTCTTCCTTGTCAGATCTGGCAATTATCCTCTCTAACTTTTCTAGGAATCCATCCAAGTGTAATTGCGTCTTGGCTGAGCCCGAGTAATTGAAAAGGCGACTGGCCTCAAACATAGTCTGAGCCAATGCGACCATTTTCGCACACAGTTTGGTTCTTTCTATCTCTAGGTCAGCTCTAGGATAGCACTTGTCATGATCCGTGACGTTTGGCCCTTCTTGGATTCTGGCCTGATATGCTTTAAGCATCATGTTTAGGTCTTCAGGAGTGGGATCTGCTAGAACTGATCCTACTCTAGGGTGTGGTGGGATTTGATGAGGCGGTGGGGAAGGTGGTGAGTCGGATGGAGATGGGAGTGGTGGAGGTGGGGTGATGTGAGAGGGAGTTTGAGCTGTGAGTTCAGTTATCCTCGCTTTGGTTTCTCTTATGCTTTCCTCAAGCTCACTCATCTTTTTGGCCCATTGTCGTTTCATTCTTTCTCGACTATCTTTCCATGCTCTAGTCCTTTTCTTTGTTACGCTCTCGGTTTCACTAGCCTCTGGGCCCTTTTCCTTGCTTGTCTCTTGGTTTTGCTGCAATGCCTGAGCTCTAGTGACTACTTGCACTGGTGCAGTGGAAGTGACGCTTCCTGAGGGATCTACAACCAAACCGATCACATTGATAGGAGTGATTTTTGGCATATTATTGGGGTTCTTAGGGCAATCTCGTAAGAGATGTTCTTTTCCACAATCTTGGCAGAAACCTTGGATAGTCACTGACTGGGGTTGTGTAGGTGGAGGCAAGGGACAATCACGAATGAGATGATCTCCTTGGCATCTGTAGCACGGTCCTCTTGGGAATGGAGGTCTTACTTGTCTAGGTTGAGGCCTGGGGTTGGGGTTTGCATACATGACGTTCGTGTAATCTGACTCCCAACTAGGTTCACTTGGTTCTTCACTATAGTAAGACTCACCATGTTCTGGAGACTGCATGTAGTAAGCCTGGGGACTATCAACATGTGTAGAATCAAAGCTATGGTCACTTGGGTCACTTTCTGAGATCAATGGGGTTACTGGTACAATGGCCCTATTCAGGTTTTCTTCTGCAACAGCATACTTTACTGGAATCACGTTAGAGGGGTTTGGGGGCTGTTGAGCTAGTACCGGTTGGGGTCTCTGTTGGGCCTGATATGGTTGCTGATAGGTTTGTTGGGGTCTAGCATATTGTGGTGGTGGAGGATACTGGTTCTGGTATCTGCCTTGTTGGTAGGGTTGAGGGTAGGGTTGCCTAACTGCCTGCTTGTTGTATGGGCAATCTTGCGCAGTGTGGTTTGTGTACTTCCGTTCTATGGTGCAGTACTGGCTACTAGGGTTAACTTGGGGTTGGGCCATAACGGGACACACATTCGCCATATGGTCGCCACCGCATGTATAGCATCTTTTCACAGGGGCAAACCTTGGGATTTGTTTGCTCGATACACCTAATTTCTGAGCTACCTTTTCGGCAAGTTCCTCAATTGATGTGGACTGCGAGGAAGAGTGACTAGATGCACTATCTGAATCTTTGTAGATTTTGGAAAGCTCTAGTTCTTCCCCTAGGTTATCTTCAATGTCAATGCACATGCGTACACACTCTTCTATAGTCCTAGGGTCCTTCAGATACACATAGGATCTCAATTTCGTACTCAACAATCCGTCAAGGAATAAGGCTACTTGTTTAGCAGATGTGGGTAGCTCCGAAATAGGACATCTTTCAAGGTATTGCCTAAATCTTCTTCCTGCAAGTCTCACAGTCTCTTGAGGGGTTTGCTTGAAGCTGTGAATCAATGAGGAAGTATTGTGTCTTATGCCACTCTTAGAGAACTCTACAATGAAAGCCTCTAGGAGTTGGTCTATGCTCCTGAACTGACGCTCATCTAATGGCTGAAACCATGTAAGTGCCGTGTTCCTGAGGGTTAGACCGAAGGCATTGTACTGCGTGAACAGATCTTCCACTTGTTCAGCTCTCAAGACTTGCTTGAACTCCGCCACATGATCATAGGGATCTCCTGTGCCGTCAAAGTAATTCTTCATGGACTTAACTAGCTGGGTGGGTCTCAAAGTTCTTGTGTGCTCTCTAGGTCTCGGCAGAGGGTATCCATCTACATTTCTTTGGTTCCTGTGGGCTCTATGCATCTCAGGTTCTACCCTATTCGTCTCTGTTCTCGTTCTTTCTCTGCCCACTGGGTTGGCAAAACTTACTTCTGGTCTATCTCTACTTTTGTCTCTTTGCGTACCATGAGCTTGGGAAGTTCCAGCCCCAGGGTGACCATAGGATACATTTGATCTTGGTTGGGGGAAAATGAATTCACCCTTCCAAGTGTAGGCATGCCTATCATTTTCTGTCACCACGAAGATCCGTTCTGAAGCATGATCTAAGTAGGTCACTCTGCCTGGGCTATCCGGATCCTTAAGCTCATAGATCATGATATTTCCTATATCAGTTGGCTGATTGGATTTATACCTCCAAAAGGCTTCATCAGTTTCCCGATTGAGGAGCAATTCTATGCTCTTGTTGTCCTGGGGTACCCACTCAGGTGTGATAATCCTAGTGAGAACTGATTTACCTCGAGGGGTTCTAGGTTCTACTCCCATATTTCCTTGTTCCAAGTCGCCTAAGTCCGCTTCTGAGATTACATTTCCAAATTCATCTGTCCTCTCAGGGTGACTAGTGACAACATATATAGTTCCTTCTTTGTCCAGGTATGCACCATTTTCAAACTTGACAGCTGGGTGTTCTAGTCCTATGGATTGGTCATGGTTTTTAATCTGGACCACGGATCTTCCTAGGCCGTCCTCATAGATGCTAGCACCTAGTCGGTTGGTCCTAAGATATTCCAGCTGTGTTTTGTAAGGGCCTTCTACCTTGTACAAATAAGGCACTCCTGAACTTCCCGTAGGTCTGTCCATGCCTTGAGACATTTCTGACTCACTCGTATCCGAGCTAGGGTAATGAGAGTGGTGACTCAACTGCTGGGCCCAAGACCTTGCAGTATGATTGACACTAGCCTCTGAAGACCTAAGGCTTTGTCTTTCCCTTGCTAAATGTCGTCCTGATCTAAGGTTCATATGCCTAACTGATTAGCCCAAATTTTTTTTCCAGAGTACAACCTCGTTGCCGATCGATTGGTACCAGTCACTTGGTTCTTTTTAGTTAATTATTGTGTTTATGGTCTTGTCTGATATCGCGTCGTCAGGAACACTTGAATGTTTTTTCGTATTTTAGGTTGATCGTTCCACGTTAGATTCTTTTCCTTTAGGTTATCGACAGTACAGAGATTATGTTTTTAACTTGAACTTGAGTTTTTAGGTAGTCTTCAACTTGATAACTGCCTATCGTCGCCCTGACTTGCTCCTATCTCTACTCGTTCTTAGCTTGAGCTAGGAAATGACGGAGGGAGTTGAGAATAATCCAACCTTACTTGTTGATCCCTTGCTTTATGGTGCTCAAGAACCCGGTTCTCAAGCTTGCAAAGAAACCTTGCTTTGTACGCTCTCAGTTGCTCTCAATGGACCTATAAAAGTCCCACGGTTAGCTCAATGCTTAGATTCAAGGACACAACCCACAACTTTCATTCATGCAACATATACACATATTTGCATTGTGACTTTTTAGGAAAATAATTCTAAAGACCCCTGACTTTGAGTCCCCTGGGTATGGTCAACTTCAAAATACCCTCTCTGAAAATCAATGCATTATCTTTATAAAAAACAGTTGAGGGCGCGTAGTATATGCCACGAGCTTTCCAACAAGCCCAAGAGCTCAAAAATTGGATTTCGTATGAAAAAGTTAGGACTGTTCAGGGTTTAGGGAGTTAAATCAGGATTCAATACAAGCTAACAGTCAAACAGGAATACTCGAGTAGCTTGTGGCACGGCTTAACAATGCAATACTACACCCTAGAGTTTGTCCCACACTTAGTCACAATTTAGACCAATCACTTTGCCTTGAAAATTTGACCTAATTTGCCCTTCTAACGCGTTCGCAAAGTCTGTCGGTCGCGATTGACAGGTCAGTCGCGATCGACGTGTCGATCGCGATTGACAGGTCCGTCGTGGCTGTCAGTCGCGATTGACTGGTCAGTCGCGATTGACAGGGGTTACGAAAAGTCAATCAGTCGTGGTCAAAGCGTCGTTGACTCTGTCGATCGCGATTGATGAGTCGATCGTGATTGACAGGTCGGTCGCGAGGGTCTGTCGATCGTGGTCAAACAGTCGTTGACCGTGTCGGTCGCGATTGACAGAGCCGTCGTGGTCTGTCCGTCGTGGTCAAACCGTCGTTGACCGTGTCGGTCGCGATTGATGAGTCGATCGCGATTGATGACTCGATCGCGATTGACACGTGTCACGCGTATAGTCAGTCGGTCGTGGTCAATCGGTCGTTGACTCTGTCGGTCGCGATTGACAGAGCCGTCGTGGGCTGTCGGTCGCGATTGACGTGTCGATCGCGATTGACAGATCTGTCCGTCGTGGTTTGTCGATCGCGATTGACAGAGCGATCGCGATTGACAGAAATCTGTGGAATTTCAAAAAACTAAACACATTTTTGGGAAGCTCTAGGCCTGTAGGTCATGGATATGCACTCTGTTTAGCAATTAGAGCAATTTTTCAGTCGGTCGCGATTGACAGAGCTCGGCGACACACAGACAGTTACTCAGATTTCCGTACCTGCGCAGGGTGCTGGGGATGATGATGCGGCCTGTACCTGCAGAAAGCTCACAAAACATGCAAAAAACAGCACATGCAAATTCGCTCTCTCGCTCTCTCTCACAAGTGAAATGAGGGAAATGAGGTGGAGATGGGGATATAGTCAAAAAACTGAAATTTTCGCGATGATGGAGATGGACGTGGAAGATGGTGATGATGATGATGGTGATGAAGATGGTGAAGAAAGTAAAAGAAAATCGATGAGAGTGAAGAAAATACCTACAACTCCAACGCGTCAACTCTACGTCTTACCATCACACGCTCGTCCTCAAAGCTCGATCCCCGGCAACGGCGCCAAAATTTGGTGTAGCTCAATGATGAGTAACACCTCCTTTAATGTCAATCCGGGAAGACGTGAGGATGGTATGGAGACCTCGAGCAAGTGGCGGCACAAGTGCGTGAGTGAGAAGCACACAAGCATGCACACACATACACACACACGCGCACACAAGGCAAGACAAAGAGTGAGAATCAATGGAGCTTTTTAGATTACTTTCAAAGTGCTCTTACAAGTTCGTTTCAATTACAATCTACCCCCAAAAATGAGCTCTCTAGCTCCTTTTATAGTTTGTGACTAGCTTTTGGCCCTGTCCAGACCTAGTGTCCGGCCTAGTTAAAAATTAGGTTCCAGGGCTTATTTGGGGGCTCAAACGAGATCTAAAAATTATGAAAATTGGTACGCAACTACTTCTAAGGCTCCTCAAGCTCAAGGACTCCTTGGCTTGCACAAAATGGAGCTACAAAAATGTGAAATGAGATTTACAATGATTATTAGTGATAAAAATCACTGTAGTTGTAGGGATTTCTTCTAGTGATCTGCCATACATATCTTCAAGCTCCCTACTTGCTCTTCTTCCCTGCATGTCCATCTCTCTGATTTGCATTAATGTCGTGAAAAAATATTGGCCTACTTGCCAGATCTTCTTTGACTGCCTTGTTTGCTTGTGCTGTCCCTTCGCTCTGACTCCCTTCTTTGACTTTCACGTCTTGTAGGTCCTGATGTACCAAGGCTACTGCCAACAGTTGGTAATAGATTTTTTGTCACCTTCATTGATGATTGCTCAAGAAAGGTATGACTCTTTTGTATGAAGCAAAAATGAGAGGTGTTTTCTATATTCAAAAGATTCAAAGTTGAAGTTGAAAAAGAAATAGGGAGGTCTATCAAAACTTGAAGGTCCCATGGTGGAGAAGAATACTTCTCCAAAGAATTTTTAGATTTTGTACAAGAGAATGGGATCAAAAGGTAGTTTACTTGTAGCTATACACCACAACAAAATGGAGTCATTGAGAGGAAAAATAGGCAAAATGATGAGATTGCAAGATGCATGCTCAACGAGATGAAGATACCATCGTACTATTGGGTTGAAGCTACCACAACCACCATTTAATTGATGAATAGGTGTAAAAAATCGAGAATACATCACTTGACTCTAGAGGAGGTATATTCCGGTAAGAAACGTGATCTTACACACCTCAAAGCATTTGGATGTGTTTGCTTTGTTCACATTCCACAATACGTTAGAACAAAGATGGAACCACGGTCAAAAAAATGCATTTTCATCGGCTACTTGACGGAGCAAAAAAGATACAAGTGTTGCAACCCTAGAACAAAGGAATTAAGAGCCTTGCAAGATGTGGTCTTTGATGAACTAGGACCATGGTATGAAGATAAAGGAAAGAAAAAGATTTTTAAAGAAGATTGTGATGATTATGCAGGAACAAATCAAAGAGAAGTTCAACAATCAAGCACAAAGGTTTTAGGTGCAGAGGCATCTACATCAAATGAAGAATGTTCAACATGGAGGGGGAGTCATTCTTTGTCTGCAAATTTAGCTCATAGTAGAGCCAAAGAAGCAACTGCTACTCCAAACACTGAGAAAGATGCAAGTGAAGAAGAATATGAAGAGGTAATCACTCCAAAGGTAAAGCTGAATAGGTTAAAGAAGCAACGTTCTAAAGGCAATGAAAGAAGATCTTCAAGGACAAGGTATCCAACTCAAAGGTTGAGTTGTGATAGTTTCATGGCGAAACATTTTGCATACATGATGTAGGTTATCAAAGAGAAAGAGCCTAAGACATATGAAGAACCTTGCACACAAAAGGAATGGAAGCAAGCTATGAAAGTGGAGATCAAAGCTCTCGAAGATAATCACACATGGGAGCTAGTGCCAAAGAAAGAAGGTATGAAGATTGTTCCAAACAAATGGGTGTTTAAAGTAAAGAGGAATGTGTTTAAAGTAAAGAGGAACATTGATGGTTCACTAGCTAGATATAAAGCTAGATTAGTTGCCAAATGATTTAAACAAACACAAGGCATAGATTATGATGAAGTTTTCAACCCAGTTGCAAAGATGGAACAATCAGAACATTAATAGCAATTGGTGCTTCAAGGAGATGGCCATTATATCAACTCGACATCGAAAATTCTTTCCTCAGTGGAGAACTACAAGAAGATGTATACGTGAGTCAATCGGTTGGATTTGAAGATGAAAACTATCCAGACTTTGTTTGCTAGTTAAAAAAGGAACTTTATGGCTTCAAGCAAGCACCAAGAGCATGAAATCAGAGATTGGTAGAATATCTAATTAAGTGTGGATACAACCCAAGTAGCACAGATCCTTCATTGTACATGAAGAAGGAAGAAAATAGAGAGGTATATATTTGCATATACGTCGATGACCTCATCATAATAGGAAATGATCTTATAGTAAACATATCAAAAGGAAGCTTGGTAGGGAGTTTAAAATTTCAGATCTTGGAGAGCTGAAATATTTTTTAGGAATTGAAGTTGTTTATGGAAAAAGTGGCATCTACTTGATGCAAAGGAACTACTTGTTGGATGTTCTTTTCAGATTTGGAATGAGTGAATGCAAACCACTTACTCAACCCATGGACACAAATACAAAGATTTGCTCAAATGATGGAGAACTATTGGAAGATGTAACGACATAGAGAAGCATTGTAGGGTCATTAATCTATGCAAACATTACAAGACCTGATTTATCTTATGTTGTTGTTGTACTTTCTCAGTTTATGCAAGCCTCAACAAATGAACATTTAAATTCAGCCAAGAGAGTCTTGAGATACATAAAGCATACAGTTAATCATGCTTTACAAGTTTGATGAAGAATTGCAAGTCAAAGGCTTTAGTGATGCTGATTGGGCAGCTTCAAAGGAAGATAGGAGATCAACCTCAGGTTATGTGTTCATGATAGGAAGAAAACCTATCACATGGATCTCAAAGAAACAACCTACTATTGCACTTTCATCCATGGAGGCTGAATATAGAGGATTAGCATTTGCCACATGTTAAGCAATGTGGATTAAAAAGCTTTTATATGATCTTGAAGTGCAAGTTGGAACCATCCCTATATATGGTGATAACATGTTAAGTATTTACTTGGCTAGCAATCCTATGTTTCATGCAAGGAGCAAGCACATAGAGGTCCACTACCATTATGTAAGGGAGAAGGTATTGAGCAAATATGTGGAGATAAAGTTCATCGGAACCAAAGAGCAGGTTCTAGACGTTTTTACAAAGTTCTTGGATGCTTCTAAACTCAAAGGTTTCAAGGATGTGATAAATTTGCATGACATGGTTGAAGATAACTCCCAAATGAGCTTGAGGTGGAGTGTTGAAGATAAATGTACACGCTCATTTTCACATGAACTATGCTTGGATAAATTTATCAAATATAAAGATAAAGGAAAAGAAGAGAAAAGAAAAAAAGAAGAAAACAAAATTCTAGTCAAGATTCATGATGAGTAAAAGATACAATATATGCATTGTAGTAAGTGACATGTAGTGGGCAATCAAATGAAAGTGGTGAGTTAAGAAGCAGGCATACATAGCTCTGTTGTGAAGCTCATATCTCAATGTATATGTAACCGTTTCTTATGTTTAAATGCTCATTGGAAAACTTATCTTGTATGTTTTTGTTATCACTAATATATCCTTCAAATCTTATATATTTTGTGAGATATCAAGCAACCAATGAAGTCTAGTTTTTCAACATACCTATGTAGATAGGTAGTTTATTTTGTTCAGTTAAGTTTCCCAACTAAAATGTATTTAAATTGCTTGGATTCTAGTTTATTGGAAAGCTCTTTGCATACTTTCACTGTCCCAAATATGTCGTTCAAAGGATTTATATTCTGTGAGATATCTCTCAAAGAGTGAAGTCTAGTTTTTTAGTATACTTATGTGCATAGGTGGTCTATTTTGGTCAGTTGACTTTCCTAACCAAATCTCATCCAAATTACTTGATTGTTAGCTTGCTGGAAAGTTATTTGTGAGTACTCTCTACATTGCAAATATCTTCCTCAAAGGATATATATTCAGAGAGTTATCAATCCGAGAGTGAAGTTCAATTCTTCAGTATACTTGTGTGGATAGGTAGTTCATCTTTGTCAGTTCACTACAACATATCAGGGTTATACCGAAGCTTCTACTGAGGAAATTGAATGGGTGCATTTTCGGCCTACGTTAGTGTAAAAGTCGATATAGGCATCGGTAGCAAAGTGTTGGTATAGGCATCAATATAAGCATCGATATGACCGATGCTTATACTGACACTCATACTGACGACCTGGTGGACGTACCGACGTCTCTGTTGAAAATACCAACGAGTATACTGACGACCATATCTAGAGATTTTTTTAGGCAGAGTGTGTTGTCTCTTACTATAACAACATTACCATGATGTTGTGTAGCAAAAGACAATACACTATGCCCAAAGAAAACCGAGTACATGTGATATATACTCTAATGGAAACCAAAACATGATTTCATATAGCAAAATATTATCAAACACAAAAGAGATGAGCAAAATGAACCATGAATCATGTACAAAAAAGTTGCATATTCCATAACTGAAGCATGTACAAGAGTGTGGCAAAGCACTTCCATATAGGAATGAATAAAAAATGTGGCAAAGCACTTCCATATAGGAACGGAAAACAAAATTATGGTGCACCATTTCCACATATGAGTGTAATACTAAATAGTGGCAAAGCACTACCATACATATGCTCAAGGGAATCAAAACCTTTACACCTACAATCCTACAACAAAGCGTATGCATAAAATGAGACAAATTGACATGATATTTATAAACAACAACTAAAAATATGAAACCAAGCTATAAGTTTACCTCATCATAGATTCTCCCATGAAATGATCGCACCGGGTCCCTCTAAGTCCTGCAACAGTGCGGCCAATCCATGATGATATCCATAAGCTTCTTCGGTTCACATCGGAGGACGACCCTTTGCCAACTCTTATAATAAATATACAAAATGTTAGATGAACATACATGATGTGCTTAACACAAACAAATTAAAAAGTTAAAATGATACTTACAAATTGGTAGCACATATTGTCGTATTTGCCACTACCCAAATGTGATGTTCCAACCGTATCTAAACATGTTGTCATCGCATCTCACTGCTGCCGATATCAGTCAGGAGTATGTTGCTACTCATCATGAATCGATTCCCACTCTTCAAGATCTAACCATACAGGCTTCGATAAGCCTCCTCTGAAAGCGTCGCGAGCCTTGGACTACCGATGCGACATCACCTCGCCTGTCGTATGCTGAATCCATTCTAACCTCATAATAGGATGCCCAAGTGCTCGCCAGTACTCTTCATAAATCCACTCTGTGATATATTTTTTTGAATCTTTATCCTCTTAGCTCCATTTTAACATGAGGAATGTCCAAAGTGTATGGAGCAAAGCTATCGAATGCGTTGACGCATGGACTTTCAGACTGCATCCATCACCGGCGCTCCATAATGTATGCGATATATCTTGGGGTCATCATGGTCATGAGCTCCCCAAGGTGTACATAGAGATCCCATTTGATCCAATGTGGAAATGGTAGGATATATATATAAACCCTAAAAAATCTATAGATCTATTTCTTATATATTTTCACATATATTTCATTGTATAAACCCTAAAAATTTAAGATGTGTTTATGTATGTGTGTATGTGTGTATGTGTAAAAACTCAAAAATACTATTTTTGATATATTAATTCTATTTTTGTGTATAAGCTCAAAAATCCTTCAATTATAACACACACACACACACACACACACACACATATATATATATATATAAACCCTAAAAATTTAAAGATGTATTTTTTAGATATTTAATTATCTATATGTTATATATTTAGAGTTTCCTCTAATATTTCATAAAAATGTATGTATGTATATGTGTGTGTGTGTGTATATATATATATATATATATACCATAAAAATTTAAAGATGTATTTTTTAGATATTTAATTATTTATATTTTATATATCTAGATTTTCCTCTAATATTTCATAAAAATGTATGTATGTATGTATGTATGTATGTATGTGTGTGTGTGTGTGTGTGTAAAAGCTCAAAAATCCTATTTTTGGTATATATATATATATATATATACCCTAAAAATTTAAAGATGTATTTTCTTTATATTTAATTATTTATATTTTTTATATTTAGATTTTCCTCTAATATTTCATAAAAATGTATGTACGTATGTGTGTATGTGTGTATCTATGTTTGTGTGTGTGTAAAAACTCAAAATTCCTATTTTTGGTATATAAACCCTAAAATTTTAAAGGTCTTTTTTTTAGATATTTAATAATTTATATTTCATATATTTAAATTTTTCTCTAATATTTCATAAAAATGTATGTATGGGTGTGTATTTATATGTGTGTGTATGTATGTGTGTGTATGTGTAATGTGTGTATGTGTGTATGTGTGTATGTGTGTATGTGTGTGTGTGTGTGTGTATGTGTGTATGTGTGTATGTGTGTATGTGTGTCTGTGTGTATGCGTGTTTGTATATGTATGTGTATGTGTGCATGTGTGTGTGTACATGTGTGTATGTATGTATGCATATGCATGTGTGTATGTATACATGTGTGTATGTGTGCATGTGTGTGCATATGTATACATGGGTGTATGTGTGTGTATATATGTGTATGTATGCATATGTATGTGTATGTGTGCATGTGTGTGTGTACATGTATGTATGCATGTGTGTGTATGTGTGTGTATGTATGTATGCATATGTGTGTGTATGTATGTATGCATATGCATGTATGTATACATGTGTGTGTATGTATGCATATGTGTGTATGTATGTATGTATGCATATGCATGTGTGTATGCACATATGTGTGTATGAATATGCATGTGTGTATGTATATGCATATGTATGTGTACATATGCATGTATGTATACAAGTGTGTGTATTTATGCATATGTGTGTGTATGTATGCATATGCATGTGCATGTGCATGTATGTGCGTATGTATATGCATGTGTGTATGTATATGCATATGTGTGTGTACGTATGTATGCATATGCATGTATGTATACATGTGTGTGTATGTATGCATATGTGTGTGTATGTATGAATGCATATTCATGTGTGTATGGCATATGCACATATGTGTGTATGTATATGCATGTGTGTATGCACACATGTGTGTATGCACACATGTGTGTATGTATATGCATGTGTGTATGTATATGCATGTGCGTATGTATATGCATGTGTGTAAGTATATGCATATGTGTGTGTATGTATGTATGCATATGCATGTATGTATACATGTGTGTGTATGTATTGTTGGAGCAAGTCTATGACAAGCCTAAGTATTGGCTTGAGTCCCACAAAGTCATAGAAAAAGCCTTAAAATGAAGACTATGTAAAGTTCACTTGTGAACTACCTCTTGTAACTTTTGAAGAGTTTACTTAATGTAAAAGTAAGAGAATCTTATGTGGTTGAGTCCACTTGATCAAGAATGGAAAGAGGAGCCACGAATTCGTGATTTGTGGTAGGTAGAGAATCAAATCAATCATTGATTGATTGGAGAGTGATTGAGGGAAGTTAGCCTCCCAAACTCAACTATAAATAGATGGCAGTTTTAGTCGTGGTTAGAGAGACCTATGTGAAGACCTCCAAGAGCTGAGCTTTATGCAATATCAAGGTGTGATTACAAGGCACACATATGTATCAGTAAGTCCATTGTATTTTACAAGCAATATACTTTCAATTTCATTATCATTTGGGTTCATATTTCCATGTTCTTGTGAAGTGTACTACTCACTGCCATATCTCTCAGTTTTCTCAGTCAGCTTGCAGAGATGTTTTCTCTAGGCTTGGTGCATCATTTTCCGTGATCTAACTTGATAAAGCTAGCTCTATAAGTCTACTATATGCTCACAAATTTTCATGCCATTTGGATGTTGCCATCTTCAGTTATGTTCATTTGAAGTCAACAGGGTCTGTGCATTTTCACTTCTCTGTCAGGTACCCGACTTTTTCACTCATCTTGTCAGAGGTGTTTCTCAGTGATTACTTATCCAAATTCAGTGATTTAAAGCTTTTTGGATTCCACTTACTGTCTAGTATAACCTTACAAAGTTTCCTGATCATTGGATTCCTACATTTTGAGTTATTTTGATTGTTCTGCTCACTGGTCTCAAACTGTAGCAGCCCGTGAAAATCGGGATGATGTCATCAGTTGTTAAAACTCATTCTCAGTGTGTGGTTCATTATTTTTTATGAGATTACTCTTGAAAGTTAGCTCTTTAAGTTACCTAGACTTCTCAAGAGGAATTAAGCTAATTGCTACTGTGCTCAGAGAATTATGTAAAACACTGGACAGATGTATGAACCAAGAATAGCAAGTTTTCACCGCTGAGCTAACTCCAACTTATCTGTTTTGATCTATCTTTTTGAGAGTGATCTTCCAAGGTACATAGGGTGTCTAATACATCCATTGGCAAGCTAAAAGGGCCCACCATATGCTTCTGGAGTTCATTTGGATGGTGTAGATCAAGGATTTTGCAACACCTCTTCATCTTCAAGCACATACCTATCCATCTCTTCACAGTGGTATCAGAGCAAGGTTGGACAACATGGCAGATGGATTTCCTTCATCAATTGACAAATTGGATAGAGGTAATTACTCAGCTTGGTCATTAAGAATGGAAGCTTATCTCCAAGGTAGAAGTTTATATGGTTATGTGGCTGGAGATGAAGTTATGCCAAGTTTTAGGAACAAAAGTAAACCAACACAAGAAGAGCAAGAAAGATTGAGCACATGGTGCTCCAAGGATGCACTTGCAAGGTCGTATCTCCTCAACTCTATCTCAGATTTTTTGTTGCCTCACATTAGAAGTTGTAAGACATCTTAGGAAGTGTGGGATGCACTTGAAGCTTTCTTTTCTTCAAGTACCAAAGCTAGGAAGCATCAACTATGGCTGGATTTCACAACTCTCAAGAAGGCTCCCAAACAAAATGTGACTGATTTTGTCACAAAGCTCAAGGACATAGCGGATCAGTTGGGAAGCATTGGAGAGGTAATAGATGAAGAGCAAATTGTAAGGCAGGTCATCAATGGCTTGAAGGCAGATGACAAGTGGGAAGCATTCACCACAGCTATGGATTTGTACATGGACATGCATGTACCTGATTTCAACACACTCATTGGACAACTACTTACTCAAGAGGCAAAGCTTCAAAAATGGAGAAAGATCTAAAGGTAATCAATCTTCAGCTTTATACACGGATAAAAGCAAGTCTAAAGATAACAAAGGAAAGGCAAAGAAAGTGGATGATGAAGCAGGTACATATCAAGCTAACTATGCAGGTAGAGGAAGACATGGCAAAGGTAGAGGAAGAGGAGGTAGACAAGGCAGGGGGAGATCCCAAGACTCCAACTCATGTTCAATTTGTGGATTAACTAATCATACAACTGAAAATTGCTTTAGGAATTCTAGGAATCAAAGAGGCAGAGGATACAATAGAGGAAGTTATGGCTACTCAAGAGGAAGGTTCAACAACTACCATGGCAACTACAACAACTACAATCATTCAAACTATCAAGGAGGCTACAAAGGAAGGAGAGACTACAATAACTACACAGAAGACTCAAACAAAGAGGATTCATTATTGATCATGAACATGGCTATGCCACAAGGTAAATCTGATGAGCATGTTTTCTACATAGATTCAGGTTGTTCAAATCATGTGGCAGGAAATGTGGCACTCCTATCAGATTTAGAAGATCCAAGGAATAAGCATGAGGTAAAAAGAGGAGATGATACAAAACATCCTGTGGAGAAAATAGGCAATGTCAAAGCACCAGATGGAAACATCAACCTACTCAGTAAGGTACTCTATGTCCCTACCATTACAAAGAATTTGATAAATGTTGGGCAGATAGTAGAGAAAGGGTTGCAAGTCAGGTTCACAAAAGCAGGAGCATTTGTTGAAGATCCAAGTCAAGGATTCAGAAGAATCGCAAAAGGTGAAAAGACAGGTAGATTGTTCACATTTGAATTACAGGACACTAGAAACATTGCTCTCTTTAATTATGGTAGTCAGACACTCACAGAATTGGAAATATGGCACAAAAGGTTAGCACATATTGGTGAAAGGTCATTAAAGCAAATGTGTAGGGACCAAAGTGTACTTGGACTTCCTAATTTGTCAAAACAACATATGATTTATAAGTGTAGTGCATGTCAATTTGGAAAGTCTCACAGGTTACCATTCATGAAGAAAGGTTATATGCATGGAGATCTCTTGGAGTTGGTTCATACAGATGTATGGGGACCTAGCAAGGAAGCTTCAATATCTGGATCAAGGTATTATGTTTCCTTTATTGATGATTGCAGCAGATGGACTATCCTATTCTTTATGAAACACAAAGATGAAGTTTTTTCATGTTTCAAAAGATATTTGGCTCTTGTGGAGAACCAAACAGGTAAATCACTAAAAAGGCTAAGGTCAGATGGAGGGGGAGAATACTTCTCCCATGAGTTTGATTCTTTTCTTCAAGAAAGAGGAATCAAAAGAGAGGTAACTACAAGGTACACTCCTGAGCAAAATGGAGTGGCAGAAAGGAGGAATAGGACAATTGTTGAAGCTGCAAGGTCTATGTTAAATAAAAAGCATTTACCTAATTACTTATGGGCTGAGGCTGTATCTATAGCCACTTACTTGATTAACAGGTTGCCTTCAAAATCCCTTGATGGGATGACTCCATATGAGGCTTGGAATGGAAGAAGGCCAAGCTTAGATCATTGTAAAATTTTTGGATGTATTGCTTTTGCTCATGTTCCTTCACAGGTTAGAGGGAAGATGGATCCAAAGGCAGAAAGGTGTGTATTTATTGGATATGACAACAATCAATAGGGCTACAGGTTATACAACCTTGCCAACAAAGGATTCTTGGTAAGCAGAGATGTAGTTTTTGATGAGAACAATTCATGGTATGAAGATTCATGCAGGAAGGTCAATTTACCATATAATCTTGAAGAAGATTTTCCAAAGCTTGGTAGAGAACAACCGAAGATTGAAGAACAAGACACCTCAGAGGATGATGAAGAATCTCAGATGGAAAAGATCAAAGCATGGAAGTCTAAAGGTAAAGCAAAATTGCAGGAACTTGGAGGCAAAATCAACACATCATGGCCTAAGAAGATCTATGAGGGAAAAGAAAAAACCAGAAAGGTATGGGTTTGACACCTCATTAGTAACTAAACACTCTATCTACATAGCACAGGATATAAACCAAGAGGAGCCATCATCATTTGAAGAGGCCAAAGCAAAAACAGAATGGAAGCATGCAATGAAGGAAGAGATTGAAGCACTTGAGGAAAACAACACTTGGGATTTGGTGCCCAAGACTTCATCCATGAAGGTAATAGGCTCAAGATGGGTCTATAAACTGAAGAAGAATTTTGATGGTTCAATTAACAGGTATAAGGCAAGGCTTGTAGCAAAAGGCTTTGCACAAACTCAGGGAATTGATTATGAGGAGACCTTCTCTCCTGTGGCAAAGATGCCTACTATTAGGGTTTTGCTTAGTATTGCCTCTTCCAAGAATTGGAAGATACTTCAACTAGATGTAAATAATGCATTCTTGAATGGTTGGATAACAGAAGAGGTATATATGGCACAACCACCTGGTTTTGAGAATCAAGTTTATCCTTATTATGTGTGTAAACTTAACAAAGCATTGTATGGTCTCAAGCAAGCTCCAAGAGCTTGGAATTTCAGGCTTGTTTCATTCTTGCAGGACAAAGGCTTTCAACCAAGCAAGGCAGATCCTTCACTCTTTATTAAAAAGAGTAATCCCGAGGTCATCTACCTATGTGTATATGTAGATGATATTATATTGACAGGAAATGATGCAGATGATATGAAGAAGATCAAAGATCAGATGAGAGAAGAGTTCAAGGTAAGTGATTTGGGTTCACTTACCTACTTCCTAGGTTTGGAAGTTGTCTACAAAGATCATGGTTTGTTTCTCACTCAAAGGAAGTACATTAAGGACATGTTGGCAAAATTCAAGATGCAAGATTGTAAGATTTCAGGTACTCCAATGGAGGTCAATCACAAATTGAGCTCACATGAAGGTGAACTCATAGAGGACATCACATCATATCAAAGTCTAGTGGGTAGTCTCAACTATGCCACATTGACAAGAGTAGATATATGTTACAGTGTGAGTGTGCTAAGTCAATTTATGCACACACCAAGGAAACCACATATGGATGCTGCCAAAAGGATTCTCAAGTATCTCAAAGGAACCATAAATGAAGGACTTTATTATCCTTATGTATCTGATTTAGGTTTGAAGCTATTTTCTGATGCAGATTGGGCTGGCTCCAAGGAAGATAGAAGCAGCACTTCAGGTTATCTTACCTTTGCGTGTTCAAAGCTTATTTCATGGTCATCCAAGAAGCAACCCACAGTTGCTCTCTCTTCTATTGAATCTGAATATAGAAGTCTTGCCATAGCTACACAAGAAGCTATGTGGATGAAGACATTATTCAAAGATCTTGGATTGGAGTTTGGAACTCCAACTATTTTTGGTGACAATATGAGTTCTATTCATTTGGCTGCTAATCCTATTTTTCATGCAAGGACTAAACATATTGAAGTTCATTATCACTATGTACGAGAAAAGGTTCTAAGCAAAGAGATTCAAATATCATATGTGTCCACTCATCAACAATGTGCAGATATTCTAACCAAAGCATTGGATGGTACAAAGCTTTGCAAATTCAAGGCTATGATTGGTTTGCAGGTAATCTTGGAAGATTGAAGACCTCAAGCATACTTGGCTTGAGGGGGAGCTGTTGGAGCAAGTCTATGACAAGCCTAAGTATTGGCTTGAGTCCCACAAAGTCATAGAAAAAGCCTTAAAATGAAGACTATGTAAAGTTCACTTGTGAACTACCTCTTGTAACTTTTGAAGAGTTTACTTAATGTAAAAGTAAGAGAATCTTAAGTGGTTGAGTCCAATTGATCAAGAATGGAAAGAGGAGCCACGAATTCGTGATTTGTGGTAGGTAGAGAATCAAATCAATCATTGATTGATTGGAGAGTGATTGAGGGAAGTTAGCCTCCCAAACTCAACTATAAATAGATGGCAGTTTTAGTCGTGGTTAGAGAGACCTATATGAAGACCTCCAAGAGCTGAGCTTTATGCCATATCAAGGTGTGATTACAAGGCACACATATGTATCAGTATGTCTATTGTATTTTACAAGCAATATACTTTCATTTTCATTATCATTTGGGTTCATATTTCCATGTTCTTGTGAAGTGTACTACTCACTGCCATATCTCTTAGTTTTCTCAGTCAGCTTGCAGAGATTTTTTCTCTGAGCTTGGTGCATCATTTTCAGTGATTTAACCTGGTAAAGTTAGCTCTATAAGTCTACTATATGCTCACAAATTTTCATGCCATTTGGATGTTGCCATCTTCAGTTATGTTCATTTGAAGTCAACAGGGTCTGTGCATTTTCACTTCTCTGTCAGGTACCCGACTTTTTCACTCATCTTGTCAGAGGTGTTTCTCAGTGATTATGTATCCAAATTCAGTGATTTAAAGCTTGTTGGATTCAGCTTACTGTCTAGTATAACCATACAAATGTTCATAATCATTGAATTCCTACATTTTGAGTTATGTTGATTTTTCTGCTCACTGGTCTCAAACTGTAGTAGCCCGTGAAAATCGGGATGATGTCATCAGTTGTTAAAACTCATTCTCAGTGTGTGGTTCATTATTTTTTATGAGATTACTCTTGAAAGTTAGCTCTTTAAGTTACCTAGACTTCTCCAAGAGGATTTAAGCTAATTGCTGTTGTGCTCAGAGAATTATGTAAAACACTGGACAGGTGTATGAACCAAGAATAGCAAGTTTTCACCTCTGAGCTAACTCCAACTTATCTGTTTTGATCTATCTTTTTGAGAGTGATCTTCCAAGGTACATAGGGTGTCTAATACATCCATTGGAAAGCTAAAAGGGCCCACCATATGCTTCTGGAGTTCATTTGGCTGGTGTAGATCAAGGATTTTGCAACACCTCTTCATCTTCAAGCACATACCTATCCATCTCTTCACATGTATGTATGCATATGCATGTGTGTATGGCATATGCACACATGTGTGTATGTATATGCATGTGTGTATGTGCATATGTGTGTATGTATATGCATGTGTGTATGCATATGCATGTGTGTATGTATATGCATATGTGTATGTACATATGCATGTGTGTATGCACATATGTGTGTGTGTGTATACATATGTGAGTGTGTATGTATATGTATATGTCTCTCTCTTTCTTTCTCTCTCTTTCTCTATGTCAATAAAAAACAAAACAATCACTTACATCGATGTAATTGTTTGGATTGTTGTCGTCAAAGTCCACTTAATGTTGTCCTTCGTGGAACTCCAAAGACCGGATGCCGAAAACTCCTGCAAAACTAAAGAGAAGAGAAATTAGAAAAGGGAAAACATAAAGAAAGAGAAAAGAGTGCTAGAGTTTGTGCGATACTTACCAAAATTTGAGATCTAGAGAAATAGAGAGGTGTGCATAGAGAGAGAGAGAAAAAAAGAAAGAGAGAGAGAGAGAGAGATGTAGCTCGCGTGCACAAACTCAATAGTAGCAAACTTTGTTTCAAAACGCGAGCAAATGTCAAATTTTTGCTCTGAGGTCCGATTAAAACACTACATTGGTATGAGCGCCGATATAAGCATCCATATAAGCGTCAATATAAGCACCGATATAAGCATTGATAACTTCCAATAAGTTACTAGCACTTATACCGACGCTTAAATCGGTGCTCATATTTCCGATGCGCATACTGACTATTGATTTCCACTGAGTTCACCGACGATTAAATGAACGTCGGTATTGCCTCCGTGGTTTCTCAGGCATTTTCAATGGTCATACAGATGCCGAGGCATGATCGTCGGTATGCACAATGTTGGTATGCCCCCGAAATGTTGTAGTGGTTGCATTTCCTAATCAAAGCTTGTCCAAATTAAGTTATTTATAGCTTGTTAGAAAGTTATCTTTATCGACTTTGATTGACTAAAGGCATAGGTCCATTTGAGTTTTGTTTTGAGAGCAACAAGCTATCTTAGGTGGAGTTGTTTGTCCAAGTTCCCTACACGTTTTTGTTATGCATAGGAGAACTCATTCTCCACAAACCCAAGAAGAAAAAAGACAATGCCCTCCTCCACGGAGAGGATAAGCATTGATGATGAATATCATATCACTAAATGCCAAGGGGGTGATTGACCCCTCAAGAGCGGCTATTATTGGCCAATGTAGTCAGGATAATATCCTAAATCCATATTTTATATGCATTCAAGAGATTAAAATTGACGGAGAGGATCTCCGAAAAAGACTCAAACACATGTCTTTGACCCATACCTAGATAATGACTTCGCACCCTAGAGGGGTCTGTGGCACAGCTATACGAATAAATAACTATTGGTCTGATAGACTTGTCTACTCCTAAAAGGATGAAAAACATTGGTGGATTGCTACCTCCTTCAAAAGCCCCCTTCTAGTTCACAGTGGTCTCTATGTGTGCCCCAAAAAGGGAGACAGAGAGGATTGACACATGAGTATCTTTCGACTTGCTCTCCCACAAGGTGTTGTTCTGTGGGGACTTCAAAATGGTGGAAGTTCCTACGGATCGGTGGGACAATAGGGGGCATACTGTTGATGGCTAGGAGAAAGGTATTTGGGACAAAATCAAACTCCACCTAGACTTAGTAGAGGTTAAAGATACAAGTGGCTTCTCTTGGTCAAACCTCCAAACTAGAAACAATCTGAGGAAAGCAAGACTCGATAAAAGCTATATTGCACATAACATTATCCATCAATGGGGCCAACCTACCATCTCTCAATGCATGGACCTAACCATTTCAGACCACTACCCTCTTATCCTCACTTTCAAACTAGTTGTCAAACATTGGAAAAGACATCGGTTTCACACTTGCCTGATGTCCTTCTCCCTCCCATCTATCCATCAGGAAATTACCATGGTCTGGTGCTCGGCATTCACCAATGGTGCCTCACCAACCAAATGTTGGAGGGCTGCAGTTGACAAGACTCATCATATTCTAGTAAGAACACATAAGATGCTTTGAAATGTTTGGCGGAGGTAGAGAGAAAAGCTCTATCGTAGACTCCGACATCTGGATGAGAAAGTGAACAAAGGGAATAACCAATACCAGATGGTAGTATGAAAAGTCATGGGCATGTTGAGGTACGAGGAAAAAATTCAAAGGAAAAGCTTGCAAGTATACTTTAAAGACTAGTGGGCGGGTAAGGTTGACAAACCAACTAAAGAGATATGTAGAATCCTCGGCGGAAGCAAGCCAGAGATTCTATTCCCTTCTTTATTGATAGTAATGGGGTTGAATGTAAAATGGAAGAAGAAAATAGTGCTACTATTGCCGATCACTTTACTCAAGTCCTAGGGGTTTCGATGCCCCTCTCTCCTCAGAGATGGGATTGCATTGTGACTATCTCGAGAGTTTCTCCCCTGAGGATTCCACACAATCTGAAATCTCTCCTCGATGCACCCATTTCTTATAAGGAGATTCTCGAAGTTATAAATACGCTTCCCAATGGGAAAGCCTCGGCTCGAATGGTCTCACAAATGAGTTCTTCAAGTCTTTCAGACAAGTCCTAGCCACTCCATTGCAATTGGTTCATCAAGAGGCTCTAGCTTTCGGTGGCCTTCCCAAATGCATGAACAATGTTATCATCAAGATGATTCATACAAAAAGGTAACAAGAACTTGATTGAAAAGTGGTGCGCGATCGTGATGCTTCAAACGGGGTACAAAATACTTGCAAAAGTAATTATCAATAGAATTACTCATCACCTAAAGGGTGGTTGAGTGAGGATAAAAAAGGATTCATCAAGGGTAGATCTATCCTAGAAGCAATTATTTGATATTTGGGAAGGTCTTGAGTTTGTTGAAGAGTTTGAGCAAGACGTGGTATTTCTTAAAATCGACTCAAAGCCTACGATAGGCTAGAATGGGACTTTGTTCTCCAATCTCTTAAAGACCTCAGCTGCATTAAAAAATTCATTAAAATGATCACTACACTACCAGGGAATGCATTGATGCAAATAAATATCAACAGTGAGTTATCGAAGGCCATCAAGTTAAAATGCTCTATTAGGCAAGGGTGCCCATTGGCCTGTCTGCTATTTGCTATTGCCATGGAGGGGCTCAGCTCTCTTGTGCAACACAACATGGAAACAAACCATATTAGAGGTCTCACCCTACCTCTCAACTAGGGCCAGATGATCATGAGGTTGTTTGCGAATTACTTGAATGCATTTAAGCACAATGATGTGACTAGCATTGAAACCTTCTGGTGGTGCCTTAACACTTTCTGTGAAGCATCAGATTCCAAAGTAAACCACTTGAAAAATGCTTATAGAGTCATCCTTAGACTTGATTCCCAAGTGGTGGTTGCACATGGTTGCCAAACTATCCCTAGAGGCCTGGTCTTCCGCCTCCTAGGTATCCCGATGGGTTTTGGTGTCTCGATGGAGCAGTGATGGAATTAGGTTCTCTCCAAACTGGACAATAAGCTTGCATACTAGAAGGGCATGCAAATCAACCTCGTGGCGTGCACCATGGTTATTAACACATTCCTCATCTCCTCGATCATTTACTCTCTCTTGTTGGAGACCAAAGGACCAAGAGCTTAACAAATAAGATAGCGTATGCAGGAACTTTCTTTGGACGGGGGACCACAACAGAAGGGGGGGTTCCCAAAATCAATTGGTCCACCTGCACCTATCAAAAGGATTGTGGAGGCTTGGGCGTTATGGATATTGGAGGATTGGCTGAAAATTTGGTGGCAAAATGGATTCTTGGGGCTTGGTGCAACTATGAGACCTCTTGGGCCAAGCTCATTTTCACGAACAAGAATGCGATTATGCTGGTGGGTATCCCTAGGTGGAAAGACTTAGACCTCCTTTGCTCTTATTCTCACCAATCCCAGTTACCCGGAAGGGTTCGTATTTTGTTCGCTCCCTGTGGAAGAGTTGGAACAAGTTCAAATCATTTATCAGAATCAGTGAAGACTGGAAATGGGTGGTAGGTATTAGACAAAATGACTCAATTTGGTTTTTATCTCGGACATCAAGGGAGTGGCATCCTGGAACATCCAAAATGCTAAGAGGCTCTAGAACAAGGGTTTTAGATAATGGACACACCTCTAGAAATAAGAAACTAGTCATCGGATCAGACTTGAGGACATAGAACCGGAGTAGATGCACTACATGGGATCACCTCCTCATGGTGCGGGATCCCCCGAGACGAGAGGGTCTCATTTGACCCAACAACAATTGCCTGCACAAAATCCCTAAAATCAAGAACAAGGACTTTCATATGACGCTTAACAAGAAGTGGTGCCTGACTTGGACAAGGTTGTGTTGGGACTAGAAGTTCATGTCGATCTAGCATCCACTCATTGAGACCAAAAAGTCAGTTCTCATGTGGCGAATTCTCCACCGAGGTATCTGGACCAATCGAAAGGCTTGCATGATTTGTGGGGCTCCTCCAGTGCCACTACAACATTGAGAATCAGGCTCACATCTTCTTCATGTGCTCCAAGTCGCTTCTGTTATCGCAAACCCTTGGGAATATCTTGAGACTTGAGGATCATATTAACTGGAAGCAAGAACTTCTGGGCGAAGCTATCAGCGTCTCAGCAACACTATGGAATGCTATAAGTGGTGTGCCCACAATTTTGGATGCCCTCCTAAAGAGTGGTGGATCGAGAAGTCTATGTTCCTTCTTGGCAATAGAATCTTCAACTGCAAGTGTTCCCCTCCCTTTAGGCATCATAAAGTGTTTCTCATCGAAAACAACAAGCTTAAACACAAATGAGCCCCACATGAGGGGGATGAGAGGGTTATTAAACTCCTCTGTAATGCTATCTAGTTCCACAGATTCTACCCCTGCTTTGTGGGATTAAGGGGGTCCCAAGGGCACTGGTCCCATTCATTTGTAACTTGTTTTTGTTTAATTAAAGTCTGGGAGAGTACGCCATGACCAAACTCCTCTTTTATTGAAGAAATTATGTATGCGTCACAAATACCCATTTGCGATTCATCCAATAGTAGGTATATGTTTATTTGCCATTCTGCCCTTCTTTGTACAGTCCCGTTATCAACTAATTCAAGCATTGGAGATGTAGATCCGGGCGCCATTGAGAGATAGGATGGCTGTCAAGAGCAAAACAAACTACAGGTCCTTCACATGCTTTTGATATGACGATTTTTGAGAGAGCTCTTCGATATGTTGTTTACAGTGTGTGTGTGTGTGTGTGAGAGAGAGAGATTGAGAGATAGGACGGCCCTCAAGAGAGAAAAAAAGATCAAAAAGTCCAGTTACATGTAAAGTTTTGTTCAGGAAGTGCCCCAACTTGCCATATGGGCTCATCAAATCACGTGACTCTTCAGGTGAGAGCTGAAGATAATCATCAACTTGGGGAAGTCCCTCATCTCCAAAGAAAACAATTGTTATGAAGTGACCTGGAGATATCTTCGGGACGGTCTCATGAGAGGGTAGTAGAAGCATAAGACAAGATGAGGCCTTAAAAGTTGTGCGGAAGTGTCTTGTATGGATCTTGGATCGATTCACGGCCCCTCTCGAGGTTTGGCTTGCGGTGCCAATCGATTGCCATTCAAACATAGTCTGCATAGATGATTGGCTAGAATCAACATTTTCCACCATTTCGGGTCATAGGTCACATCCTCATGGAGAGAAGGCCATATCCGATACCCAAGCACTCACGAAGAGGTTGGGGAAGCATTTCCATTACTGGACATCTACTTGACTCGAGGAGCCAACGAGAGGTCAACGTCGAATTCAGGGAAAACTATGCTCAACACATATGCATCGTAATGCGTCATTGCCACGGGGTCATGAGGACTCCACTCCACGTCGAGGACATGGGAGAAACTCAAGATTGAGCTTAGGAGCCTTGGTCTCCCTTTTGGCCGTCATCCCCTAGGTGCTCACCCACGGAGCACAACAACAATAACCCTCTTGTGCATAAGCATTCTGTGCATAAAATAGCACTCTGTTTCGACAAGAAACAACCGGAAGAGCACGAAGAAAAATGGGGACTTAAACAACTAAACCAAGAAGGTGATCACCAGAAAATTAACCAGGGATATTAGACATCATCCACTCTAAACAAGAGATGATGCCAATAGTTAAAATAAAATTAGTGCTACAAGAGGATGAAACTTGATACACGAAAAAATGTCAATATCAGCATTGGTACTTATCTGTTTGAATGATGGATACTCACATAAATGCAAGTAATGGGACGCATGTCAATAGCTTGAAATGGTCCCGGTTCGCTGGCCTGGTGGTTGGGCCTCTCGGCTCTTGAGGCGGAGGCGAGGGTTCAACCCCTGGCAGCAACATGTAGGGACATATGAATCCCAAAAACTGTTGTATGTGGTTATTGGCCACCGTTTGACCATCCGTGCGGTAGTTGTGACCGCCGTTCAACCCAGTTTGTAAACCCCTGTTCTTGTGGGATAAGGGGGGTCCCATGGGTACTATGCCCTTCCTTGTACAGTTGCAATTTCAAAGTTAAATTCCGGGGGAGTAGGCCTCGGCCGAACCTCCATTTAAAAAAAAAATAGCTTGAAATGGAGGAGGAGGAGAATGCATGCAGCAAGTGTTGTCACACAGATCATCCCTTCAACTTCATTTCACGTGTAATGGTTTTAAATTTTTAAAACACACACACACTCTCTCTCTCTCTCTTTCTCTCTCTACATGTTCAAATACCTACATATGTACATACATGCACACTCTCTTTCAAATTTTCAAGGACAGCATGGGCAAATAAAGGTGAGAAAGATAGTACACATTCTTTATGGATATTGGCAAGAGATAATTAAGGGAAACTCTTCTAATTTAGAACTTCCCTTTTTAATGTGATTGGCCATCAGTTGACTACTGATAGGTTGATCATCTGAAGAAAGCTTTAGTGGAAATGCACACACCGATGGCCGCATTTTTGTCAACGTTTTGGGATATACAAAAAGTGAATTACGGTGTTAATTGAAATACATTTATAGGCATCTGTAAAAAAAGGCATATAACCCTCACTTTGGAAAATAAAACAAACATTAAATCTCACTTTGGAAAATAAAACAAACATTAAATCCAATGATATGATTAGATACATATGCTTGATTTGGCAATTAGATACTCATTATATGAGTAGGAGAGACTCCAAATGTTGTATATATGATACATATGATGATGTGAAATTACATAGAGTGGAGCAACCACAATAGAAGGGGAAGATAAATGAAGGAATTAGACCCAAAAGAACACACTAATCCATTTATCGCCTGAATAGATGTATAGCTGCCTGCTTGCCGTTTTCTCTCCTTCCATCCTTATTTCCTGCCATTGTTCGTACATTAGAACTTTAATTTCATGCATATATATGCTTTCTCCTTATGCACATACCACACAAACATGTACACAAAGAAGCATCTCTATGAATGAATGTGTGAGAGAGATGAGAGAACTTGGAGAAACATGTGGATAGTAGAAATCTGAGGTTCCAAGTGTTGAAGTTTGGTCCAGGCAACTAGCACAAGACCATCCTTGTAGCTTTTGGAGATTCTAATATGTCTTCTGAGCTTCAAGTCGATGCAATAAAACACCTTATGTGCTTTGGAAGATCATTGAGAAATTATTGATGCAAGGCGGATAAGTTTGCATAATGACTAGTTGAGAAAAACTTGCTATTTTGAGCTGATTCATACAAGTTCAAATGCTTAGAGTAGCAAGCCTGATTACAACTGATCAAATTCCTTTAAGAGAATGTCACTCATAGGGATGTGCAGAGATATACCCAAGACCTGAAATTTACAATTTTTAACAATCTGCTAAACTAAAATCTTTAAGATTACCTTTCTAATGAAGGTTCACTCATAAGAATTGGATCTAAGAGAACTAGCGTTTGCAAATTGACTATAGTTGGAGATGATGATCTAAAGATTGAAGAAGAGCAAAGTTGAAGATCAAATGTACATGTGTATTGATCTAACATAATGAACAAAGAATTGTGAGTCCTTATATAGGTGTTTTGATTCTCGCACAAATCATCATCAAAGATTTAAATTCAAACTACTATGCAAGCTTTGTTAGTTGTGATGAAGAAATCATTTTCCTACAATCTAGGAAAAGTAAGAATCTAATCCTGATTTTGATTTGATGATTGATTGATCATCAAACTTCCCAACCTTCAAACTTGTAGAATTTGATAGTCTCTCTTATCTTCTTACAAGAATCAACCTCTAAGCTTTTAAATGAATAATACATCCTTATGAGCTACCATAAATGAGCTTTTATATGGATGAAGGTTCTCAAAGAGTATTCTATGATTATTTCGCATTGCAACAATGCATTTCGGAATACAACGAGTCCTCGTCAAGCACGATGCAAGCTTGATTATCTAAAAGCTCCCCCTTAATGTAAACCAAGCATGAGTATTGATAATTTGAATACTTGGTATTGATTGAAACCTACAAAGTTTGATTCCATCAAGTGCCTTTGTCATCATATCTTCTACTTGCTTTTCAGTTGGAAAAAAAGAAATGTCAATAATTTTTTCCATGAGCTTCTCCCTAATAAAATGATAATGACCCTTAATGTGTTTGGTTCTTGCATGGAAGATAGGATTTGCTGCTAGGTGCATAGAGCTTATACTATCTCCAAATATGTGAAGTTTAGAACTCGCAAGTCCCAAATCTGTATGAAATTCTCTTAACCATATTGCCCCTTGAGTTACTATGGGCAAACCTCTATAGTCTACTTAAGTTGAGGATAATGCACCTATTGTTCATTGCTTGGAACTCCATGAGAAAAGCTTTGAGGCTAAAAATGCTAATAATCCTAATATACTTCTCCTATCATTCTTGGATTTTGCCCAAGTACTTGCATTTGAGTATAGCTTGAGATCCAAATCTAATGAATATAGATACAATAAACCTTCATTGATTGTGCCTTTAAGGTACTTGAGCACTCTCTTCATTGCATCCATATGTGTCTTCTTGGAGAGTGCATGAATTGTCTTAGCACTCCTACACTATATAAGATATCTTCCCTTGTATGAGTAGCATGGATCAAACTATTTTCTTCTCCTTTTCTTGCCTCTCTCTCTCTCTCTACCTCCCTCCCTTCCTCTCTCTCTCTCTCTCTCTCTCTCTCTCTCTCTCCCACCCTCTCTCTCTCTCTCATATTTTAGCTTTGCACTTTTCTTCGTCTTCTCTTCTTCCTCTCTTTCTATTTCTCCTTGCATGAGTTTAGCTTTTGTTCTATTTTCTTCTCTTTCTCTGTCTCCCTCCCTCTCTCTCTCTCTCTACATTTTAGCTTTGCACTTTCTTCGTCTCCTCTTCTTCCTCTCTTTCTCTTTCTCCTTGCATGATTTTATCTTTCATACTATTTTCTTCTCCTTTTCTTCTTCTTCTTCGTCTTCTTCTTCTTCTTCTTCTTCTTCTTCTTCTTCTTCTTCTTCTTCTTCTTCTTCTCTCTCTCTCTCTCTCTCTCTCTCTCTCTCTCTCCCCCTCCCTCCCTCTCTCCCTCTCCCTCCCTCCCTCCCTCCCTCTCTCTCTCTCTAAAGTTTGAGCTTCGTACTTTTCTTTGTCTCCTGTTCTTACTCTCTTTCTCTTTCTCCTTGCATAAGTTTATCTTTTGTACTATTTTCTTCTCCTTTTATTGTCTTTCTTTGTCTCCCTACCTCTCTCTATCCCTCTCTCTCTCTAATATTTTACCTTTGCACTTTTCTTTGTCTCCTCATCTTCCTCTCTTTCTCTTTCTCCTTGTGTGATTCTATCTTTCCTATTATTTTCTTCTCCTTTTCATGTCCTCTATGTCTCCCTCCACCTCTCTCTCTCTCTCTATCTATCTATCTATCTATCTATCTCTATCTCTCTCTCTCTCTCTCCCTCCCTCCCTCCGAGCTAGTCTTCGCATGTTTTTTTTTGTATTCTTCATTGGCTTCTCATGGTGGAAATTTTATTGTGTCCATGAAATTCTCCACATCTTCTCCACCATCATGATCTTCGTCCATCTCATAAAATGCTTTGAGCATTTCTTCCATGTGTTCATTTCGTGTAATGCTATTAGTACCTTGTACTTCTAACTCCTTTTTTGCTCTCTTTTTTCCACTAGATGTTACCAGTGCAATGTCGTTTGGGTCCATCTACTCACCTCGGGGACCATGAGAATGGTAGCATAGGTTTTGTAGTCGACTTTTATCAAAGGATACATGCTCTCTAACATCTGCAGTAAAAATCTATTGTTTTCAATAAATTTGATACTTGCACTGAGTGCAAGGACATGCCATTCTCTCCTCCGCATCCAAACTAGCCATCTGATACAATATGGACATTTAGAACATTTGTTTTTATTTATTAAACCTAAAAACCATGATCCTAGAGACTTAAACCTGAAAGATATATAGATTTAATTATATATTCTAATTTCTTTATTTTATTTTTCTTTTTCATACTATTAAACAAATTGGGAATCAAATCAATATGACTCTGTATATTCGAGAGAGGCTATTCGAGGAAAAGAAGCAGTGGAATCACAAGAAATTCCAGAACGACAATATGGCCTTGACCATATTGATATATCATGCCTTGGGCATTAGAGAGCACTTGCAAGAAATGCCATCATCAGAAGCCATGGCCAAATATGCAAAGGTCGCTACAGTCTCGAGAAACAAAAAAGGTGTCAAAATCATTGAGGAGGCAGAGACTAGCTCCCAACCTAAAATGAGAGGTACAAAATGACTAAGAGAAGTAATGCAAGTAGAAGCAAAAGTCCCAGCCACAAAAAGGAAACATGTGCTCCCGAAGACAAGAACTGAAGAGCACCGACCAATTACCAAAGAGGAATTAACAAGATCCCTGGAAGACACACATCAATACACTGAAGGTCAAGTCAATCTACCAGTGCAAGGGCACCATTACCAGCAAGCCCAACAAGATATGAAGGTAAAAAAGAGGCTCACCAAGGTGCATCGGTACAGGGAATTAGGGTTGGTAAATTCAAGCTCATCTTCCGATGCACAAGAGGAACCTGACACCTCCCTATTGAATACGGACATTTGAAGTGAGTCAAAAGATGATGGGCAAGGGGAGGAATTAAATGAAGTGAACTACAATGCAGAAGAAGAGGGCATGAAGGTAAATCAAACTCCCATCAACCCTAATCAAAACATCGCAAACAAAGAAGTATCCTAGGAAAGAGTACATGTCATCAATATAAATGAAACATCTAACATTCAAATCCATGAGACCAAGCTTGCAGGAGAGGGATCATTCAAGAATCCCAAAGAAGAACCTAAAGACACTACAGTGGAAGAGTCCACACCATTCACACCAGTAAAGGTTGTGGCAGAACCCTCCGATATAGATGTCACATTTCAAGGGAGTGCCATGAAGATTATTAATCTAGAAGAAGAAAGCAACGAACCGGAAGTGTAGCTTCAAATCAGAAAACCACATAATGAAACTATACATAAGGATCATGGAAAGGATGTCCTAACAGGAGAAGCTCCTAGCATTCCAAAAACATGGTTGAATGTCAATGTCGCTCAGCTCAAGCCAGTGGTTCAGCATATGATCAAGACTGCTATGGATACGCAACCATTAATGCTTGAAGCTGATGTTGACTACGACAAAGCGATGCAAGAAAAGCATAAACTTCATGAAATGGGTAAGAATCTCTCTACCCAATTGATTCAAGTTCAAAAGAATGTAACAGATAAAGAGAATGAAGTCCAAGAAGCCAAGCAGCAATGTAAAACACTAGAGACACAAAATGAGAAATTGAAAGAACAACTACAGGAGTTACAGAAGAAGTATGATGCTAGCGAGGCCGAGAAGACACAAATGAATGCAAGAAGCAAGATATTGGAATCACGAATAAAAATATACATGGATGAGGCAGAGAACTTAAGGAACAGAAACAAGGAGATGATGACAGCTCTTCTATGCAATCAACCTATAGACGCTCAAGAAGTGCCAAGAAAAGACATAAAGACAATGGAGGAAAAGATAGCTAGGTATGAAGATCAGCTCAAGCAGGAGCAAGCCATCATTGCAGAATGGGAAAAGAGGTATATGGATGATACCGCGGCACTAAGGACGAAGTGGAAGACTGCAGAAAATATGTATGTAGCACAATGTAAAGAAGACATTGATCAACTCGTTGTCGTAGGAGACGAGCTACTTAAAAACAAAGAAACAATTTTGAAGACCAATGAAGAGATTAAGCAAAAAGATGAGATGATAAAGCAACTACAAGATCAGCTCGCACAGAAGACAACAAAGCGGACACCAGTAGTTCCACACTCCACAACGGCTACTAAGGAGATTGAGGTACGTCCTCTCTCTTTCCCCTTACATCATTGGCCAATAAGGGAGGAAACAGAGATCCACTCTGAACGTACTCATCGGGATATTGTAGAACTAAGCCGAAATGAGAGGGCACTACTGGTGTACCAGCTTACTACAGAATTTGAAGATCAAATAATAAAGGTCATGAAGGAAGCTCAAATTGAAAGCAAAAATAATAAAGGTCATGAAGGAAGCAAATTGAAAGCACTACTGGTGTCCCAGCTTACTACAGAATTTGAAGATCAAATAATAAAGGTCATGAAGGAATCTCAAATTGAAGGGCACTACTGGTGTCCTTAAAGAGCAAGCACAGCAATACATAAAGACCATGACAAATAAGGAGCTTGACAACAACCTCCAATTCAGCAATAATACTTTCAACTATACTCAAGAGGAATTTGAAAGAGCTGACCCTATATGGAGGAGAAAACTTATGGAAAAAACCCTACACTACGGGTACAATGGAATCATCGCCATTTGCACTTCAGGTAAATCCATCTTTTTATCCAGTACCCCGCAGACGCTCCTAGATGCATTTTTGGGAAGGACAGCACTATGGTAGCATAAATAACTAGTGGCTCAACTATCAACTATTACCAAGTCCACCGCATAACTATCTACCAACGGAAGAATACATGGTGAAAACCATGGAATTTTGGATTGCTCGATATGCCACTATACCGGATTTGGCAGTCAAAATGACTAATAAGATTCTCAGCATGCTAATTATAGTTATCAAAGTCTTCCAACATGCCAAATATACTTTTTTGAACTTCATCGGCATAACACGGGGATCAAAAGCACTTTTTTTTTATCTTTCAACTATCCCAAGCCGATTAACAATTATGGCATTCTATTCACGGCTTATGTTCTTGCCAAGCACGTATATGCAGACATTTGAAGAAGCATTTTTCACTGGCTTCTTTAAAATTGATTCAGAATTTTTTGTAAAAATGACTTCAAATCTTAATGCAAGACTGGTGGCTTATGAAACAAGCTTCTTTGCAGATCATTGACAAGCACCAGAGGATGGGGTGAAGTCAAGCCAGTGGAAAGAGTTCATAATATGTCACGCCAATTTTCTTAATCAACGAGAGCAAGCTGCAATACAAACGTACTCATGTCGCCACAAAAAGTCTGTCCGGGACAATAGAGTTCAGGAGGAGGAACGTGTGGAAGGGGAATTGTTGGCAGTCAAGGAACTGAAGGACTCACAAGACAAGGAAGTCAACGAAGGGAGTCGGAGCGAAGAGAAGGTACAAGCAGACAGAGTAGTCAAAGAAGATCTGGCAAGTAGGCCATCTAAATTTTTCATGCATCAAAGAGGTGGGCACACAAGAAGAAGGAGCAAGTAGGGAGCTACAGGAAATGTATGTCAAAACGTTAGAAGAAATCCCTACAAAAATGGTGATTTTCATCACTAAAAACCATTGTAAATACCATTTCATATTTTTGTAGCTCCATTTTGTGCAAGCCAAGGAGTCCTTGAGCTTGAGGAGCTTTAGAAGTACCTACCTATCACTTTTCACATTTTTTTAGACTCCGTTTGAACCTCCAAACAGGCCCGAGAACCTAATTTTTAACTAGGCCGGACACTAGGTCTGGACAAGGCCAAAAACTAGTCAAAAACTATAAATAGAGCTAGAGAGCTCATTTTTGAGGTTAGCTTGTAATAGACTTGAACTTGTATGAGCATTTTGGAAGTAATCTAAAAGAACTCCATTGTCTTTCTCTTTGTCTTGCCGTGTGTGCGCGTGTGTGTGTATGTGTGTGCATGTTTGTGTGCTTCTCACTCACGCACTTGTGCCTTCACTTGCTCGAGGTCATCATACCATCCTCACATCTTCTCTGATTGACATTAAAGGAGGTGCTACTCATAACTGAGCTACACCAAATTTTGGCGCCGTTGACGGGGATCGAGCTTTGAGGACGAGCGTGTGATGGTAAGACATAGAGTTGTGACGTTGGCGTTGTAGGTAATCTCTTTGCTTTTTCTTATTTTTCTCTTTCTTATCTCACCATCATCATCACCACCATCCTCCTCACCATATCCGATCTCCATCTCCAACACCGCAAAAATTTCAGTTTTTGATCATATCACCTTCTACCTCCCATTTCCCTCATTCACTTGTGAGAGAGAGCGAGAGAGCGACTTGTGTGCTTGGATTTTTTGCTTGTTTCTTGAGCACTCTTGCAGGTTGTTGCTGTATCACCCTGTCCAGCAGGCTACACAGGTACGGACAAGCTTGAAACTGTCTCTGTGTCGCAGACATCTGCCGATCGCGATCGATAGAAAATTTCACCTTTTAGTAAAACAAAGTGCACCATCTTAATACACATGAAGAGCACATTCCAAATCACTAAACAAAACTAAAAAAATCCATGTTTTTCTGTCAATCGTGACCGACACTGTCGATCGCGATCGACAGCCACGATCGACAGACCCTGTCAATCGTGACCGACAGATGTGTCGATTGCGACCGACCGACCTCACGACCGATAGACTATCGTGTAGGATTCAGTCAATTGCGATTGACAGTGTCGATCGCGACTGACTGAAAATCCACGATTGATTGAATTTCTCGCATTGCCACGTGTCCATCGCGACGGACACATCCCCGATCGACTGAAATCATGGTGAAAATCCCGAAAAAAGTGTCGATCGCAATTGACACCATCGATCACGATTGACAGGACTCACGATCGACTCTGTCGATCACGATTGACACTGTCGATCGCGACTGACGTGTTGATCACGACCGACAGGCCCCGACGGACACCTCTGTCAATCGCGATTGACAGACCTGTCAATCACGATTGACAAACCTGTCAATCGCGATTGACAGGCTTGTTCGGCCAAAATTCTAGGGTTCTATTTCCAAGTCCTTGGGGAAATTTTTGGTCATACTTGTCAAGCCATTAGTGATTTGTGAAGTCCCTATACTTGTGTTTCGAGAAAAGTCCTGTGAACTGTCAGCCTGTTTGAACCCTGTTTTAGCCCTAGAACCTTGAACTGGCATAACTTTCTCATACGAAATCCATTCGGGGTGATCTTAGGCTTGTTGGAAAGCTCGTGGGGATTATTAGATAGGGTATTTTGAAGTTGACCATACCCTGGGGTAGGAAAGTTGAAGGATCCTTGGGCTTGTTTTCCATAAAGGCAAAGGGAAATTTGGTTTCTGAATTGCATGCATGAAAGTGATCTGTCCATCATTTGAATTTAAGTCTTGAGCTAACCTTGAGACTCTTACAGGTCCATTGAGAGCTCTTGAAGGCATCCAAAGCAAGGGCTTTTTGCAAGCTTGAGAACCGCGTTCTTGAGCACCACAGGACAAGGGATCAGCAAGCGAGGTTGGAATATTCTCAACACCCTTTGTCCGTTTCTAGCTTAGGCTAAGTGCGAGTAGTGCTAGAAGTAAGACAGGGCAACGATAGGCACGAGACAAGTCAAGACTATCTAGGAAATCAAGTTCAAGTCAAGAGATAACCTGTGTGTGACCGACAACTTTAAAGGAAAAGAACCTAACGTGAGACGATCAACATTCAAGTGCGGAAAATTAACTCAAGTGTTCCTAACGACGTGATATCAGACAAGATCATAACCACGATAATCAACTAAAAAGAATCAAGTGACTGATATAAAAGAACTCAGCAACGAGTTTGTACCTTGGGTAAAAATTGGGATTGCTCAAATAGGCATATGAACCTTAGATCAGGATGACACCTAGGAAGAGATAGACAAAGTCTTAGGTCTTTAGAGGCTAGTGTTAATCATACTGCTAGGTCTTGGGCCCAGCAGTTGAGCCATTATTCGCACTACCCTAGCTCTGAAACCAGTGAGTCAGAGATGTCCCACGGTATGGAGAGACCTACAGGAAGTTCAGGTGTGCCATACTTACATAGGGTAGAAGGCCCCTACAAGATGCAGCTGGAATACCTTAGGACGAACCGACTAGGTGCTAGCATCTATGAGGATAGCCTAGGAAGATCAGTGGTCCAGATTAAAAACCCTGACCAATCCATTGGACTAGAACACCCAGTTGTCAAGTTTGAAAATGGAGCATACTTGGACAAAGAAGGAACCATATATGTAGTCACCAGTCATCCAGATAGGACAAACGAATTTGGAAACGTGATCCCGTAAACGGATTTAGGTGACTTGGAGCAAGGAAACATGGGTGTAGAACATAGAACCCCCCGAGGCAAATCTGTTCTCACGAGGATTTAGGTGACTTGGAGCAAGGAAACATGGGTGTAGAACCTAGAACCCCCCGAGGCAAATCTGTTCTCACGAGGATTATCACACTAGAGTGGATTTCCCAAGACAATAAGAGCATAGATCTACTCTTGAACCGAGAGACTGATGAAGCCTTTTGGAGGTATAGATCTGATCAGCTGAATGAGGTAGGAACAATCATGATATATGAGTTCAAAGATCCTGATAGCCCAGGCAGAGTGACCTACTTAGATCACGCTTCAGAGAGGATCTTTGTGGTTACACAAAATGATAGGCATGCTTACACTTGGAAAGGTGAATTTATTTTCCCCCAACCAAGATCGAATGTGTCCTTTGGTCACCCAGGAGCTGGAACATCTCAAGCTCACGGAGCTCAAAGAGACAGACATAGAGATAGACCAGAGGTAAGCTTTGCCAACCCAGTGGGAAGAGAAAGAACGAGATCGGAAACAAATAGAGTGGAACCTGAGGGACTTAGAGCCCCAAGGAACCAAAGTAATGCGGATGAATTCCCTCTACCAAGACCTAGAGAGCACACGAGGACTTTGAGACCGACTCAGCTAGTTAAGTCCATGAAGAACTACTTCGATGGCATAGGAGACCCATATGATCATGTGGCCGAGTTTAGGCAAGTCTTGAGAGCTGAGCAAGTTGAGGACCTATTCACGCAGTATAATGCCTTTGGTCTAACCCTTAGGAACACAGCCCTAACATGGTTTCAACCATTGAATGAGAGGCAGTTTAGGAGCATAGACCAACTCTTAGAGGCTTTCATCACTGAATTCTCTAAAAGTGGCATAAGGCATAATACTTCCTCATTGATACATAGCTTCAAGCAGACCCCTCAGGAGACCGTGAGACTTGCAGGAAGAAGGTTTAGGCAATATCTCGATAGATTCCCTGTTCCTGAGTTGCCCACACCAGCCAAACAAGTGGCCTCATTCTTGGATGGATTGCTAAGTACAAAGTTGCGATCCTATGTGTACTTGAAGGACCCTAGGACCATAGAAGAGTGTGTACGCATGTGCATTGACATTGAGGATAACCTAGGGGAGGAACTAGAGCTTTCAAAAATCTACAAAGATTCTGATAGTGCTTCTAGTCTCTCTTCCTTGCAATCTACATCAATTGAGGAACTCGCTGAGAAAGTAGCTCAAAAACTAGGTGTCTCTGGTAAACAAATTCCTAGATTTGCCCCAGTAAAGAGGTGCTATACTTGCGGTGGTGACCACATGGCAAACGTATGTCCCATCATGGCTCAACCCCAAGTGAACCCTAGTAGCCAATATTGCACCATAGAACGGAGATACACTAACCACACCGCACAAGACTGCCCTTATAACAAACAAACTGTTAGGCAAAATTACCCTCAACCATATCCACAACAGGGAAGATATCAAAACCAATATCCACCACAACAGTATGCTAGGCCTCAACAAACCTACCAACCACAATATCAGCCCCAACAAAGACCTCAACCAGTGCTAGCCCAACAACCTCCTGCTCCAGCCAATGTGATCCCTGTAAAGTACGCAGCTGTAGAAGAGAACCTGAATAGAGCCATAGTGCCAGTAACACCATTGCTATCAGAAAGTGACCCGAGTGATCATAGTTTTGATTCCACTCACATAGATAGTCCGCAAGCTTACTACATGCAGTCTCCTGAACATGGTGAGTCCTACTATAGTGAAGAACCGAGTGAACCTAGTTGGGAGCCAGATTACACGAATGTCATGTACGCAAACCCAAACTCTAGACCTCAACCTAGGCAGGTAAGACCCCCATTTCCTAGAGGGCCATGCTACAGATGTCAGGGAGATCACCTCATTCCTGATTGCCCCATGCCGGCACCCACACAACCTCAGTTAGTAACAATCCAAGGCTTTTGTCAAGACTGCGACAAAGAGCATCTCTTACAAGATTGCCCAAAGAATCCCAATAATATGCCAACAAGCACCCCTATTAATGTTATTGGATTGGTTGTAGACTCCACAGGGAGTGTGACTTCCACTGCAGCAGTACAGGTAGTCACTAGAGCTCAAGCCTTGCAGCAGAACCAAAGTTTAGGCCAGGAGAAAAGTGCTAAGGCTAGTGAAGCTGAGAGCATAACCAAGAAGAGGACTAGAGCCTGGAGAGATAGTAGAGAAAGAATGAAGAGGCAATGGGCTAAGAAGATGAGTGAACTCGAGGAAATCCTAAGAGAAACAAAAGCCAGGATAGTTGAACTTACATCTCAAACTCCTTCTCACAATACCCCACCACCACCATTCCTATCTCCATCCGACCCAACCCCTTCCAACCCGCCTCATGCTACTCCACCACCCCCTAGAGTAGGATCAGTCCTAGTAGATCCCACTCTTGAGGACCTAAATATGATGCTCAAAGCATATCAGGCCAGAATCCAAGAAGGGCCAAACATAACCGATCATGAAAAGTGTTACCCTAGAGCAGAACTATAGCTTGAACGAACCAAAATTTGTGCTAAGATGGTGGAATTGGCCCAAACCATGTTTGAAGCGAGTCGCCTCTTTAACATCTCTAGTTCAGCTAAGACACAGTTGCACTTTGATGGACTGCTAGAAAGGTTGGAGAGACTAATTGCACAATGAGAAAAGGAACCCACCCCTTCAAGTAAGGGCAAGGCAAGTAAGAGGGTAAGCCTTCCTGCCCAGGAAGCCTATGTGCCCAACTCCACAGAGCTAGACACCTCTTCTTCTATGAATCGGTTCACGCCAGAATTCCTACGAGAGATTCAAGAAGACAAATGGGCTAAAGAAAGTGAAGTCCCTCCTCTCATCGAACTTGTGGATGATGCGCATGATCAGATCCCACAAGATATTCCCTCCATTTATGGAGAGCAGGAGAGCACTCAATCTCATGAGAGATTAGACTTCGAATCTAATTCCATACAAGAACTACCCCATTTCACAGGCCCATGGGAGGCAAAGTCTACGTGTATGCGAGCACCCACTGTCATGGTAAGAAACGAAGATTCAGTCATACCTAGGAACACAGAGGTGGTAAAGAATACTAAAGTGCAGTGCAATCTCACTTTAGAAGATCTCCTCAAAGTTAGGCCAAAACTGTGGAAACATGTAGCCAAACAGGTACCAGAGATAGCCAAACCGCGTTCCCAGGTAGGTTCTCATAGGACAGTGCCAGAAATTCCTCTAGCCAAGATAGGAGACATGAGTGAAGGAGAAGAAGGAAACACCTATCTTCCCATCACCCATCAAGGATACACGACCAAGGCAATTCTGGACTCTGGTGCAGGAGTTGCAATTGCTACCACTTCCCTATGGAAACGTTGGGGCAAGCTAGCACTCAGGCCTACAAGGATGAAATTGCAGATGGTTGATGGTCACATAGAGAGGCCTTTAGGACTACTTGAAGGAATAACTCTCACTACTTGTGGTGTAGAGTTTGAGCACACATTTGCTATATGTGACTTTAGCAAAAATCATGCCTATGAGATGATTTTGGGAAGACCATTTATGCGACAGTTGCAAGTGGTACAGGATTGGGGAACCAATTCCTTGTATTTGCAACACTTAGGCATCATGACCAAGGTTAATCTCAAAGATTACTCTCATAGAGATGTCCCTCCTATCCAATGGAATCCCATCCATAGAGCTAAAGATGATACCGAGTTGGTGCATTCTATAGGATCAGGATCCTCATGGATGCATGAAGACACCCACTTATGGATGTGCAAAGTAGCAGTAGAAGAAGAGAAGAGAGAAAAAGCCAGAGAGGTAGGTGCAAAGGAAACACATAGATCAATTCAAGACCCAGCCTATGCACCTGTAGTATTTCCGGACGAAGAGTTTGAACCTCACGGCTGGGTAGAAATTCTAGCAACAATGGATGTAGCCATCAATGAAGAACAATGGACACCCCACTGTGACGAGGATGGCTATGACATTTCAGTCTTCTCCATAGAGCCAATCATGGGAGAGGCAGTTCTAGAAGAATGCGAACCTAACCCTGATGCATTTGAGGATGCAAGTGGCTCCGATTTAGAGTCAATCATTATGGACCCACCTTTTGCATCAGATGAAGAATACTTCAATGAAGTAGAATTTCAACCCTAGAGACACGGAGAGCTTATAAATGATGTAAGGTTAGCCACACAAGTGACCCCTAAGGATGAAGGAAAGAAAAGGAAGAAGAGAGAAGTCAAACCAGAAGAGGAAGAATCTTTGTTTAGGGTCCCTGAAAACTTTAAAAGGTATGAGATAGACGATAGAAGATTCATGGTAAGGATGCCAAAACGTGAGGCTCAATCAGGAGAGGCCTATGATAACAAAGAAACCACCAAGAAAATAGTGGTAGCCCTAGAAGAAGGAGAGGAGAGATGCACGTACATAGGCCATGACCTAACAGAGGAAGAAGAGCATGCGTTAATAGCCTTGCTAAGAGAATACAGAGATGTATTTGCTTGGAGTTACAAGGATTTGAAGGTTTTGACCCAGACATATGCTCAAACACAATTCCCATGACCTCAGACGCAAAACCCTCTAAATAGAAACCATATACATATAACGATAATTATGCTGCTAAGATCAAAGAGGAGATAGATAGACTGGTAGAAGCAGGATTTATTTATGAAATTGAGCACACTGAGTGGGTATCCCCCATTGTAGTGGTGCCCAAGAAGAATGGAAAGCTACGCGTGTGCATTAACTTGAAGAAGGTTAATGCAGCCACTATTCGAGACAACTATCCGCTTCCTATCACTGAGCATCTGCTAGAAAGAGTAGTAGGCAAGGAAGTGTACAACTTCCTTGATGGATTTTCGGGCTACAATCAAGTAGCCATAGCTCCAGAAGATCAGCATAAGACAGCCTTTGCCACTGAGTGGGGCATATTTGACTTTAGAGTAATGCCATTTGGGCTTACCAATGCTCCTGCAACTTTCCAAAGATTGATGTGTCACGTGTTTAAAGAGTTCCTGAGGAAGAATTTAGAGGTCTATGTTGATGATCTCTGTGCTCATTCCAACATTAGACAGACACATATACCAGAACTTAGGCAAATCTTTGACAAAGTATCAAGTCTGCCTGAACCTAGAAAAGTGTGTTTCCATGGTCAGGCAAGGCAAGATTCTAGGACACATAGTGTCAAAGAATGGCATATCCACCGATGAAGAGAAAGTAAGAGCCATAGCCGAGCTACCTAGGCCAAAGAATGTCAAGGAAGTACAAGCTTTCATGGGGCATTGTGGTTATTACCGACGGTTTATACACATGTATGCCATCATAGCAAAGCCTCTGTATGGACTGTTGACTAACTTTGAGTGGACTGATGAATGTGAAAAATCTTTCAACGAGCTCAAAAGAAGGTTATGTTCAGCCCCAATCTTGACTACACCAGACTGGAATAAACCCTTTCATGTTCACATAGATGCATCCAAATATGCTATTGGGTGTGTGCTTGCACAACCTATTGGTGAGGGTAATATGGATCTTCCAATTGCCTATGCTAATAGACAATTGAATGCAGCTGAACGAAATTACACAACCACTGAAAGAGAAGGATTGGGCATGGTATATGCAGTTAAAAAGTTTAGACACTATTTGCTTGCAAATAAGTTTAAATTTTTTACCGATCATCAGGCATTATTGTACTTGGTAAACAAACCATGCAATACAGGTCGATTAGTACGATGGTTTCTCTTACTAATGGATTATGACTTTGAAGTAGTGGTGAGGAAAGGGAAGACTCACTTGAGAGCAGACCATCTCTCTAGGATCACATCTGGGGAAGCCCCACAAGGAGTATCAGATGACCTTCCTGATGCTTACTTGTTTAATTTGGAAGTTGTACCTCAGTGGGCTAAGCCATTAGTGCCAGTATTGACATACGGGCCTAACCACCCAGTCATAAACACTCAAGATAGGGAGATAATAAAATCCCAAAAATACCAGATCATGGCAGGAAGTATGTACAAGCACACAGATCAAGGGATCCTAGCTTGTTGTGTGGAAGAGGATGAGTACGCAAAATGGTTGCAAATAGCACATGTAGGTGCATTAGAGCAACACTACTCAAAGCAACGAACCCTACAGACACTAAGGAGACTCGGAGTGCATTGGCCAACTATGGAAGCAGATGTCCATAAGTTGTGCAAGGAATGCCCAATCTGTTGCACTAAACCACTTGTGGAGCATGCCACTCTTTATCAAGTGTCCATAGTGCTAGATTGGAGTGAACCATTAGTAGACTTCCTGAGGACGAGAACATTCCCTCAAGATATGACACTGGCCAGACAAAGAAGTCTAGAACAAGAAGCCCTAGATTACTCTCTCATTGGTGATAATCTATACAAGCGTGGTAAAGATGGTTACCTGAGACTATGTGTCCATGAGAGTGAATATATCAAGATCTTGGAAGCTGCTCACCAAGGTGTAGCAGGAGGACACTTTGGACCAGATCGGGTGATCAAGGCAGTCCTATTTGCAAGATTATGGTGGCCGACCCTTCACATGGATGCACATACCTATGTGAAGAGGTGTGATGTTTGTCAGCGAACTCAGTATCCTATACGCAAAGATGAGATGCCACTAAAGCCTATGATGGGTGGACGTGCATTCTCTAAGTGGGGAATAGACTTTGTAGGTCCTATTAATCCCCCAGCTAAGGGTTCGCATGCAGAATATATTATTGTGGCCACAGACTATCTAACCAAGTGGGTAGAAGTGAAAGCCACGACTAAGAATGATGCCCAGACAACCGCCAAGTTCTTATTTGAGAATGTATTCACACGATACGGGCTACCTATAGAGCTAGTCAGCAATAGAGGGACTCACTTCTTGAATGAGGTTATCAAAAATCTTCTCCAGGAGTTCTTGGTAGTACACAAGAAGTCTTCCCCCTATCACCCACAAGCTAATGGGCAAGCCGAAAGCACAAACAAGATTCTATGAAATGTGCTTACCAAATTAGTGAATAATAAACGCTCTGATTGGGACAAACAGCTACACCATGCTGTTTGGGCATACCGAGTTGCCTACAAAACGGTACTCCAAGCCACTCCTTTTCAGATGGTGTTTGGCCAAAATGCAGTGCTACCATTGGACTTCTTGATACCTACACTAAAGGTAGTACAGGAGCATGAGTGGACGGGCCATGAGCTCTCCTCTAGGATCTTTGACCTTGAGCGATTACGAGAAACAAGACTGAGGGCTGCCGCAGGAATATATGCAGCTAAAAGATGACAGAAGGCTTACTTTGATGCCCACGTTAAGGATAAAGGATTGAAGGCCGGAGATTTAGTTTTAGTCTACACCCTGAAGCAACATGCGAGAAAATTAGAGAAGCGTGGCTATGGACCTATGATCATAAATAGGATCTCAAGGAGTGGAGCAGTACAACTAGCCACATTAGAAGGCGATATTCTACCTAGCTACATAAGCGGGTGCAGAGTCAAGTTATATCAAGAACCTCTGACTGAAGAGATGCTAAATCGACTCAACATTGCCAAGAAACGCAAAGAGGAAGAAAAGCGAATTCGAGAAGAAGCTCAAGCAGAAGCTTTAGAACGCATCAAAAGGATGAAGTTGAGACGACAGGGTAGGGATCAGCCTAGGGCAGATGACTATGCGGACCCAGGATATCATATGGCAATGTGTGAAGTCTCCGGAATAAGTGCCCATAGAATAATCGATCGACGCCCATTTGTGACCTTAGAGATAGGACAAGGAATAAGTGAAAAATTTGTGCAAGCCTTGATCGACTCAGGTGCAGCCACTAGTGCTGTTAAATTTTCTTACTGTCAAAAGTTGAAATTAAATGTCAATCCTATAGAATCCTATCTCATAGGATTGGGAGGTGTGGAAACCCCTTGCATGGGCGAGGTGGAACTTCCCCTCCACATTCAAGATGTTTTAATGACAGTGAAAGTACTAGTGTGTCAAGATGAGGACCTCACTGAGCCTCTCGTCTTGGGTCAAGACTGGATCTATGACCATGCAGTCAATTTAAACCTAAGAAGTGGACTTCTTCAGGTTTGGGTCAATGAGAAACGCATTACAATTGAGTTAGAAAGTGAAGCACTCAAGGACTTAGGCAAGGCACACACTCCTGGTCCTTCCAGGAGTACACATGAAGATGACCATGCTGTTCTTGTCCAAAACTATGTGATGCAAAGGAATGATGATTTCAATAAAGGAGTCAAGGACACAACTGAACTCCCTTCTTTTCCAAAGGCCAGAGGGATGCAGCAACCAACGGAAGATCAAATACAGCAGTCTACCTATGCTGGAGGCCAAACGAATGTGAGAAGCAGGATGTCTCAGCCAATGAAACAAGTGTGGGTGCGGAAAGGCGAACAACCTGTTGCGATCAAGCCAACTACACGGGCAAAACTTCTTATTAGTAATCAACAACACGACACTAATAAGAAGTCTTTCAGAAATTCTTCTGCAAAAATGAAGTCTATGTGGGTACCCAAGAAGTCGATGAAGGCTAGCCCACAATCAAGACAAATTTGGGTGCCTAAGGCTTGCTTGCGGGCTCAAATAGCTACACAGAAACCACATCCTGTACAACATGGTCCACTCACCCTAACATCTGATACCCATTCTTATACCCCATGCACGAACACATATTCACCCATGAGCACGAGTAGAATCACTTGTAAATGGGTCCCTAAAAAGCCTCATTTCCAAGCAGGTACTCTCACCAAGCCCTCCAGAGTCTCCACAAAATCAAGACCAACAGCCATTCTGTTTGTTTGGCAGCCCAAAACGTGTAATAAACCCCCCGACCCTCATTTGTAAATTCATACCCACTTACTAACTACATCACTCATACACCACACCTTTCCATTTAGCTCTTAGGATTATCCATTCCCTAACTACACACGAGATTACTGAGCACTTGTTGACCTACTAACCTCTCACTAAAATCATGTTAATGTTGTAACGGGGACACATGAACGCTTGGTGTCCATTTGCAATGTTAACATCCCTTTGTATATTCTCACAGAACTGGTGACCAGTTTCCCCGATATGGCCGAGGCAAGAACGAGCTCCCAGGCGGGCACCAGCCCTCAGATTGTGGATATTGAAAGTCTTCCTATTGAGGAGGAATTGAAGGAACATTCAGTGGCATTGAGAGCATAACATGCCATACCGGTGCAGAATCCTCCACAAGGGCACACAATGCCAGTCAGCAAAAACTCACATTGGTTCAGTGACGTGGCAGGACCTTTGGGGGAAGGCACTTACCTATGGGAGGCAGAGATAGAGTTCAACAGGTGTTGGGGTAGGTATCACTTCTTCACCAGGGAATTCGAGAGACTGCATAATAATGAAGGGCTGAAACGGATATGGAAGAAGGCGGGACTGTACGATTACTTCAAAGCCCAATTGCCGAAGCCCGACTTTCTGAGGTGCTCATATTTGATCAGCACCCTCACTCCGAGCAAAGAGAAAAAGGGATACAGCACTTTTGTCCTCCCATCTCTCACAAGGGGCAATGAGCTGAAACGGTTCAGACTGACAAACAACCTGGTGAGGGAAGCTCTCGACATGAAAGGTATGCATATTCCCATCGAGAAAGAGACTATGGTCCCCGACAACATGAAGAATAGGAATCTGACGAAACTAAAGGACATGGTGGCAATGACACCTACTATTGCCATTCATCTTTGGATGTGCATGCAGCATTTCGCATTCCCCGCGCAAGAGAGGTTCACAATGCCACCCAAGAAGATATGGTTCAGTCTATATTTAGCAGATGCCTTCGATTTGACAATCAACATGCCTCACTGGATTATTGACCAAATCCACTTGGCTCATCAACGATGGTATAAGAAGCAAAAGTCAGTACTGTATGGATGTTGTGCCCTCACAAGGATTGTGTACAGATGCTTGGTATATGATGTGCCAGTTCAAAGGGCACTTATTTGGACCAGGGTGCAAGAATTCCAACATAGACTATCCACCGCAGGGCCTCCGTCCAAGAAAATGAGAGGCACAGTTCAGATGCCCTGTGCACAGGCCCGTGGTGCGACACTGACACCAGAAACCACCCCACGGCTTCCCAGGCGAGTGCAACCATTCACTATAAGGTTACCAGCACAGAAGGCCCGAACCTAGTGTTTCCACGAGTACCAACTGACTTAGAGTTCCCTCATGGCTTTACATTGGAAGATCTAACGGATGAGGAGGTGGCCAGAATAATCAATGCTACCAATTTAGAAGTGGAAGCAGAGCAGGCAAGCGGGCAGCAGACAGATACTGTCCAACCCCACCCGGTCCAACCAACGGTAGTTGAAGTGGAGGATGATGAAGGAGAGGAGCAAGAGGAGGAACAAGAAGGACTGTCTGATGAAGAAGAGTATGAATACGAGCAAGAAGTTCTACAAGAACTTGAGGGTGCCCCGGCTTATACGAAGCAATTGAAAAAGCTATATGATACTATCAACCGACTTCAAGAACAGCACAAACTATCTTTGGCAGCAAGAAAAGCCCTCATGAACCAAATCCTTGAGGAGAAAGGTGTGGATGAGAAATACCGCGCAACCCTTGACATGATATCTGATGCGTTGGCGGTACCTGAGACGGTGCATACAGCTCTTGCACACTCGAGAAGATCGAAGCGAAGATACGGTAGACGCCCCCCTCGATCTGGAAAACAAATGAATGTATTAGTGTCAGAACCCCAAGGCACTACATCCACGACCACTGGCACTGCTCATACCATTCTTGACACTGAGGAAGCCCACACATCCAATGCACCCCCATCACCCCCCTTACCCCCTCTCCCTCCAACTCCACCACCTTCACCTCCCACTACCAGTGTAACCACTACTGTCATAGCCCCAGGGTCCACTTCCCATACTGAAGCACAGGCTGTTAGTCAACCCACACAACCTACACAACCGATCTCCACCACTCTTGTTTACACTACTACTGACTCTGTAATTCTAATTGTAGCCACAAAAAACCCTATTCCCCCGATCACACTTTCTGGTGGTTCATATTCACAACTACACACACCACTTTACACCTTCACCACCATCACCGCACCCACAATTCCCATGTTCAAAATCACTCCCACGACCGCATCCACTTTTGATCTCATGGACATATCACCCACCTCTGCACCTCTCCCTCCCCCCATACGTCCACAATCTCCCATTCCCCCACCACCAACTTCACCCTTTTCAAGCACAGCATACACGCTCCCATTCCCTTTTCCCTTCCCTTCTGCATTCAACACCTTTCCTGCATCCACTCCCATTAATAATGTATTTAATAATATGTGCCAATGTATGAACAGCATTACCAGCACCTAGACGCACAGCATACGAGTCTCTTCAGAAGTCATGAACAGCTCCAAGCAAGATTCATTGAATTAGAGAAGGAGAAGCAACTATTACAACAGCAATATACTACATTGCAAGCACAACATTATCAATTAGTCGCCAATCCACCCCAGTCAGATACTGAAGAAAAACAACAACTCGACGACATGTTACATGCTCAGATCACAGACAATCTCAAGCTTCGACGCAATCTCACCTTATTATGGAAGCACATGTCCGCAGCACTCGAAGAGAATAAGAGACTGCAGAAACACAACGAAGAAAACTTGGAAGCAGCAATGGAGGGTTCACCACAGGAAATCGACCCAGAGAATTTCAAGGCTATCCCATCTGGAAGTATGCAAAGCATCTTGGAAACCCATGCCGACCTCCTGAAAGCCCACGCAGCATTAGAAGGAGAAAGAGATGATCTACTGAAGCAACTGGCAACTCAGCAGGAGTCACCAAGGAAGGTCACAACAGCAGTCGACACTTCAGAAGGAGTCGCAGAACTCAGAGCAGAACTAGAAGTACTACGAAGTAAAGTTCTTCAATATGAATGTCAACCCTCTCCCCTAGCGGAATCGGAACCTGAAGACTTAGTGCCAATTCAAGTGGAAGAGATCTTTGAAGACCCATATGTTCCCATGCCAACACCCGAAGGTAAGCAAACAGAAGAAGGAATGGACACGATTGAGATCGAAGCGCCTGAATGGATGCAAAGGTTGGAGAAGGTTGCTACAACCCATGATGAGAGAGTTGCAGTTCAGATAGCATCTATGTCACGATTGGAAGAAGTCGTCATAAAATCGGATTACTTCAGAAACCTCTCCCATCATAGATGGATTGGCACGTCCGATGATCTGTATGTTCCATTCTATGTATTAATGGTGGATTACAATGCTGAAATCAAGCAACGCACAACAAAAGAACCAACCTCGGCGACACAGTTTGCATCGGATGACATCCCGGCAAGTGCCAAGCAGGGGAATATACATCAACCTACTTGGAGGATCCGCCTGCTTGAAACCTAACCTGAGATGGTACGCATGTGGAATAACGTGCCTCTATATATCAAGTATAATCCTTGCTACTGCCCTGTCTTTCGAAGAAGGTCTTGACCGGAGTACACCAAAACAGTTTTGATGGTTAAAGGATGTGAAAAGTGGTTAAATTATGTGTACCTAGCACCTCCTAATGGCCAACCCACAGTCAATTACATGATTTCAACCATCCGACACTGGGCAGTCAGGTTCAAGAATGTCCCAGATGTCATGGCACAGATGTGCCTCAAAATTTTTGAGCTCATGCTAGTTACATTCAGGACATTCAGGAATATCAAAGAACCTCATCTTTTGGCTATTGGATTTAATGAAGGGAATCAGGACCTTGTCTACGATATGAGCACCACACCATCCATTAACGTCGTATACGCGTGGCATGCTTGGATAAAGTATCTACTTGCCTGCTTCAAACAGACGTTTGAAGAAATGTTCATCACCGTGTTCTGGGAATATCATTCCGAGATATTCATTCCCAGACCATCTCATCTATTACAGTTATTTGCAATGGAACAAGCCCTACATTCAGAAAAGCTACGTATACCACATCCAGAAGTTCCAGGGCCAGTAGACTGGGATGCCCTACTCACTGATTTGGCCAAAGGGTTGAGAATAGCAGAACATCATTTAGCTACTGACGTTGTGGAGTACTACATCCAACGACCCACTCAACAAGGGTCTGTCAGAGACGACAGACGCGAGAGAGGGGGGGTGTTGGCAGTCAAGGAACTGAAGGACTCACAAGACAAGGAAGTCAACGAAGGGAGTCAGAGCGAAGAGAAGGTACAAGCAGACAGAGTAGTCAAAGAAGATCTGGCAAGTAGGCCATCTAAATTTTTCATGCATCAAAGAGGTGGGCACACAAGAAGAAGGAGCAAGTGGGGAGCTACAGGAAATGTATGTCAAAACGTTAGAAGAAATCCCTACAAAAATGGTGATTTTCATCACTAAAAACCATTGTAAATACCATTTCATATTTTTGTAGCTCCATTTTGTGCAAGCCAAGGAGTCCTTGAGCTTGACACTAGGCTGGACACTAGGTCTGGACAAGGCCAAAAACTAGTCAAAAACTATAAATAGAGCTAGAGAGCTCGTTTTTGAGGTTAGCTTGTAATAGACTTGAACTTGTATGAGAATTTTGGAAGTAATCTAAAAGAACTCCATTTTCTTTCTCTTTGTCTTGTCATATGTGCGCGTGTGTGTGTATGTGTGTGCATGTTTGTGTGCTTCTCACTCACGCACTTGTGCCTTCACTTGCTCGAGGTCATCATACCATCATCACGTCTTCCCGGATTGACATTAAAGGAGGTGCTACTCATCACTGAACTACAGAAATCAAGCAAAAAGAGAAGAAGAAGAAAATCAAAGAATAAAGTCGCTCAATAAAGAATGAAGATTATCTAGAAAATAGAACAACTCTCTACACAAAGCCCAGCAGGGGCACACAACACCCATCTTTGCACAGAGCCCCGCAGGGGCACACAGTAAGGGAAAGCACATAGGAGGGAAGGACAGACCAGGGCCAGGAAGTATCCATGAAGAAGTGCAAGAAGATATTTGGCAGGTAATGATCCTTCCACTGATTTGTGTGCGGTGGCAGAAAGTAAACAGGCTCAAAGCAATACAACAGGGTCAGATGTGTGAAGACAAAGGCATATCAGAAGACCAAAAGTTAGAAAGGGGAGAGGCTAAAAAGTTGAAGAGGGTGACTAAGAATACCACGTTCTTAGCCATTGATGGTGTGCGTGACAGCCCGAGTTAATACAGCAACCCAGATATGTGATATAAGGAATACCAAGGGGCAAACAGAAGCAAACGACATACCTCGGATAAAGTAACAAATTTTTTGACAGTCCTTATCACTTCTTCGACCGCTAGAGAGTGTTGCAGAGCTAAGAAGAGCAAAAGGCAAAGAAAAAGATGGGCCCCAAAATGTTTCCGATTTGGACACTTTATTTTTGTATCATGGCGAGTGTGTAACATATTTTCTGATGTAAGTGCACTAGAGGAGTCCTCTAGATGCATACCCATGGAGATTAGTAGCTTACCCTTGTAAATTAGTAGGAAATTAACCTTTTAGTTAATAAAGTGTCGGTCTCTTGTGTGAAAGGACCATTTTTAGGGCACATGTATATAAGTCAATTTGTGGCTCTTTGTAAACACTTTTTGCCAGTGTGAAGAAGGAGAGCTCCTGATTTTCGAACTTGCTTCTTTCCTGCAGATTTTCATCTTCTCTTTGATCTTCTATGTGTGTGTAATGCTTGGAATGTGTGTGTAAGACTGTTGTCTACCCCTCCCCACTGTTTTTCAGCTATTATAGTGTGTGTGTGTGAGCTAGTACGAGTTGTGGAGTGAGTATGTGTGTTTCCTACCATTCACTGTTTTGATCATAACTTGAAGAGCAATTGTCAGAATCAAGTGAAACTATGATGAATAGATGCGTCTCGTCGAGAGCTTTGAAATGAACCTACTATTGGCCATATTCGCAATTCAGAGCTAGGAGATATCCATGATTTAGTGAAAATTGTTGTAAGTGGTATCGCGACAAACATTTTCATTAGTTAAGTGAGTTTGAGAGATAGATTAATCTTTTCTCATGCATGAGAGCTGAACCACTTCATTTACCATCACGAGTGCACACATCCTCATATGTTTGGTTAGGTTGATTCTTCGGATTGATAATTAAGCGTGTGTCAATCCACCACTATATGCACTTGTGTGGCAAAGGAGATTTAGTCTCTTTGGCCCAAGTCCCTAAGGCTTGTGACTTAGGTATACAGAGTAGCTAGTAACTTTTGAAAGCTCACAAGTATATCTTCATGCAAGAATCCAAGGATGAAGTACATACAACAGGACTACAATTTGCACAGGCTTGCTATGACAAATGAAGAACCGGACAACCAACCCTGCTACTTTGGAAGATAGATGGATCTTGTTCATACAAGATGGACACTACCTCTCAAAGCGCTACATGGAACAACCACTACAACAAGGGTCTTTCAGGGACGGTAGACTCGAGAGGGGGGGAGTGTTGAGGCTCAAGGTCAAGGACAAGCATAAAAAGTGCATCAAAGAAGTGGACACACAAGAAGAAGGAGCACATAGGGAGCTCCCAAAACTATATGTCAAATTTTCAAAAGAAAACCGTATAAAATAGTGATGAAAATCACTAAAAACCATTGTAAATATCATTTCACCTTTTTGTAGCTCCATTTTGTGCAAGCAAAGGAGTCATCGAGCTTGAGGAGCATTATAAGTATCATCCTTACAATTTTCATAATCTTTAGACTCCGTTTGAGCCCTCAAATAAGCCCTAGAACCTAATTTTTAATTAGGCCAAACATTAGGTCTAGACAGGGCCAAAACTACTCACAAAACTACAAAAAGAGCTAGAGAGCTCATTTTTGGGGCGAGCTAGTGAGAGAGTTGGCTTGTTAGTGTTTGAAGCTCTGTAAGAGAGTTCTTTTGTAATAGAAGCTTTCCATTGTTCCTCTCTTTGATCTTATTGTGCACGCATGTGTGTATGTGTGTGCATGCTTGTGTGCTTTCACTCACGCACTTGTGCCTTCACTCACTCATGGTCTTCATACTAGTCCTCACGTCTCCGCGGATTGACAAGGTGCTTATGCTTGAGCTATAGACTTGCACTAAATGAATCAAATGTATATGATTATGAATGTATGGTATATGGGAGATTATGTAGGTGTACTCGTACATATGTGGGCTTAGTGTAGCCACAATCTTGAAGCTCGATGACTCCTCTTTCTCTGCATATCCCTGTGACTAAAAGTCACATGTATATATAATCATGAACTGAATTTAAACTTTGTAATCTGCCACCTAAAAGTGTTCCTCCTTTTTGGGTGATGATTGATTTGATGCTAACCACTTACGTGGTTGTGACATACAACTCATAATTCTACGACATTCCTTTTCACTTTTATCTCAATTACTTCCTTTTAACTTTTATCTCAAGAGTTAAGCTCTATGCTTTTACAAGAGGTGTTCATATGTGCTCTATGAGTTATCAAAAAATGATATGTGATGAGCCTTTTGTTGGAGTTAGACGTCTGTGGAAGCACATGAACAGCACAAGGAAGAAGAAGAAGCTTGGAACACAACACACAATGTTGAATATATTACCACTAGATTGTACAAAAGATAAGTAGCCCGTTATTGCAATAGGCATATATACAAGCTGGGGGGAAAAACCTCCTAAAGAGGGAAAAAAGTGCCCCGATGGTCCTAGAGCGTTCACACACATCACTACCTAAATTGATCAACACCTTTGATATTTTATCAAGCATCAAGGCTTGGAAAATGTACCAATAGCTCCCCCTCAAGCCTAAGATGCTTGAGTCTTCAATCCTTGGGTATTTCCTGCAATTCAATCATGGATTTAAATGTATTAAGATTGCTTCCATCCAATGATTTGGTCATCACGTATGCACATTGCATATGAGTAGATATTGTTAGGCCGCTGGAATAGTATTTAGAAGAATCCTTGTAATTAGAAAAGTCGCGCACAGAAAGGGTGTAGCACAAGCATTGTATCATTTCTTTTTAATCAATAGAGTATGCGCGGAAGAGAATAGAGATGTGTCACCAGCCTATTCGGTCTAGGCGATGATCTGGAATTGATTCCGTTTTGGAGTTATATCAATTGCAGAGTTGTCTATAAAGTCAGTATTAAAGTAATCAGGTACTATGTTAATGTTACTGTGTTAAAGTGAAGTGTGGTAGTATTATAAAGAAGAAGTGAAAGTGTTGTGTATATAATTGCGGTGATCGTTAAGGTTGCTATGCACCGAAGTGTAATTGCATCTTCTGTAATTGTCCGAGATGAATCAATGAAATTGATAGTCGGAAATTAAGTAGTGAATTGGGAAAATACATATAGGGCCTCTGAATTATCAGACCCATGACCATCCCAAGAAGTAAGAACAAAATAATTGTAACTTTAACACTGGTGTCGGCCATGGGGCATGGAGTAGCTAGTTGGTGCATATACTAAGAGTTGAGAAGAATCCGATGATATATGCCTGTAACACGTTCCAAAGAATCGTACCCGAAGTACAGAAGGGATCAGCATCCCTGGAAAATTCCTAGCACATTGGGCACACCTCCGAGTAGTAGTGATGACGAACATATGTTGGAGGAAAGTGAGAAATCTAGGCCAGAGGAGTACCACCTCAACATTTCCTTGTGCAAGGATTACAGGGTATACCAGAAGTGCAACCAACCCCCTCTGTGGAAAGTAAGACTGGTGAAGTAAGCACTGGCTCCAATGATAGTGTGGAATTTTTCGGTAGCAGTTTGTGGAATTCCGATGGAACCTCGGATAATTTCAGGGCCGGTTTGCTGAATTTTGGTGAAAGTTCCATTCTTGGTTTTGATTTTGAGGGAATTAGTGTATTGTTGAATGAAAGTTTTGGTGAAAATCTCACTATAGAAATCCATTACGACAAAGGGCAATTGTTTGAAGGCATGTGGGAACGATTTAGCATTATCCAATTATCGAAGAGCATTGTTGGCATACAAGTCAGGTGAAGAGCATACTAGCGCAACGGAGGAGTCATGCACAATACGGCAACAAGGCCCAATCATTTTTTCCATGGACCATTTACAACTCAAGTGATTTTAATCACTACACAAACATTGTAAATTCCATTTTTGGTAGAATAGACTCCATTTTGTGCAAGCCGAGGAGTCCTCGAGCTTGAGGAGTATTAGAACTAGCTACACATCAATTTTCATAATTTTTAGACTCTGTTTGAGCCCTCAAATAGGCTCTAGAACCTAATTTTTAACTAGGCCGGACACTAGGTCTGGACAAGACCAAAGCTAGTTAGAAAACTATAAAAAGAGCTAGAGAGCTCATTTTTGGGGTTAAATTGTTTGTGAATTGAGCTCATGTAAGAGGCTTTTTGACAAATGCAAAGAACTCCATTGTTCCTCTCCTTGTTCTTGCCTTGTGTGCGCGTGTGTGTGTATGTGTGTGCATGCTTGTGTGCTTCGCACTCAACACTTCTGCCTTCACTTGCTCATAGTCTTCATACTAGTCCTCACGTCTCCACGGATTGACAATTATGAGGTGAATCTTCTCATGTTGGTACTCACCATTGTGCTAGAGTGACACCAAATTTGGCGCCGTTGCCGGGGAGAGAGCTTTGAGGACGAGCGTGTGATGGTAAGATGTCGAGTTGAGACATTGGAGTTATAGGTAATATCCTTCCTTTTCTTTATTTTTCTTCATTTTTTTTCCTTACTTTCGCATCACCATCATCACCATCATCATGCCCACCATCTCCCACCTCCATCTCCATCTCCACAAAAAAAAAAATTCAGTTTTTTGGTCATATTACACTCCCCACCTCATTTCCCTCATTTCATTGTGAGAGAGAGCGAGAGAGAGCTTGCATGCTATCTGTTTTTGGTGTGTTTTTGAGCTTTTGTTGCAGGAACTAGTTGTACCACCTTCTCCAGCAGTGTGCGTAGGTACGACAGACTCTGCACAAGTCCCGGGACGACGACCTCTGTCTGTCGCGACAGACAGAAAAACTTAATATTTTGTGAATGCGTGTTTGGCACGGTAACCTACACCATTAGAGCACTCCAAATCACTAGAAGTTTCTCAAAAATTTGCATTTTTTCCGTCTATCGCGACAAACACCATCTATCGCGACAAACACCGTCTATTGCGACAAACACCGTCTATCGCGACAGACACCGTCTATCGCGACAAACCAAATCATGACAGATGACAGACACCGTTTATCGCGACAGACACCCATCTATCGCGACAGGCAGAGACCCACGATAGACCCCGTCTATCGCGACAGACACCTGTCTATCGCGAAAGACCAAATTCCACGACAGATCCAGTCTATCGCGACAGACCAAATCACGACAGATGACAGACACCGTCTATCGCGACAGACCCGTCTATCACGACAGACACCGTCTATCGCGGCAGACCACTCTATCGCGACAGACACCGTCTATCACGACAAACACCATCTATCGCGACAGACATCATCTATCGCGACAGACGCGTCTATCGCAACAGACACCGTCTATCGCGACAGACCCGTCTATCGCGACAGACACCGTCTATCGCGACAGACACCGTCTATCGCGACAGACCACTCTATCGCGATAGACACCGTCTATCGCGACAGACAGCCCCCCACGACAGTTTGTGTCTATCGCGACAGACACCGTCTATCGCGATAGACAGACATTTTCGGCAAAAATTAAGGGGTAAATTTTTTGGAAATTTAGGCTAAATTTTGGGCATATTTGCACTCTCAAATACTCACACACTTGCAAAGGCCTTAGAAAAATGCATTAAAACTCCTGAAAGGTTCTGTTTGTCTGTTTAACCCCCTAAACCCTGAACGGTCATAACTTTTTCATACGAAATCCATTTTTTGAGCTCTAGGGCTTGTCACACTGAGGAGTAGGAACACCAAGGGAGCTCTACAGGAAATTTTTAGCAATACAAAAGGAGGAACAAGGGTCATTAAAAAAGTGTCTAAAATAAATTGTATGTCAATTGAAGGATCAAATTGAAGCTAAACTTGGGATTCTTACAGGATCATCAAGAGCTCTTGGAGAAAGCAAAGTAAGTGCTAGGGCGAAGAAGCTTGGGAACGTGCTTCCTGGGTAGACCAGCATCGCCAGGAGGAGCGACTTAAGGTTGGAACATCACTTAACCCCCTCAGTCTATTCTTAGCATAGGCTAAGTGCGAGTAGTTGTTCTGATTGACTAGGGGTACGATAGGAACACTCAAGTTTGAAGAGCCCTTAATTTCTCAAGTGCAAGGGTAGGCTAAATTGTAGTCAAGGGATAACTTAAAGGAAAAGAACTTAAACTAAGCGGACGCAGAACATCAAGTACGACCCACGAAAGTGCTCCTGATGACGCTTAATTAAAAACAAAAAAACACATCCAAAGGAACTTAAAAGGAACAAGTGACTGGTACCAAAGAATCAGCAACGTACAAAGGGCATATGAACCTTAGGTCAGGTAGACACCTAGGGAGAGACAGACAAAGTCTTAGATCTTCAGAGGCTAGTGTCAATCATACTGCGAGCTCTTGGGCCCAGCAGTTGAGCCATCATTCGTATTACCCTAGTTCTGAGACTAGCGAGTCTGAGATGTCCCACAGTATGGAGAGACCTACAGGAAGTTATGGGGTGCCATATTTACATAGGGTGGAAGGCCCTTACAAGATGCAACTCGAGTACCTTAGGACCAACCGATTAGGTGCTAGCATCTATGAGGACAGCCTAGGAAGAGCGGTGGTCCAGATTAAAAACCTTGACCAATCCATTGGACTAGAGCGCCCAGCTGTCAAGTTTGAAAATGGAGCATACTTGGACAAGGAAGGGACAATATATGTAGTCACCAGTCATCCCGATAGGACAGATGAATTTGGGAATGTGGTCCCGGAAACGGACTTAGGTGACCTAGAGCAAGGAAACATGGGCGAAGAACCTAGAACCCCCCGAGGCAAATCTGTTCTCACGAGGATTATCACACCAGAGTGGATTCCCCAAGATAATAAAAGCATAGATCTCCTCTTGAACCGAGAGAGGGATGAAGCCTTTTGGAGATATAGACCTAGTCAGCCGAGTGAGGTAGGAACAATCATGATATATGAGTTCAAAGATCCTGATATTCCAGGAAGAGTGACCTACTTAGATCACTCTGTAGAGAGGATCTTTGGGGTTACAGAAAATGATAGGCATGCTTACACTTGGAAAGGAGAATTTCGAATGTGTCCTTTGGTCGCCAAGGAGTTGGAACATCTCAAGCTCAGGGGACTCAAAGAGAAAGGAGTCGAGAGAGACCTGAGGTAAGCTTTGCCAACTCTTGGGGAAGAGAAAGAACGAGAATGGAAACGAATAGAGGGGAACATGAGGGACATAGAGCCCCAGGGAACCGAAGAAATTCCAATGATTTCCCTTTGCCAAGACCAAGAGAGCACACGAGGACCTTGAGACCGACCCAGCTAGTTAAGTCCATGAAAAACTACTTCGATGGCACTGGAGATCCCTACGATCATGTAGCTGAGTTTAAGCAAGTCTTGAGAGCTGAACAAGTTGAAGACCTGTTCACGCAGTACAATGCCTTTGGTTTAACCCTTAGGAACACCGCCCTGACATGGTTTTAGCCACTAAACGAGAGGCAATTTAGAAGCATAGATCAACTTTTAGAGGCATTCATTATCGAATTCTCTAAAAGTGGCATAAGGCATAATACTTCCTCATTGATATACAGCTTCAAGCAGACCCCGCAAGAGACTGTGAGACTTGCAGGAAGAAGATTTAGGCAATATCTTGAGCGATGTCCTGGTCTTGAGTTACCCACAGCCGCTAAGCAAGTGGCTTTATTCTTGGATGGATTGCTAAGTACCAAATTGAGATCATATGTGTACTTGAAGGACCCCCGGACTATAGAAGAATGTGTACGCATGTGCATCAATATTGAGGATAACCTAGGGGAGGAGTTAGAGCTATCAAAAATCTACAAAGATTCAGATAGTACCTCTAGCCTCTCTTCCTCACAATCCACATCAATTGAGGAACTTGCGGAAAAAGTAGCTCAAAAACTAGGTGTCTCTAGTAAATAAATTCCTAGATTTGCCCCAGTAAAGAGGTGCTATACTTGCGGTGGTGACCATATGGCAAACGCATGTCCCATCACGGCTCAACCCCAAGTGAATCCTAGTAGCCAATATTGCACCATAGAGCGAAGGTACACAAATCACTCAGCACAGGACTGCCCATACAATAAGCAAGCGGTTAGGCAAACCTACCCTCAGCCATACCCTCAACAAGGCAGATACCAGAGTCAATATTCACCACAACAGTATATTAGGCCTCAGCAAAATAACCGCAATATCAGGCCCAACTGAGACCCCAGCCAGTGCTAGCACAGCAACCACCTGCTCCTACTAATGTGATTCCGGTCAAGTATGCTGCTGCAGAAGAAAACCTGAATAGAGCAATAGTCCCAATAACACCATTAATCTCAGAAAGTGACCCCAGTGACCATAGTTTTGATTCTACACATGTTGATAGTCCCCAGGCTTACTACATGCAGTCTCCTGAACATGGTGAGTCTTACTACAGTGAGGAACCGAGTGAACCTATTTGGGAGACAGAGTATGCGAATGTCATGTACACGAACCCCAACCCTAGACCTCAACCTAGGCAGGTAAGACCTCCATTTCCTAGAGGGCCATGCTATAGATGTCAGGGAGATCATCTCATTCGTGATTGTCCCTTGCCTCCACCGACACAACCCCAGTCAGTGACAATCCAGGGCTATTGCCAAGAGTGTGGAAAGGAGCATCTCTTACGAGACTGCCCAAAAAATCCTAATAATATGCCAAAAATCACTCCTATCAATGTGATTGGCTTAGTGGTAGACTCCACAGGAAGTGTGACTTCCACAGCCCCAGTACAAGTCATCACGAGAGCCCAGACACTTAAGCAAAACCAAGACTTAGGCCAGGAAAAGAATGCGGAGGTTAGTGAGACTGAGAGCCAGAATAAGAAGAGGACAAGAGCTTGGAGAGATAGCTGTGAACGTATGAAAAGGCAATGGGCAAGAAAGATGAGCGAACTTGAAGAAAGCCTACGAGAAACCAAAGCCAAAATCATAGAAATCACATCTCAAACGCACTCTCACGCATCCCTGCCACGACCGTCCCCTTCACCCTCCATTCCTCCACCCACCAATCCACCACACGTAACCCAATCACCACCCCGAGTAGGATCAGTCTTAGCCGATCCCACTCCTGAAGATCTAGACATGATGCTTAAAGCATATCAGGCCAGAATTCAAGAAGGGCCCAATGTAACAGATCTTGAGAAATGTTACCCTAGAGCCGATCTAGAGATAGAGCGAACAAAGCTTTGTGCTAAAATGGTCGAGTTGGCGCAAGCCATGTTTGAAGCCAGTCGTTTGTTCAATGGCTCTAACCCCATCAGAACACCATTGCACTTTGATGGTCTATTGGATAGATTGGAGGGGTTACTTGCAAAGTCTGGAAAAGGAGCCACCTCCCAGGCTAAGGAGAGGGCAAGTGATAGAATAAGCATTCCTCCCAAGGAAGCTTATGTGCCTAACTCCACTAAACCAGACACCTCTTCTTCTATGAAACAATACACACCAGAATTCTTGCAAGAGATTCAAGAAGAGAAATGGGCTAAAGAGAGTGAAGTTCCTCCTCCCATTGAACTTGTGGATGATACACACTATCAATTCCCACAAGACCTTCCTTCCATTTATGGAGAGCAGGAGAGTTCCCAATCTCAAGAAAGATTAGACTTCGAGTCTAATTCTTTACAAGAACTACCCCATTTCACAGGCCCATGGGAAGCAAAGTCCACTTGTATGAGAGCACCTACAGTCATGGTAAGAAACGAAGATTCAGTCATACCTAGGAACACAGAGGTAGTGAAGAACACCAAAGTGCAGTGCAATCTCACTTTGGAAGAGCTGCTCAAGGTTAGACCAGAAGTGTGGAAACATGTAGCCAATCAAGTGCCCGAAGTAGCAAAACCACATTCCCGGGTAGGATCTCAAAGAAGAGTGCCAGAAATACCCTTGGACAAGATAAGAGACATGAGCTAGGGAGAAGAAGGAAACACCTATCTCCCCATCACTCATCAGGGCTACACAACCAAGGTCATTTTGGACTCAGGTGCACGAGTTGCAATTGTTACCACGTCCTTATGGAAACGATGGGGTAAGCCAGCTCTCAGGCCAACGAGAATGAAATTGCAGATGGCTGACGGGCACATAGAAAGACCCTTAGGACTACTAGAGGGGATAACTCTCACTACTTGTGGTGTAGAGTTTGAGCACACATTTGCTATCTGTGACTTTAGCAAAAATCAAGCCTATGAGATGATTTTGGGAAGACCATTTATGCGGCAGTTGCAAGTGGTACAGGATTGGGGAACCAATTCCTTGTATTTGCAGCACTTAGGTGTTACAACCAAAGTCAATCTCAAGGATTACTCTCATAGAGATGTCCCTCCTATCCAATGGAACCCCATCCATAGAGCCAAAGATGATACGGAATCGGTGCATTCCCTAGGATCAGGATCCTCATGGATGCATGAAGACACTCACTTATGGATGTGTAAGGTAGCAGTAGAAGAAGAGAAGAGAGACAAAGCCAGGGAGATAGGTGCAAAAGAAACCCATAGATCAATCCAAGACCCAGCCTATGCACCTGTAGTTTTTCCAGACGAAGAATTCGAACCTCACGGCTGGGCAGAAATTCTCGCATCCATGGATGTAGCCATCAATGAAGAACAATGGACACCTCACTGTGATGATGATGGCTATGACATTTCAGTTTTCTCCATAGAACCGATCATGGGAGAGGCAGTTTTAGAAGAATGTGAACCTAGCCCTGATGCATTTGAGGATGCGAGTGACTCCGATCTAGAGTCAATCATTATGGACTCACCTTTTGCATCAGATGAAGAATACTTCTATGAAGTAGAATTTCAACCAGAGAAGCACGGAGAGCTTACAAAGGATGTAAGGCTAGCCACATATGTAACCCCTAAGGAAGAAGGAAAGGAAAGAAAGAAGAGAGAAGTCACACCAGAAGAGGAAGAATCTTTGTTTGAGGTCCCGGAAAATTTTAAGAAGTATGAGATAGATGACAGGAGAGTCATGATTAGAATGCCTAAACAAGAGGCGCAATCGGGAGAGGCCTATGATAACAAAGAAACCACCAAGAAAATAGTGGTAGCCATAGAAGAAGGGGAAGAGAGGTGCACTTACATAGGACATGACCTCACTAAGGAAGAAGAGCATGAGCTGATAGTCTTGCTAAGAGAATATAGAGATGTATGCGCTTGGAGTTACAAGGATTTGAAAGGAGTGGACCCGGACATATGCTCACATACGATTCCCATGACCACAGCGGCCAGACCCTCAAAACAAAAGCCATACACATACAATGACAACTATGCTGCCAAGATCAAAGAAGAGATAGACCGCTTGGTTGAAGCTGGATTTATCTATGAAATTGAGCACACTGAATGGGTATCCCCCATTGTAGTGGTGCCCAAGAAGAACGGCAAATTACGAGTAGGCATTAACTTGAAGAAGGTTAATGCAGCCACGATCAGGGATAATTACCTGCTTCCTATCACTGAGCATCTATTAGAAAGGGTGGCAGGCAAGGAAGTGTACAGCTTCCTAGATGGGTTCTCTAGCTACAATCAGGTGGGCATTGCACCAGAAGATCAGCATAAAACGGCTTTTGCCACAGAGTGGGGCATATTCGCTTTTAGGGTAATGCCATTCGGGCTTACCAATGATCCCGCAACCTTCTAGAGATTGATGTGCCATGTGTTTAAAGAGTTCTTGAGAAAGAATTTGGAAGTCTATGTTGATGATCTATGTGCTCATTCCAACATTAGACAAACACATATACCTGAACTCAGGCAAATCTTTGAAAAGTGTAGAGAGTATCAAGTCTGCCTGAACCCAGAAAAGTGTGTTTTCATGGTCAGGCAAGGCAAAATTCTAGGACACATAGTGTCAAAGTATGGCATATCTACGGATGAAGAGAAAGTAAGAGCTATAGCCGAATTACCTAGGCCAAAGAATGTCAAGGAAGTACAAGCTTTCATGGGGCATTGTGGTTATTACCGACAATTTATACACATGTATGCCATCATAGCAAAGCCTCTATATGGACTGTTGACTAACTTCGAGTGGACTGATGAATGTGAGCATTCCTTCAAGGAGCTTAAACGGCGATTATGTTCAGCACCAATCTTGACCACACCAGATTGGAATAATCCTTTCCATGTTCATGTTGATGCATCCAATTATGCTATTGGGTGTGTACTAGCGCAGCCTACCAGTGAAGGTAATATGGATCTTCCCATTGCCTATGCGAGTAGACAGTTGAATGCAGCTGAGCAAAACTATACCACTACTGAACGAGAGGGGTTGGGCATGGTGTATGCGGTTAAAAAGTTTAGACATTATTTGCTTGCAAATAAGTTTAAATTTTTTACTGATCATCAAGCTCTACTATACTTGGTAAACAAGCCATGCAACACAGGTAGATTGGTGAGATGGTTCCTCTTACTAATGGAATATGACTTTGAGGTAGTGGTGAGAAAAGGCAAGACTCATTTGAGAGCAGATCATCTCTCTAGGCTCACATCCGGAGAAGCCCCACAAGGAGTATCAGATGATCTTCCTGATGCTTACTTGTTTAATTTGGAAGTAATACCTCAGTGGGCTAAGCCATTAGTGCCAGTGTTGACATATGGGCCTAACCACCCAGTAATAAACACTCAAGGTAGAGAGGTAGTAAAAGCCCAGAAGTACCATATCATGGCAGGAAGCATGTACAAACACACAGATCAAGGGATCTTGGCTTGTTGTGTAGAAGAGGACGAGTACACTAAATGGTTGCATTTAGCACATGTAGGTGCATTAGAGCAACACTACTCAAAGCAACGAACCTTACAGACACTAAGGAGACTCGGAGTGCATTGGCCGACTATGGAGGCTGATGTCCAAAAGTTGTGCAAGGAATGTCCAATCTGCTGCACTAAACCACCTGTGGAACATGCCACTCTTTATCAAGTGTCCATAGTGCCAGATTGGAGTGAACCTCTAGTATCCTTCTTAAGGACGAAAACATTCCCTCCAGACATGACTCTGGCTAGGCAAAGGAGTTTAGAACAAGAAGCCCAGGATTATTCACTCATTGGTGATAATCTATACAAGCGTGGTAAAGATGGTTACCTAAGACTATGTGTCCATGAGAGTGAATATCTCAAAATCTTGGATACTGCTCACCAAGGTGTAGCAGGGGGACACTTTGGACCAGATCGGGTAATCAAGGCAATACTATTTGCGGGCTTTTGGTGGCCAACCCTTCACATGGATGCACATACCTATGTGAAACGATGTGATGTTTGTCAGAGAACTCAGTACCCTATACGCAAGGATGAGATGCCACTGAAGCCTATGATGGGCGAACGTGCGTTCTCTAGTAAATGGGGAATAGACTTTGTTGGTCCTATTAATCCCCCAGCTAAGGGTTCACATGCTGAATATATCATCGTGGCCACAGACTATCTAACCAAGTGGGCAGAAGTGAAAGCTACTACAAAAAATGATGCTCAAACAACAGCAAAGTTCTTATTTGAAAATGTATTCACGAGGTACGGATTGCCAATAGAGTTGGTGAGTGATAGAGGCACACACTTCTTGAATGAAATCATAGAAAACCTTCTCCAAGAATTCTTGGTGATACATAAGAAATCGGCCCCCTATCATCCACAAGTTAATGGCCAGGCTGAGAGCACTAATAAGATCTTATGCAATGTGCTGACTAAACTAGTGAACAATAAACGCTCTGATTGGGACAAACAGCTACACCATGCTGTTTGGGCATACCGGGTTGCCTATAAAACGGTACTCCAAGCCACCCCCTTTCAGATGGTATTTGGCCAAAATGTTGTGCTACCTCTGGACTTTTTGATACCTACATTGAAGGTAGCACAAGAGCATGACTGGACAGGCCATGAACTCTCCTCTCGAATCTTTGATCTTGAACGTCTAGGCGAAACACGATTAAGAGCTGCAGCAGGAATCTATGCAACGAAGAAGAGGCAAAAGGCATATTTTGATACACATGTGAAGGATAAAGGCTTGAAAGCAGGCGACCTAGTCCTAGTCTACACATTGAAGCAGCATGCACGGAAATTAGAGAAAAGAGGTTACGGGCCAATGATTATCAATAGAATCTCCACAAGTGGCGCAGTTCAACTAGCCACTTTAGAGGGCGATATTCTACCAAGTTACATAAGTGGATGCAGAGTCAAGTTATATCAGGAACCCCTCACTGAAGAGATGCTAAATCGACTCAACACTGCCAAGAAACGTAAAGAAGAAGAGAAACGAATTAGAGAAGAAGCACAGGCAGAAGCGTTAGAACGCATCCGACGAATGAAGTTGAGCAGACAAGGCAGAGACCCGCCTATGCTTGACACTCAAGAATCTGTAGGCTATCCTATGGCCATGTGCGAGACTTCAGGTGGGCATTCCCATAGAATAATCGACCGACGGTCTTTTGTAACCCTAGGAGTAGGACAAGGAAAGGGTGCAAAGACTGTAAGAGCTTTGATTGACTCAGGTGCATCCACTAGTGCTGTCAAGTTGTCTTACTGTCAGGAATTGAAATTAACTGTCGAACCTATAGAAGCATATCTCATAGGATTGGGAGGTGTGGAAACCCCTTGCATGGGCGAGGTGGATCTTCCCATCTCCATTCAAGACGAAGTGATGACAGTCAAAGTACTAGTGTGTCAAGATGAGGACCTCACTGAGCCTCTTGTCTTGGGTCAGGACTGGATCTATGATCATGCAATCAACATCAACCTAAGAAGTGGACTTCTTCAGGTATGGGTAGATCATAGCCGAATTACAATTGAATTGGAAAATGAGGCACTCAAGGAACTAGACAAGGCACAAACTCCTGGTCCTTCCAAGGGCGCACATGAAGTTGACAATGCTATTTTTTTCCAAAACTGTATGATGCAGAAAGAGGCTTGTCTCAACAACGGAGCCAGGGAGAGGACAGAACTCCCTTCTTTTCCAAAGACCAGAAGGTTGCAACAACCAACGGCAGATCAAATACAGAAGAAGCAGAACACTACCGATACTGGATGCCAAAAGAAGGAGCACAGCATATTGTTTTAGCCATGGAAACAAGTATGGAGGCGAAAAGGCGAATACCCTGTTCAGACCAGGCCGACCCCACGGCCAAAACCTCTTATTAGTAGTCAACAACACGACACTAATAAGAATTCCTTCATTAATTCTTATGCAAAAGTGAAGTCTATTTGGGTACCCAAGAAGTCAATGAAGGCCAGCCCACAATCACGACAAATTTGGGTGCCTAAGGCTTGCTTGCGGGCTCAAATAGCTACACCAAGGCCGCAACCGGTACAACATGTTTCACTCACTCGAACATCTGAGGCCCAGTCTTACACATCACGCACGGACACATATTCTTCCATGAGCACTAGTAGAATCACTTGTAAATGGGTCCCTAAAAAGCCTCATCTTCAAGCAGATACCCCTATCAAACTCTTCAGAGTCTCCACAAAATCAAGATCAAAGCCCATCCACTGCATTTGGCAACCTAAAACTTGTAATAAACCCCCGGACCCCAGTTGTAAATCCATGCCCACCTACTAACTACGTCACTCTCACACTACATCATTCCACTTAGTTCTTAGGTCCAACCAATTCCTAACTACACACACAAGCACCGAGCACTTATTAACCTACTAATCCCTCCCGAACCTCATGATAATGTTGTATTGGGGACAAAAACGGTTCTAACTTGTCCTTTACAATGTTAACACATGTTTATATATTCTCACAGAATCAGGAGGCAAGAAGTAACATGGCAGAAGCGACAGGTCCGAGCTCACAAGTAGGAATACTTACTGCAGGAATCGATGTGGATAGTCTACCTGTGGATGTGCCACCAACTGAACGACCTGTGGAGCTGCAACACCTTCAGCAGATCCCGGTACCGGATCCACCCACAGGGATCACAGAAAGAGTCCATGCCAATTCTCATTGGTTCAATGGCATGCCAGGTCCATTAGGAGAGGCCAAGTATATATGGGAGTCTAAGTGCGAGTATGACAGATCATGGGTTCGATTCCAATTTTTCTCCAAGGAGTTTGAGACTCTACAGAACACCGAGGATCTCCAGACCATATGGCAACGTGCAGGGCTAGCAGAATACTTTGAAGCACCACTACCTAAACCGGATCTCCTCCGATGCTATTATTTGGTCTACACATTACAAGCTAATGAAGAAAAGGACAAACCAGGATCATTTGTTCTTCCTTCCTTGCTGGGCAACAACGAGTTAAAGAGGTTTGAACTTACCGTGGAGTTGGTGAGCTCTGCTTTGAATATGCACGGCACACATGTACCTTCTGAGAAGGATGCTCTCGTTCCTACTAACATGAAGGATAGGAAACTACTAAAGCTTAAAGACATGGCAGCACTCACACCAAACGTGTCCATCCCTCTCCGTATGTGCATGCAACATTTTGCTTTCCCCAGCCAAGACCGCTTCACACAACCACACAAAAGAATCTGGTTCGCTCTCTACTTAGCGGAGACAGGTGCGTTACCAATTAAGCAGCCTGTATGGATTATAGATCAATTGTATGAAGCAAATAAAAGGTCTTCAAGGAAATTAGCGGTGAACGGTTGCTGTGCAATCACACGCATTATTTACCGGTGCCTAGCATACGATGTTCCCATTGAACGTGCCTTAACTTGGGCACAATTACAAATGTTTAAGAAGCTCAAGACGTCCACACATCAATCCAAGCGCATGAGGGGTGCGATCCCTTGTGTCCAGACAAGGGAAGTTCTGACTACTCTTGAAGTATCGCCACGGGGGGAGGCCACTGTACCTCCCTTTACCATTAGGAATCCCAGGTCTGGATCTAAAACTACGACACAAGCTGCCCCTTCAGCTCCTCCTGCTCCATCGGAATTTGAATTTGCTACAACTGGAGATGCTGAAGGAATGGATCCCCAGGACTTCGAAGCATCCTTACAAAGTACACAACTCTCTGATGTAGAGTTTTATTCAGATGCAGAAGAACAAGGCACATCTTCACAAAGAAGAAGAAAATCTACAGACGGCCGCCATGTACATTGGAGTGACGCTCAGCAAGGTCAACAACAAGGACACCTAGAAGAAGAAGGAGCATATGAAGAGGAGACCACTGAAGCCCCAGCCTATACAGCAGAACTCCGAAGGCTGTATCAAATTATGGAACGAGTGCGATCGCAACAACTGCTCACCGAACAGAGCAGTAGAGTACTCATGACTCAGCTGTTGGAAGAAGCAGGAGTTGACTCAGAATATAGTGAAGGTCTCTTATTGATGGCAGAAACATATGGGGTAGTAGAAGCAGTGCGGACCGCCATTAGGAGGTCTCCAGTTCAATATGATCCACGAAGATTCCAGACACGACCACGCTCAGGTAAGAATATCCAGATCCCCATTACAACGGCAGAAGGGCCAATTATTACATCCGAACCCATCGGGACAACCTCCCAAGCAACAGAAACTGCTAGCCAAGAGCACCCACTCACCCATGAGGAATCCACCGAGCCACTACCACCCACACCCCCACCATCGCCTCCTAGAGCAGAAACTGTGGAAATCACCTCGACCACTCAACCCACCGAACCAACCTTCATCTTCCGTACTCCCATCTCTAGTTCAATCCTATTCTCCACCTCTGATAACCCAATCTATGAAGCAACCCCCATCACTACACAATCCACCGAATCGCTCATAGAGCCTGCCCTAGGACAACCATCCCCCATGCCCTCAACCATAGGTCATCCTGACCCTAGATCCATATTCATGGGTTTCCCTGCTACCACGCAACCCTTCATGCCCTCCTCAACTCTACAACCTCAACCCCCAACCTCCATCTCTCCACTTCTCCAATCCCTCCATAACTTCCTTGCTAGAACTTTTCAACCTAGGTTTCAACCATTCCCTTTATTTTCAGCTCCCCACCCCACTTCTCATCTATTCACCACTTTCACACACACACCACCTACCATTCCAATGTATATGGTAGACCCCACACTCGCACCCACTCCTGAAAGTATGGACATTTCACCACCCACGGCACCTCCCCCTCCCCCCACGCTTCCACCTCCTCCCATTCCCCCTCCACCAATTTCACCCACACACACGTCTTCAATAGACACATCATTCACTCTTCCCCTTCCCCAATTCCCTTCCCATGCATCTTCCATTGTAAACACCACCCCCTCATCTATAGGCAATGCATTGGACACCATGCTAGCTTGTATATCAAACTTAAGCACAGATTACAATCAGCTCCAGCAATAGAATGAACGCCTGCAAGAGCACTCGGAGACACTACAACACCGCCTTGCTGCACTAGAGGAGGAAAATGCTCGCCTCCCCACACAATTCCAAACTCTCCAAGAGGCTCATAGCATAACAAAACACAGATTAGGAAGCAATACAAGTGGTAGAAGGTCATCTACGGACACAGCTGGAACGCAATTCAAAGCTTCAGCGAAATATGGCCCTACTCAAGCGACATCTTGCTGCTGCTCATGAAGAGAATCGACGCTTGCAATTACAAAATTAGGAAAACCTAGAAGCAGCTATCGAAAGCACACCTGGGGCACCCATCAGCCCATCAAAGTTTCAAGCAGTGACCCCCGACAATATCAAGATCATATTGGAAGACTATGCCATGCTGCTTGAAGCACATGACCTGCTATCAGAGGAACTAGGTCAGCTGAAGCAGAAACACCAAAAAGAAACAACAGCAGCCTCTCAAACCACCTCCTCTACGGCTTCACTTCTCACAGACTCAGAGGCCTTAAAAGATCTCCAGAAATAGGTCACCGAATTGCAAGCACGTCTACTACAATATGAGAGACCACCTTCCCCTCCAGAGGCTCCCACCGCCGAAGAAGTAGTACAAATTCCTGTGGAACAAACATTTGAAGAAGAATACGACCCACAACCCTTCCCAGGAGGCCAACAAATGGAAGAAGCTCAGGACACATTCGAAGCACCACGGCCTCCATGGCTACGTCAAGTGGAGGAAATCGGGAGTTCTCACGAAGAGCGCACATTAGTGCAAAATTAGGCCATGAGGGTCATAGAGGAAACTGTGCTACAATCTGCTTACTTCACGAACCTATCATTGAGACGCCTTATCCTCTCATCTGAACTCCAATACAGGCCTTATTATATTATCCTGGCTGATTATAATGTAGAAAATACAGAGAGTCACGGGTAAGATTCCTACCTTTGCTACCCAATTTCAACCCGAAGACCTTCCTCCAGAGGTGCAAAAAGGCGAAATTTGTCAACTCACCTGGCGGCAGAAACTTCTAGAGACATATCCAGAAATGCTACGCACATGGAACAACGCGCCTTTACATCTCCTATACAATCCATGCTACGGTCCAGTTCCACGCCGCAGGTCTTGGAAGTCATTCAATATCAAAGTGCAGAACAACGTGCAATGCAAGGAATGGCTAAACTACCCGTACATTGCGCCACCACAGGGACCACCGTCGGTAGCGTACATGATGGGAACAATTCGACATTGGATGCCGCGAGTGAAGCCCATGCCAGATGTGGCAGCTCAAATGATGCTTAAGATTTTAGATATGCAGGTAGTCCTGAAAACCTTTAAAAATGCAGCCGCACCACAGGTACGTCTACCGGGGTTTACCAATGGAAATTATGATCTGGTGTATGACATGAGCACCACCCCCAGTATTCGTGTGGCTTACGCCTGGCATGCACGCATCAAATACCTCCCTGCATGTTACAAACAGACTTTCGAAGAAATGTTCAGATCAGGTTTCTGGGAGTATCACTCGGAGGTCTTCGCATCGAAGCCAACACACCTGCTCCATCTCTTTGCTTGTGAACAAGCAATGTACTCTAAGTACTACACCACACCGCAACCAGAGGTCCCTGGCGCAATAAATTGGGATGCATTGGAAGCTGATCTAGCAAAAGGCTTAAGGATAGGAGAACACGAACTTGCAACCAATGTCATCCAATACTATATCGACCACCCGATAGAACAGAGGTCTGTCAGGGGTGACAGACGCTAGGAAGGGGGGAGTGTTGGCATACAAGTCAGATGAAGAGCATACTAGCGCAACGGAGGAGTCATGCACAATACGGCAACAAGGCCCAATCATTTTTTCCATGGACCATTTACAACTCAAGTGATTTTAATCACTACACAAACATTGTAAATTCCGTTTTTGGTAGAATAGACTCCATTTTGTGCAAGCCCAGGAGTCCTCGAGCTTGAGGAGTATTAGAACTAGCTACACATCAATTTTCATAATTTTTTGACTCTGTTTGAGCCCTCAAATAGGCTCTAGAACCTAATTTTTAACTAGGCCGGACACTAGGTCTGGACAAGACCAAAGCTAGTTAGAAAACTATAAAAAGAGCTAGAGAGCTCATTTTTGGGGTTAGATTGTTTGTGAATTGAGCTTATGTAAGAGGCTTTTTGACTAATGCAAAGAACTCCATTGTTCCTCTCCTTGTTCTTGCCTTGTGTGCGCGTGTGTGTGTATGTGTGTGCATGCTTGTGTGCTTTGCACTCACACACTTGTGCCTTCACTTGCTCATAGTCTTCATACTAGTCCTCACGTCTCCACGGATTGAAAATTATGAGGTGAATCTTCTCACGTTGGTACTCACCATTGTGCTAGAGTGACAAGCATTCAAGACGATGGGACAACACAACAGCAATTATGTTTAACTGGTTCAAATCATTTGGTAGTAACATTTTCTCTTGATTCAAACACCATGAGTGGTTTGCAACAACAACACCACCAACAGCAACATCAACAACAACAGCAGCAACAGTAGCAGCAGCAGGCCATACCACCATGACCGGTACCCGTTAGAGTTACATACACGAAATTTGGAGGATTTCTCAGTGATGATCCGGATGCACATGTGAGAACTTTTGAAATTAATTATGCACTACTCAACTACCTAGCAGATCTAGCATATAAGGCTATAGTGTTCTAGTCTACACTAGTTAATGAGGCTGCTCGATGGCTAACTGAATATGACATTAACCATTTCGGCCAGTACGATGATGTTAAGGATGCCTTCTTACAAAGATTTCGATTGAAGAAAAATGCGGCTAAGATCTTTCACTATCTGCAAAACAATAGACAAAAACCACATCAGAATGTGGAGGATTATGAAACTTTATTTCGTACTCATCTGTAGTAACTGCCGCTGGCGCATGCTAACTGTAACATAATCCTGGTAGGAGATGGTTGAACCACACCCTAAGAGAGAGGATTAGGAAGTAATCCTCAACCATGGCTTTTGGGGCAAGTGGTTAGCCCATCACATTCCTAACCAAGAGGTTGTGAGTTCAATCCCTTACATTGGTATCAGAGCCTAGGAAGTAGGCTTGGGCAAAGTGGAATGACCCAATGGCCTCTAAAAAAGGCGCTTGGGCATCCTCCATGTGAAAGGGTAGGATTTGTGGAAGGCGCGCGTCGATTTCAATGATGGACCTTACAATGATTGGGGTGTATCTCCCAATCCGTAGGTCGGATTGAGGCGTGTAATATACCGTTGGAAAGCTCTCGGAACGAACTTTCCAATGAGCTAGCTTGCAATGTGTGAATTCCTTGGGAATCCTTGGATGGAACTTGATTGAGTACATCCTGCCAGTCCCATAGCTGGTCATGGTACATCCTGCCAGGGTACATCCAGGGTATATCCTACCAGTCCCATAGCTGGTCAGGGTACATTCCCGAGGGAGTTCAAGGGGGGAAGAATGTAACATAATCCTGGTAGGAGATGGTTGAACCACACCCTAAGAGAGAGGATTAGGAAGTAATCCTCAACCATGGCTTTTGGGGCAAGTGGTTAGCCCATCACATTCCTAACCAAGAGGTTGTGAGTTCAATCCCTTACACTAACCTACCGGATGATGTGATCACCCAGTGGTTTATTAATGGGTTAAACCCTCAACTTAAACAAGTAATGATCATACGATGTGTGGGTGGTATGAATTTGGATGTAGTTATAGTCATGGCCTTATAGCTAGAACATAAGGTGGGAGGATTCGCTGAAGATTTGGACTGGCTGAAGGCAATTAAGGGTACGAGTGAAGATTCATTGAAACAAGTGTATTGCACAAATGTAAGAACTTAGGACACACTGCTTCTGCATGTGCATTGAACCAAATATACTGTGCTATTTGTAATATAGCAAATCACTCCATCGAAACATGTCCCTATAATGCCAAAGTATAGGCCAAACCAACCATAAACGCTATAATACAGGAGCAAGGACAACCGGCTGCTCACTATGTACCACCGCAGTTGAGGATACTTCCTACCAAAGTTATAAAACATATAGGGGAACAAGAGCAAGAAATTTTGACTAGACTCGATGGAACTTCGATCAATCAGATGAAGGAACATCCCTCCCGCCACCCAAATGCCATTTCTACGATGAGATTGGACATATTCGAAGATATTGTAAAGAGGCGGCTGAGTATGATAAATGAAGAAAAGAGCGACAGAATCCAATGGCCAACATGTTCTATATTTCAGCAATAGATACTCAAGTGGCAGTAATCCAAACACGTTCCAGCAAGAAATTACAACCAGCTGCATTCAAGAACAATAGAGAGTTTTTACCAAAGCTAACATGTGGGCCAGTCAAGAACCAATAATTTTTCTCGATCCAATACCAGTGGTTCAGTAGACAGTACCGAATCCACCACCGAAAGCACCGAGTCCGATGAAAGCACCAACAGAGAGTCCACCAAATGCGATAAGGAGTACGTCAAATTTTGACTCTGTGTGGAATATTCTCTCGCAAGCCTCCATTACAATATCGTTTGGGCAACTGTTAGCCTTGGATCCGGGTGTACGACAATAATTTCAACAAGTTTGTCCAAAATCTTCGTGTAGACCTACCACGGCTACTATTAGTCCAGAAATTGATTCTGTGGTGGACCATGTTGTTCCTTTAATTACGGTATGGTATAAAAACCACAAAATCACTCAAGTGTTAATTGATGGGTTCTGGTGTGAACATTGCGACAGTCGCCCTTTGTAAACGGTTAGGATGGACTCAGATTGAACTTGTTCAATTTTTTGTGAGAATGGTGGATCAATCCAGGGTCTATCCAGTGGGTTTGGTACGCGATATACCCATTACCCTTTAGGGAGCGGTGTTCAAAATGAATTTTGTTGTTCTAGAATTACTGGACTCAACTCTGGATTACAACTTATTGTTCAAGAGGCCCTGGCTGAAACAAGCCAAGGTATTATAGGACTGGACAGCACACGAACTTATTTTCAAAAGTAACCACCGGAAGTATGTAGTTCCGTTGGATAAGATGAATCCATGCGACCTCCATGATCGACCCTACGTGGCCAAACCTGTGCATATGTTGGATGGACTTTTAGATGATGAAGAAGAAGCCTTTCTCAATGCTAACCAGGATTTGCTCGCCTTAGGAATAGTCGACTTACAAGCGGTTGCAGATAGTTGGAATCCGGTCATCTGTTCGGTAGCTCCGATTACAGAAGAAGGGGACATAGCTATGGATCGAGCTTTGAATGCCCAGAGTTTTCCAGCATTTATTCCCGTCACCAGAGGATATACCCATGCCACGACAGTTTTATGTACCCGAAGATCAACTTATCACCTGTGATTTGGGAAATGAGGATATACCATGGCCGGTCAAGATTAAGGCAGGATTACTGAAAACTTCTCAACATGATCTACTCCATTTCTGATATAGTTCCAAGATGTCTTTGCATGGGACTATCGAGATATGAAAGGGTTCGACCCTCGCATCTATCAACACCGCATGATGCTCAAGCCGGATGCATGCCCAATCAAGCAACCCAGTTACCGCATGAACCCAAATTATGCTGCTCAAGTGAAAGCTGAATTGGATCGTTTACTGAAAGTCGGCTTCATTGTTCCCATTGAGCATGCAGAATGGATTTCACCTATTATTATCGTCCCAAAGAAAAATAAGCAGTTACATATCTGTGTGGATTACCAAAAACTAAATGTGACGGCCGTACCAGATCCCTTCCCACTTTTCATTTTGGATACGATGCTCGATGATGTTGTCGGACACGAGATATATTCCTTTTTGGATGGTTACAGTGGCTATAATCAGGTGCGCATGGCTCAAATGGACATAGCAAAGACTGCGTTTATTACAAATTGGGGTGTATATGCGTGTATGGTGATGTGGTTCAGTCTTCACAATGCTCCTAGAACCTTTTAACAATGTATGCAAGAAATTTTCTCCCCCTATTTAACCACCTTTATGCAAGTATATCTGGATGATTTTTTGTTATCGGGTGATACATCGGCTCATTTTTACCATCTACGATGCTGCTTCTCTAAGTGTCGAGAGTTTTGGTTGTGCTTAAATCCCAGCAAGTCGGTCTTTTCAGTTTCCTATGGCAAGTTTCTCGGTCATACTATTTCAAAGCAAGGCATTCAGGTGGATCCAGATAAAGTGCAAGCCGTGTTACATGCACCTACCCCTACAACACCAAAGGAGGTTATGTGATTCCTTGGCCAAATATTCTGGCATGGGCGACATCTTCGGTGGCTCACACATTTAGCCATACCCTTTAATTGGTTGATCACTAGTAATCCCTGATGTTTCATGTGGAATGAAGATTGCCAAATTGCCTTTGATCGACTGAAAACACTATTAACCCAGGTTCCTATACTGCAAGCACCAAAGTGACAGCTTCCGTTCCATGTCTTCATGGATGCATCGGATAGTGCGATCGGTAGTGTGCTCATGCAACAACAGGATAAGTGGTTCCATCCTGTCTATTATGCTAGCCAACGATTGGCAGCTGCTGAAAGGAATTATTTAGTCACTGAGTGCGAATGCCTCGGTTTGGTCTATTCGATGAAGAAATTACAGTGCTAGTTGCTGGGATGCCAATTTGCATTCCATGTGGATCATGCTGCTCTGGTTTATCTTGTCCATCACCAACATTTAGGGGGCAGATTAGCTAGGTGGGTGTTGTTACTGCAAGAATTTTACTACGTGCTCGTCCATCATCTAGGCTCAGCTCATGCCTTAGCTGATTTCTTATCTCGGCTTGATTGCGGTGAACCTCTCGGTGGCATTGATGATACTACCCCTGCTATCTATGCAACTGATTTGGTCCAAGATGAAGGTCAGGAGCTCCCAGTGGCACCTTCATATTATGATACTCTTCTGACCTTCCTCACAAGTGGAAGCCCCCCGACTCATATGTCTACTTCAGCTCGTCGTAAATTGGCCATGTATAGTCGATGGTTACAGCTCATTGTAGGAGAGTTGTATTACTTGGACCCTTCTGGTGCACTCTTATGGTGTATTCCACCCCATGGAGTTCCTTCGCTTATTGTCCTGGCACATTCTACCCCTTCCGGTGGTCATTTTTTGGTCGACCTTACTTACCAAAAAATTCTACATAGTGGCTTATGGTGGCCCACTATGCAGCGTGATATTGCTACTTCTATTAAAATGTGTGATGCTTGCCAACGCTTGGCACAGCCTTTACACCAGCATCATTTTCCAGTGCAGCCTATTGCTCCCCTTGAACCTTTTCAAAAGTGGGGCTTGAATTTCATTGGGCCCATTACACCTCCGGCTATGATTACTCATCATCAATATATACTTACTTGTACGGATTATGCTACTCAGTGGGCAGAAGCTTGGGCTTTACGGTCTGTTACTGTGTTAGTGGTGGTTAAATGTTTGATGACCAATGTGTTCCCTTGGTTCGGTCTTCCCTTAGAGATTTTTTTGGATCAGGGTACACATTTTTTTAATTCCTTACTGCAACCACTTATCTGCACCCTGCAAATTGTTCATAAATTTAGCTCTCCTTATTATCCTCGGGCCCATGGTCTTGCTGAAAGTACCAATAAAACTTTACTTAACATGCTCAAGAAGTTAGTTCTGGAATGTCCGGAGCATTGGGATCAATTCCTTCCTTCAATTCCGTGGGCATACTGCACTACGTGATGGGGGAAGTATCTCAACCCCTAAACAACGACGAAGCCCAAATGACCTCCACAGGTATACTTCTTTGACCTCTGCACACCAAAAATGCTCCTACTCAAAGCTTATGCAAAGAACTCTAGTGAGCTTTTGTAGACCTGTAGTAGACACCAAGAGCTTTCCAACAAAACAAATTTCACTTCAAATGGATGCTTACACAAAGAGAAACAATGTCTACAGCATGAGCTAGTTGAATGCTCACAACTGCTAGTCAAGCAGAGACCTCACTTCACTCCAGCAAGCTTTTCTCAGAGATTATACAGAGAATGAATCTCAAACTTGAGTCAACTTTAGACCAATCTAATAGCTAACCAATGACACCAAAATCATAGCAAACGGATAAATACAGAAGGAGAACCAGCCCTTACAACAGAGAGAAAACTATTTCCAACAGAGCCTACACACCAAGAGAGATATCAATCACACAACTTCACTAAAATGAATGTTGCTCCCAGAATACTCAGAGAATGCTCTAGAGACTTTGTGCGCATAAAATAGACTCTAATAGCTATCCAATAAGACAAGAATTACATCAAATGGATACAATATGAGAGAGAACCAATGCTAACAACTCAGGGGTAGAGAGTTGCAACACTGCCTGCGCACACACATAGATATGCCTACTAAAAGAAAACAAACAAGCAAGCAAGGCGCTAGCTTAAGCAAGGGGCTTTCTTATCACAACTCCAGCACCTAGTGCTCACTTTACATGAGCTAAAACTCCAAGAAGATGGCCCAAAAGAAGTCGGGATAGATGCTCCTTTTATAGTGAGAAGTGTGCCCCTAAAATCTAGGAACTACCTTTCCAAATCAGCCTCCTAACTTGGAGGACTTAACTGAGATGACTTGGGGAGTGGTTGAGTGACTTTTCTTGATGGAATATCGTGGATTTGGGCTTCCTTTGATTGCTCCACATTTCCATAAAAGATTCCCCACGAATTTGTAGCTTGAAGCTTGACTTTTAACACTCCCCCTCAAGCTTCAATTCTTCGTCCTCATCCAAGCTCCTTCATGTTGATGCATTGCTTGAATTTTGAAATCTTCATCCCATCCAAAGCCTTTGTAAACATGTCGGCAACTTGGTCCTTGGTACCAATATGATTTACTGAAACTTCCTTGGATATCATCTTTTCCCTTATGAAGTGATAGTGCACTTCAGTATGCTTGGTTCTAGCATGATAGACAGGATTCGATGCTAGATGAATGCTACTCATGTTGTCACAAAAAATTGGATATGTGTCAACTTGCAAATTAAGCTCCATAAATAACTTCTTAATCCACATTAGCTCACGTGTGACTTGTGCCAAAGCTCTATACTCAGCCTCGGTGGAAGATAATGCCACCGTTGGTTGCTTCTTTGAAATCCATGAGATAATCTTGCTACCTAGCATGACTAGGTAACCACTTGTACTTCTTCTATCTTCCTTCGAACCGGCCCAATCGGCATCCGAATAAGCTTTGACCTGCATATCATCATCAAACGAATAGAACAATCCTTCATTTATAGTGGCCTTGAGATATCGTAACATTCTTCTTGCAGCTTGTAAGTGTGTAGTCCTTGGACTATGCATAAATTGTGATAACACTCCAACTCCATATGCTATGTCGGGCCTAGTTATTGTGGCATAATTGAAAGAGCCTACAATAGATCAATACAAAGTCACATCCTCTAATGGTTCTCCATCAATGGAGCTTAGCTTCACATTAAATTCCATGGGATTTGAAATAGGCTTGCAATGTAGCATCCCAAACCTCTCAAGTAGGTATAGAATATACTTCCTTTGTATGAGCATAATACCTTCTTCTTTATATACAAATTCAATGCCAAGAAAATACCTAAGATCTCCAAGACAGAAATCCTAAACTCCTTTCCAAGCTTTGCCTTGATCTCCTCAATGCCCTTTGTATCATTACCTGTAATGATAAGATCATCTACATACACACACATGTAGACTACAAGTTCTCCTCTTTGTTTGATGAAGAGAGATGGATCCGCCTTGCATTGATTGTAACCACATTTGATCAAATAGTCCACCAATCTTTGGTTCCAAGCCCTTGGAGCTTGCTTTAGGCCATAAAGTGCCTTCTTCAACCTACAAACATGATGTGGAAACTCTTTATGACCAAAACCTAGTGGTTGCTCCATGTATACCTCTTCTTCCAAGTCTCCATTGAGAAAGGCATTCTTGATATCCAATTGGAAAAGCTTCCATCCTTTGCTAGCAGCCATTGCAATGAGTGTCCTAATGGTGCTCATCTTTGCCACGGGGCTGAATGTCTCTTCAAAGTCCACTCCATAGGTTTGTGCAAAAACCTTGGCCACCAATCTTGCTTTGAACCTAGAAATAGATCCATCTGAATTCCTCTTTACTTTATACACCCACTTATTACCTATTACCTTCATGTTCTCCTTCTTGGGCACTAGAGTCCATGTTTGATTTTCCTCAAGTGCGTCGATCTCTTTTTGCATTGCCTCTTTCCATTCGGTGTAATCTTCATAGCAATCGGGCTCATGATCTTCTACTACTTTGTTCCTGAGGTAGGAGCCCTATTCATAAGATACACGGCGGTATTCACTACATCACTCCAAAACATGTTAGGTACATTCATCTCATTAAGCATTGCTCTAGCGATCTCGGCAATGTATCTATTCTTTTTCTCTGCTACTCCATTTTGTTGGGGTGTGTACCTGCATGTTACTTGCCTCTTGATGCCTTGATCCATTAAAAAATTAGAAAACTCATTGAAGAAATATTCTCCCCCTCCATCGGACCTTAGCTTCTTGATATATGTACCTGTTTCCTTCTCTACCATTGCCTTGAATGCTTTGAAACATGTAAACACATCTGATTTGTTTTTTATGAAATAAACCCAAACCATCCTTGTGCAATCATCTATAAAAGTGACAAAGTACTTGTTACCTCCAATGGATTGCTCTTTGGTTGGCCCCCACACATCTGTATGTATCAACTCCAATGGATGTTGGCTTATGTAGCCACTCTTCTTGAATGGAAGTCTCGCTTGCTTCCCTAGTTGACAAGATTCACATAAATGCTTCATACCTTTTCCTTGGAAGTTGGGAAGACCTTCAACCAGCCTCTTGAATTGCATTTCCTTCATTCTTTGTATGTTGATGTGACCTATCCTCTTGTGCCACAAGTCCAACTCCGAAATCCTCTTGTTTCCATATGTGAAGTAGATATGTTGAGTGGAATGAGAATTTACCTCCAAAGTGAAGAGTCTCCCTTGCTTCTTTCCTCTTTCTATGACCTTGTAACCTTGCTTAGGGTTCTCCACAAAGCATCCACCTTTGTTGAACCTTACTTGATAGCCTCTTTCAACCATTTTCCCAACGGACACCAAGTTCTTCGTGATAGTAGGTACATGCACGACATCCTTGAGACATCTTCCTTCCTCCTTGTCATCCAAAGCTACATCTCCAACATGGGATATCTCATGGGCTGTATCATCACCTGTTTCTACATGTCCTTTACCTTTGGGAACATGTAGATTAGTAAACCAAGAAGCATTGCAACTCATATGGTTGCTACATCCACTATCAATATACCAAGTGTTATCTACTTTGCTTGAACTCCCATTCATGTGCATCATCAAGAGATTGTCATTTTCTGAACTTGTAGAAGCATAATTACCTTGGCCTTTGTATGAAGAACCTTGATTATAGCTCCTTTGGTTTCCTCCTTGGTAGCAATCTCTCGCATAGTGGCCAAACTTGCCACATATGTAACATCCTTTGCCATCTTGATTCCTGTTTTGTTGATGTCATCCTCCTCTTCCTCTTGTTCTTCCTCTCCCTCTTTGTGATGAGGTGCCTTGGTCATGTCCTTGATTTCTTGAGTGGCCTTGCCTTCCTCCAAACCTTCCTTTGCCCCTTCCTTGTCCTCGTCTTCCTTTGCCCCTTTGATTACCTGCATAGAAAACTTGTGCATCCTTGCTTTTAGTTGAACTTCCACCTATGTTCATTTCTTCGGTGACCATGAGAGCAACCAATTGCTCAAAATCGGGAAGATTATCCCTTACATAAACTGAAGTGGTAAAAGGTTTCCACTCTCATCATCTCTCAAACCATTGAGAGTATAAGCCACAAGATCGTCATCGTCTACGTGGCTTCCAATGGATCCCAATGCATCTGATAACTCCTTGACCTTAAGTATGTAGTCATTTATGCTACTCCCTGAGCTCTTCCTAAGGTTGTTGAGCTCATTCTTGAGTTGGATCTTCCTTTCTTTGGTGCTTGTTGAATAAAGCCTTTCAAGTGTCTCCCATACCTTCATGCTTGAATCCTAGTCTTGGATATGGCCGATCATGCTATTGCTAATGTGTTGGGGAAGGATAAAGATAACCCTCTTGTCTCTTTCATTCCATTCCCTAAAGGCCCTTCTCTGGTCATTGGTTGGATTCTCATCCAACCTAGGTCTTGGTTCACTTCCACTAATCAACCCCCAAAGGCCCTTGCCCATAAGATAGTTGGAGACCCTAAATCTCCATGGTTGATAGTTCCCTTGTCTAGCTTTTCAATTTGAGTGTTGAAGTCTCCCATATCTAGTCTTTGATATTTTACCTAGCCCTTGGCTAATGCGCCAATGTGTGTAAAATGAAAATGAGGCTCTGAGGTTATGTCAATCCAAATCTTTCCTTAGATGGACACCTTGTGCTCTTAAAACTTTGAGTAGAATAGCTCCCCCTTGATGTGAGCTACCTCCAAGAAGCTTTTGTTGATGAAATCTTCAACCACCAACTCCAAGAGGTCTTCTTGCTTGTATGTGATGCCTCCAAGATTCCCAAATTCTCTGATACCACTGATGGGGGAAGTATCTCAACCCCTAAGCAACGACGAAGCGCAAATGACCTCCACAGGTATACTTCTTTGCCCTCTACACACCAAAAATGCTCTTAATCAGAGCTTATGCAGAGAACTCCAGTGAGCTTTTGTAGAACTATATTAGAAACCAAGATCTTTCCAACAAAACAAATTTCACTTCAAATGGATGCTTACACAAAGAGAAACAATGTCTACAACATGAGCTAGTTGAATGCTCACAACTGCTAGTCAAGCAGAGACCTCACTTCACTCCAACAAGCTTTTCTCAGAGATTATACAGAGAATGAATCTTTAAATTGAGTTAACTTTAGAGCACTCTAATAGCTAACCAATGACACCAAAATCATAGCAAATGGATAAATAGAGAAGGAGAACCAGCCCTTACAATAGAGAGAAAAATATTTCCAATAGAGCCTACACACCAAGAGAGATATCAATCACACAACTTCACTAAAATGAATGTTGCTCCCAGACTACTCAGAGAATGCTCCAGAGACTTTGTGCGCATAAAATAGACTCTAATAGCTATCCAATGAGACAAGAATTACATCAAATGGATACAATATGAGAGAGAACCAATGCTAACAACTCAGGGGTAGAGAGTTGCAACACTGCCTGCGCACACACATAGATATGCCTACTAAAAGAAAACAAACAAGCAAGCAAGGGGCTAGCTTAAGCAAGGGGCTTGCTTATCACAACTCCAGCACCTAGTGCTCACTTTACATGAGCTAAAATTCCAAGAAGATGGCCCAAAAGAAGTCGGGATAGATGCTCCTTTTATAGTGAGAAGTGTGCCCCTAAAATCTAGGAACTACCTTTCCAAATCAGCCTCCTAACTTGGAGGACTTAGCTGAGATGACTTGGGGAGTGGTTGAGTGACTTTTCTTGATGGAATCTCGTGTCTTTTGGCTTCCTTTCATTGCTCCACATGTCCATAAAAGATTCCCCACAAATTTGTAGCTTGAAGCTTGACTTTTAACACTACGTACAAAGTGGCTACAGAGAATACGCCTTTTAAATTGGCATATGGGCTAGAGGCCATTGCACCCATAGATTTCATGGTCCCGAGCCTCACGATGGCACTAGAACATAAGCTCTTACCGGAGGAATCCTTTCCTTTTCGGTTGGAGGTGTTGCGGTCCTTGGACGAACAATGCTAGGAAAGTTTTCTACTGTTGCAAGAAGTCCAACTGTGACAAGCCAAGACACATGATCAGTTTCTCCGCACTCCTATTTTTACCAAAGGCCAATTAGTTCTATCTAATCGTTCAGCGGGCAAGTTCAAACTTCAATGGTTTTGTCCTTACCGTATTGAATCGCAGGTTGGCCCTACTACGTTCCGGTTATCCACTTTAATGGGTACCCTTCTCCCTAAATCAATTAATGGATCGAAGCTTCGTCCTTATTATCCCACACCTTCTTCATCTTGATGCTCTATTGGTATTTTATTCTCTGCCTAGTTTATACCATTGTTCTGACTCGATGTTCCTTTCCTGTCCATGCCTTCCGGTTGACCGACTGACCATAACATTTTTGTTTTATTACCTATCCATAATTAGCCACCGCATTATATATCTAAGATTCTGTTCATGCTTGCATGTCGCAATTATGTCTGTATATTTCCAACATTGGTGATGATTATGTTTCTCCCCGCATTTCATCCAGTGTTTGTACTTAATCCTTTTCTTCCCTCTTTTTTTTGCTATTGGTGTTCTGTGTTCATGCGTTTGCGTGTTCTGTGTTACCTAGTGTCTTCGTGCGTTTGAGTGTTCTGTGTTACCTAGTGTCTTCGTGCTCTCGTATTCGCCATGGCAGCTTTGGCTAACGTTGTGACTTTCCGTGCTAGCCTCACTCCGGAATTGAGCGATTTCCAGTGCACCTGTGGGCTTTTGGCTTTCATTGAACTGCCCTGGCATTCGGTGGAATGCCATCCTTTCTTTGCACAAATCATATCTACCATTTCTGCTACTCCTACTATCGAAACCTGTTGGCTGATTGCTTGTTTTAACCCACGTGTAGTCACCAACATAAACACTATTGCTGAATGCTTTCATCTCCCTCAAGAGGGTCTTGTAGATGGACCTCTCGTACTGATTTCCACCATGAAAGAGCTATTTCCACGCCACTCTTCCAACAAGTTCGCCATCCTTTGTCACCCGGAACCAAAGCACACTGCACTTCAGTTTCTTGTAGCTGCCCTTAACCTCCAAAAACGCACATATGGCATTTCTCGCCCCTTCTATTCCATGATCGACATTGTAATGAGAGAAGCAGTTAATTTTGCTTCATTCTTCTTCCGACGCATTCATCGAGAATGCCACGCAGGTTCTTGGCAATTGGCCAAGAACAATATCCCTTGGACCCGCTTGCCACATCTACTGACCTTCCTCCTCTCGGTGATTCAGGCAGTGCAACCTCCTCCATTGAATACCATTCTCTTCCATGAGGAGTCTGTACAAGTGATGGAGTTCGACATCGATGAGGATCTTCTATAGTTCTTCAAGGGGAAGCGCCGCAAATTGAGCCCCTCTCACAGTAAAGCACTATCGTCCTCAACCATTCAGTTGTAGGATACAGCTTCGTCTGCTCAGATTCTTTCTGCTCCACCATCCCCTAAAGACCACATTGATCCTGATACTATCATTAAAGAGGTTCACCCTGATGATACGGTCATGTAGCCACAGTCTCATCCACAGGAGCCAGTGCTCGACACGGTCATGGAAGTTGAGCACCTCGCGGATAAAGCACAACCTGAGGAGGATATTGCTCAACCGGATGTCTTGTCTCTTGTGGTAACAACTCTTGCTTTGATCTCTTCATCTCAAAACCCAACTCTACCTCTTTCTCCATCAAAGGTGCTTGTGCCACCTAGCCCCCCTTCCTCACCATGTCATTCGACAGCCCATCCTCTTCCTTCCTCCCTTGATTATTCACCCCTTTGTCATCCACCATCGTTTCCACTAATCCCTCTCAGCCAATCTCCACCTCTATAGTACCGGATTCATTGGCCCAACTAGCTCAGATTGGTAACTACCTCATTCATCTCTCCACCCATCTCCCCCATCACCTCCAAGTTGCCCAACAATCCCTCCGACAGCAGTACCAATCCAAGGTGGACATGCTTGAAGTGGACATCACACCACTTTAGGAAGAGGTGCTCACAACCAAAGTCGAAGCTATTTCACTCGAGGACCAAATTTGTAGTCTTCAAGTAGAGGTGAATGAGAAGAATTCCATCATTGTAGGTCGTGATGATGAGATTAGCAAGCTGAATCAGACAGTCATTGACAAGGAGGACGCAATGATCGCCGTGGCCAATCTCTTAGAGACCACGCGTGATGATCTTGCTCTGGTGGAGCAAAAGGGTCAAGAAATGGTGGACTTAGCCTTACAAGCAGAAATTGACTTAAAGAAAGTAACCGAAGAGCTCTTTCAGAAAAGTCGCTCTTTGGAAGACAAAATTGGCCATAATATTCAGTTGAAGAAGGATATCGAAGCCGTCCAGAAAGAGAGGTAGGACTATTATAAAACCATGCAGTTCTAGTCTCAAGAGCTCGAGTGCAGAGAGAAACAATTGGGTGTCCAGGATGAGAGATTATCGTGCATCGATGCAGAGATTGCAAAGATTGTCGAAATGAGGCTACGGCATGATGCGGCACTCGCCAATGACTTCTATCTTCAAGAAGAATTTTTGCAAAGTCAGGCAGAAGCCTTACTCTCCCAAGTAATTGCTTCCAGCTCTGTGCGGACTGATGCACATCTAGTTGAACCCTAAATTTTGAAGGAGATGTTAGAATCCCTTAAGCAGAAGATAACTCGAACCTTTAAAGTAGCCAAAACCATGTATATCGAAGGAATCATTAATGATTCCTAAATTTTGTATTTTCCCTGCTAGGTTCGATTCCATCATGCGTGCCAATGGTAGGCCACCGGAATAGTATTTAGAAGAATCCTTGTAAAAAGTCGCGCACCAAAAGGGTGTAGCGCAAGCGTTGTATCGTTTCTTTTTAATCAATAGAGTATGTGCGGAAGAGAAGAGAGATGTGTCGCCAGCCTGTTCGATCTGGGAAATGGTCTGGAATTGATTCCATTTTGGAGTTATATCAATTGCAAAGTTGTCTGTAAAGTGAGTATTCAAGTAATCAGGTCCTGTGTTAAAGTGAAGTGTGGCGGTATTATAAAGAAGAAGTGAAAGTGTTGTGTATATAATTGCGGTGATTGTTAAGGTTGTTATGCATCGAAGTGTAATCGCATCTTTTGTAATTGTTCGGGATGAATCAATGAAATTGATGGTCAAAAATTAAGTAGTGAATTGGGAAAATACATATAGGGCCTCTAAATTATCAGACCCCTGACCATCCCAAGAACCCATGAATAAGAACAGAATAACCGTAACTTTAACAATACATAGGATAGTTGTATCTCCTTGCTAGCAATCTTTTCCCTAACAAAGTGATAATGGACTTCTATATGCTTATTCTTGGCATGCAAAATAGGATTAGCAGCTAAATGAAGTGAGCTTATGTTATCTCCAAATATGAATGGAGAGCCCAAATCCAACCCTAAATCTGTGTATAGGGTCTTGATCCACATAGCTTCTTGTGTTGCATTCGCTAACCCTCTATATTCAGCTTTAGTTGAGGAAAGAGCTATAGTGGATGCTTCTTTGAGGACCAAAAAATAATCTTTGCGCCTGCAAATGATAGGTATCCTGATGTGCTTCTTCTATCATCCTTTTAACCTGTCCAATCTCCATCAATGAATAGCTTCACATTTAAATCACATGTGTAAGGATAATATAGACCTTCATTGAGAGTTCCCTTCAAATACTTCAATATCCTTTAGGCTACATCCATGTGAGGTTTCCTAGGAGTGTGCATGAATTGACTAAGCACACTTACTCCACAGCAAATATCCACTTTAGTTAGAGTTGCATAGTTCAAGCTTCCAAATAGAATTTGGTAGCTGTAATGTCTTCAATTAGCTCTCCTTCATGAGCACTTAACTTGTGACTGACCTCCATGGGAGTACCTGCAACCTTAGTGTCTTGCATTTTGAACTTTGCAAGCATATTCTTAATGTACTTCATTTGTGTAAGGAACATTCCTTGATCTGTGTAGACCACTTCCAATCCAAGAAAATAATTGAGCGATCCAAGATCACTTATCTTAAATTCTTCCTTCATTTGGACTTTAATCTTCTTGATTCCACAAGTATATAACTTTAGATTTATTCTTCTTAATGAAAAGTGAAGATCGGTCTTGCTTAGTTTCAATCCTTTGTCCTGAAAGAATGCAACTAGTCTATGGTTCCAAGCTCTAGGATCTTGCTTTAGTCCATAGAGAGCTTTCTTGAGTTTGCACACATACTTTGGATGTGATTCATCTAAAAATCTAGGAGGTTGTACCATGTACACTTCCTCTAAAATCCAACCACTCAAGAATGCATTTTTGACATCCATCTGATAGATGTTCCGATTTCTTGAAGCACCTATACTCATGAGAACTCTGATTGTTGGCATCTTTGCCATAGGAGAGAAAGTCTCCTCATAATTTGTGCCTTGGGTTTGAGCAAACCCTTTTGCTACAAGTCTTGCTTTATACCTTTTTATTGAACCATCTGAGTTCTTTTTTACCTTATAGATCCACCTAGATCCAATTATCTTTATGGATGGTTTCTTGGGAACTAGGTCCATGTCTGATTCTCTTGAAGAGCTTCTATCTATTCCTCCATTGCTTCTGTCCACTCTTATTTCTTATTGGCTTCTTCAAATGTTGATGGCTCCTCTTAGTTGATATCCTAAGCAATATAGATTGAATGCTTAGTGACCAAAGAGGTGCCAAATCCATACCTTTCTGGCTTCTTCTTTTCCCTAGTTGATCTCCTTATTTGTTGAGTTTGAAATATCTCTCAACTCTTGCATCTTCTCTTAGCCTTTATTGTTCCATGCCTTGATGTTCCTCTTCGGTATCTTCTGATCATCATGAGAATCACTTCTATTTTCATGTAGGTGATCATTTACCTTCTGCAATGTTGGAAAGTCCTCCTCTAAGTCATGAGGTAACTTGACTTTCCTGCAATCATCTTCAAACCAAAATTTTCTCTCATCAAAGACAATATCTCTACTAACAATAATGCCTTTATTGCTTGGATTATACATGTACCTTTTTTTATTTAAGCTATATCCAATAAACACACATTTCTCTGCCTTAGGATCCAATTTACCTCTAATTTGAGATGGAACATTTGCATAGGCTATGCATCCAAATATCTTGCAATGATCACGGCTACGTCTTCTTCCATTCCATGCTTCATAGGGTTTCATCCCATCTAATGTCTTTGATGGGAGTCTATTAATGAGATAGGTGGCTATAGACACAGCCTTTGCCCATAGATAATTGGGTTATGTTTTCTCATTAAGCATGGACCTTGTAGCTTCAACTATGGTCCTATTTCTTCTCCTGCTAAGGCTTTTAGAGAATTGATGTCAAGAATAAGAAGTCGAATGAGGAAGGTAACGATCAAAGTGGGATCAAAAAAGAGAAGAGATGTAGAGGAGACATTCAACCATGTTTGAAGAAAAGAAAGTTAGATAAATGAAAATTTCATTAGAAGAAGAAGAAGAAGAAGAAGTCATTAACGAGGAACTCAAATCAAAGTAGAAGAAGGTTCATTCAAATAAAGAACTGCATCCACCTCAAACATCAAAAGAGAAGATATATGATGTAGGATAATGATAGAAGGGCCTTTTTATCAAGCTCAATACCAAAAGATGTTAGAAGGTATTTTAGACAAAGCTACTGATTGGAACAAGGAGGAATTGTAGATTTACAAAAAATTATATGAACAAATGATGGAACACAGAGTAGAAGTGATCTTCAACAAAAAGAAGTTGCACTTTTATGGTTTTTCAAAGAGTTAAAAAATCCTTAGGAGAAGATAACCACAATGGTAGCAATGGTTAGAAGTCCAAAGAAGGAACCCTAATTGAAGTAGAAAGTGGAGAATCCAAGATAATTTAGTCCCAAGCAGTAGATATAATGGAAGCATATTTGGCAACATTTTCTCTATTAATTCAAAGATTGGGAAAAGGCATTGGATAGGAACACTTATTGAAGAAACCAAAACATGAGAATGAATAGGAAGGTGAAAAAACTGATGTAAAATTAGTTTTGCTAAAAATTCTTAATTTTTATGAACCAAATACTCCAATTAAAAAGGGAGTCAAAAATTGAAAGACATGGCAAAAGATGATCAAGAAAACGCAAAATAAAGAAGGATAATCAAGAAAAAGAAGATAGGAAGAGTTCAAAGCATGAGGATCAAAATGATGAAATCCCAAAGCTAGTAGAAGAGATAGAATATGATATTCAAAATAAAGAAAAGAATGAAGATGAAGGCATGATAGATGTAATGGAAGACAACCAATTTTATGAAGAAGTAAAAAAATCATGATCTAATTTTGGAATCAAATGAGGAGAAACAAAGTGATGAACATAATGAAGGAATTGGAATAGAAATAATTGAAAAATTGAATAAAATAAATAGGAGCAAATATTATTCAAGGTGTGGAATTGATTTAGGAACAAACATTGACTAGAATGAAAAAAAGAATCAAGAATACCATAAACATGTATGATTACATAGTGGAAAAGATGGAACATTTCATACTTGCTTGTGAAAACATGATATTAGCCAATCTTATAGCTGAATCTAAGTTTATAAAGGTAGATAAAATAATTGAAGATTAGAAAAAAGTATCAAGAGCACATGCAAATAGAGCTCAAAGAACAATTGAAACATGGAAATGTAAAGTGATGAGACTTGAATCTATAGTAATTCAACATAAAAAACACAATGGTGGTAGAAGACTAACCAAATCCCAAATCAGCCATAAGACATCTGAGCCACATACACTCAATAGTCACTGTGAAAGCTATTGTATACTCAACCTCACAACTAGAAGTGGCCACAGTAGGCTGCTTCTTGCTCAACCAAGATATGCATGAGCTACCAAGTGTTGGCATACAAGTCAGATGAGGAGCATACTAGCGCAACGGAGGAGTCATGCACAATACGGCAACAAGGCCCAATCATTTTTTCCATGGACCATTTACAACTCAAGTGATTTTAATCACTACACAAACATTGTAAATTCCGTTTTTTGGTAGAATAGACTCCATTTTGTGCAAGCCGAGAAGTCCTCGAACTTGAGGAGTATTAGAACTAGCTACATATCAATTTTCATAATTTTTAGACTCTGTTTGAGCCCTCAAATAGGCTCTAGAACCTAATTTTTAACTAGGCCGGACACTAGGTCTGGACAAGACCAAAGCTAGTTAGAAAATTATAAAAAGAGCTAGAGAGCTCATTTTTGGGGGTTAGATTGTTTGTGAATTGAGCTTATGGAAGAGACTTTTTGACTAATGCAAAGAACTCCATTGTTCCTCTCCTTGTTCTTGCCTTGTGTGCGCGTGTGTGTGTATGTGTGTGTATGCTTGTGTACTTCTCACTCACACACTTGTGCCTTCACTTGCTCATAGTCTTCATACTAGTCCTCACGTCTCCACGGATTGACAATTATGAGGTGAATCTTCTCACGTTGGTACTCACCATTGTGCTAGTGCAACACCAAATTTGGCGCCGTTGCCGGGGAGAGAGCTTCGAGGACGAGCGTGTGATGGTAAGACGTCGAGTTGAGACATTGGAGTTATAGGTAATATCCTTCCTTTTCTTTATTTTTCTTCATTTTTTCCTTACTTTCGCATCACCATCATCACCATCATCATCCCCACCATCTCCCACCTCCATCTCCATCTCCACAAAAAATTTCAGTTTTTTGGTCATATTACACTCCCCACCTCATTTCCCTCATTTCATTGTGAGAGAGAGCGAGAGAGAGCTTGCATGCTATCGGTTTTTGGTGTGTTTTTGAGCTTTTGTTGCAGGAACTAGCTGTACCACCTTCTCCAGCAGTGTGTGCAGGTACGATAGACTCTGTACAGGTCCCGAGACGACGACCTCTGTCTGTCGCGACAGACAGAAAAACTTAATATTTTATGAATGCGTGTTTGGCACGGTAACCTACACCATTAGAGCACTCCAAATCACGAGAAGTTTCTCAAAAATTTGCATTTTTTCAGTCTATCGCGACAGACACCATCTATCGCGACAGACCACTCTATCGCGACAGACACCGTCTATCGCGACAGACCACTCTATCACGACAGACACCGTCTATCGCGACAGACCACTCTATTGCGACAGACACCGTCTATCGCGACAGACCACTCTAGCGCGACAGACACCGTCTATCGCGACAGACCACTCTATCGTGACAGACACCGTCTATCGCGACAGACCACTCTATCGCGATAGACACCGTCTATCGCGACAGACCACTCTATCGCGACAGACATCGTCTATCGCGATAGACAGACATTTTCGGCAAAAATTAAGGGGTAAATTTTTTGGAAATTTAGGCTAAATTTTGGGCATATTTGCACTCTCAAATACTCACACACTTGCAAAGGCCTTAGAAAAATGCATTAAAACTCCTGAAAGGTTCTGTTGTCTGTTTAACCCCCTAAACCCTGAACGGTCATAACTTTTTCATACAAAATCCATTTTTTGAGCTCTAGGGCTTGTCGGAAAGCTCGTGGCATATACTACACGCCCTCAACTATTTTTATAAGAATAATGCGTTGATTTTCAAATAGGATATTTGGAAGTTGACACACTGAGGGGTAGGAACACCAAGGGAGCTCTAGAGGAAATTTTTAGCAATACAAAAGGGGGAAGAAGGGTCATTAAAAAAGTGTCTGAAATAAATTGTCTGTCAATTGAAGGATCAAATTGAAGCTAAACTTGGGATTCTTACAAGATCATCGAGAGCTCTTGGAGAAAGCAAAGTAAGCGCCAGGGCGAACAAGCTTGGGAATGTGCTTCCTGGGTAGACCAGCATCGCCAGGAGGAGCGACTTGAGGTTGGAACATCGCTTAACCCCTCAGTCTATTCTTAGCATAGGCTAAGTGCGAGTAGTTGTTCTGATTGACTAGGGGTACGATAGGAACACTCAAGTTTGAAGAGCCCTTAATTTCTCAAGTGCAAGGGTAGGCTAAATTGTAGTCAAGGGATAACTTAAAGGAAAAGAACTTAAACTAAGTGGATGCAAAACATCAAGTACGACCCACGAAAGTGCTCCTGATGACGCTTAATTAAAAACAAGAAAACACATCCAAAGGAACTTAAAAGGAATAAGTGACTGGTACCAAAGAATCAGCAACGTACAAAGGGCATATGAACCTTAGGTCAGGTAGAGACAAACAAAGTCTTAGATCTTAAGAGGCTAGTGTCAATCATACTGCGAGGTCTTGGGCCCAGCAATTGAGCCATCATTCGTATTACCCTAGTTCTGAGACTAGCGAGTCTGAGATGTCCCACGGTATGGAGAGACCTACAGGAAGTTCTGGGGTGCCATATTTACATAGGGTGGAAGGCCCTTACAAGATGCAACTCGAGTACCTTAGGACCAACCGATTAGGTGCTAGCATCTATGAGGACGGCCTAGGAAGAGCGGTGGTCCAGATTAAAAACCCTGACCAATCCATTGGACTAGAGCGCCCGCCTGTCAAGTTTGAAAATGGAGCATACTTGGACAAGGAAGGGACAATATATGTAGTCACGAGTCATCCCGATAGGACAGATGAATTTGGGAATGTGGTCCCGGAAACGGACTCAGGTGACCTAGAGCAAGGAAACATGGGCGGAGAACCTAGAACCCCCCGAGGCAAATCTGTTCTCACGAGGATTATCACACCAGAGTGGATTCCCCAAGATAATAAGAGCATAGATCTCCTCTTGAACCGAGAGACGGATGAAGCCTTTTGGAGATATATACCTAGTCAGCCGAGTGAGACAGGAACAATCATGATATATGAGTTCAAAGATCTTGATATTCCAAGAAGAGTGACCTACTTAGATCACTCTTCGGAGAGGATCTTTGGGGTTACAGAAAATGATAGGCATGCTTACACTTGGAAAGGAGAATTTATTTTCCCCCAACCAAGATCGAATGTGTCCTTTGGTCGCCAAGGAGCTGGAACATCTCAAGCTCAGGGGACTCAAAGAGAAAGGAGTCGAGAGGGACTTGAGGTAAGCTTTGCCAACTCTTGGGGAAGAGAAAGAACGAGAATGGAAACGAATAGAGGGGAACCTGAGGGACATAGAGCCCTAGGGAACCGAAGAAATGCCGATGATTTCCCTTTGCCAAGACCAAGAGAGCACACGAGGACCTTGAGACCGACCCAGCTAGTTAAGTCCATGAAAAACTACTTCGATGGCACTGGAGACCCCTACGATCATGTAGCTGAGTTTAAGCAAGTCTTGAGAGCTGAACAAGTTGAAGACATGTTCACGCAGTACAATGCCTTTGGTTTAACCCTTAGGAACACCGCCCTGACATGGTTTCAGCCACTAAACGAGAGGCAATTTAGAAGCTTAGATCAACTTTTAGAGGCATTCATTATCGACTTCTCTAAAAGTGGCATAAGGCATAATACTTCCTCATTGATATACAGCTTCAAGTAGACCTCGCAAGAGACTGTGAGACTTGCAGGAAGAAGATTTAGGCAATATCTTGAGCGATGTCCTGGTCTTGAGTTACCCACAGCCGCTAAGCAAGTGGCTTTATTCTTGGATGGATTGCTAAGTACCAAATTGAGATCATATGTGTACTTAAAGGACCCCCGGACTATAGAAGAATGTGTACGCATGTGCATCGATATTGAGGATAACCTAGGGGAGGAGTTAGAGCTATCCAAAACCTACAAAGATTTAGATAGTACCTCTAGCCTCTCTTCCTCACAATCCACATCAATTGAGGAACTTGCGGAAAAAGTAGCTCAAAAACTAGGTGTCTCTAGTAAACAAATTCCTAGATTTGCCCCAGTAAAGAGGTGCTATACTTGCGGTGGTGACCATATGGCAAACGCATGTCCCATCATGGCTCAACCCCAAGTGAATCCTAGCAGCCAATATTGCACCATAGAGCGAAGGTACACAAATCACTCAGCACAGGACTGCCCATACAATAAGCAAGCGGTTAGGCAAACCTACCCTCAGCCATACCCTCAACAAGGCAGACACCAGAGTCAATATTCACCACAACAGTATATTAGGCCGCAGCAAAATTACCAACCGCAATATCACGCCCAACTGAGACCCCAGCCAGTGCTAGCACAGCAACCACCTGCTCCTACTAATGTGATTCCGGTCAAGTATGCTGCTGTGGAAGAAAACCTGAATAGAGCGATAGTCCCAGTAACACCATTAATCTCAGAAAGTGATCCCGGTGACCATAGCTTTGATTCTACACATGTTGATAGTCCCCAGGCTTACTACATGCAGTCTCCTGAACATGGTGAGTCTTACTACAGTGAGGAACCGAGTGAACCTATTTGGGAGCCTGAATATGCTAATGTCATGTACACAAACCCCAACTCTAGACCTCAACCTAGGCAGATACGACCCCCTTTTCCTAGAGGACCTTGCTTCAGATGTCAGGGTGATCACCTCATACGTGATTGCCCCATGCATGCACCTACACAACCCCAATCAGTGACAATCCAAGGTTTTTGCCAGGAGTGTGGAAAGGAACATCTCTTGCGAGATTGTCCCAAGAATCCCAGCAATATGCCAAAAATCACTCCGATTAACGTTATTGGGTTAGTGGTCAATTCCATAGGAAGTGTCACTTCCACTGCACCAGTGCAGGTAATCACTAGAGCTCAAGCATTGCAGCAAAACCAAGGGGTAAGCCAGGAAAAGAGCCCAGACGCTAGCGATACTGAGAGCCAAAATAAGAAGAGAACAAGAGCTTGGAGAGATAGCCGTGAACGTAAGAAAAGGCAATGGGCAAAGAAGATGAGTGAACTTGAGGAAATTCTACGAGAAACCAAGGCCAAAATCATAGAGATCACATCTCAACCGCACTCTCACACGTTCCCACCGATACCATCCCCATCACCCTCCATCCCTCCACCCTCTAATACACCCCACGTAACCCACCCACCACCCCGAGCAGGATCAGTATTAGCTGATCCCACTCCTGAAGACATAGACATGATGCTTAAAGCATATCAGGCCAGAATCCAAGAAGGGCCAAATGTAACGGATCATGACAAGTGCTACCCTAGAGCTGACCTAGAGATAGAAAGAACCAAGCTTTGCGCGAAAATGGTCGCATTGGCTCAGACTATGTTTGAAGCCAGTCACCTTTTCAATTACTCGGGCTCAGCCAAGACGCAATTACACTTGGATGGACTTCTAGAGAAGTTAGAGGGCATAATTGCAAGATCTGCCAAGGAAGAAAAAAAGCAAGAAAGAGATAAAGCAAGCAAAAACATGACCCATCCCCCACCGAAAGCCTATGTGCCTGAGGCCTATGTGCCTAACTCTACGGAGCAAGACACCCCCTCTTCTATGAATAGGTTCACTCAAGAATTCCTAAGAGAGATTCAAGAAGAAAAATGGGCTAAGGAAAGTGAAGTCCCTCCTCCCATTGAACTTGTGGATGATGCACATGATCAATTCCCACAAGATATTTCCTCTATCTATGGAGAGCAGGAGAGTACCCCGTCTCAAGAGAGATTAGACTTTGAGTCTAACTCTCTACAGGAATTACCCCACTTCACGGGCCCATGGGAAGCCAAGTCTACTTGTATGAGAACCCCCACAGTCATGGTAAGAAACGAAGATTCAATCATACCTAGGAACACGGAGGTAGTAAAGAACACCAAAGTGCAGTGCAATCTCACTTTGGAAGAGTTGCTCAAGGTTAGACCAGAAGTGTGGAAACATGTAGCCAATCAAGTGCCCGAAGTAGCAAAACCACATTCCTAGGTAGGATCTCAAAGAACAGTGCCAGAAATACCATTGGATAAGATAGGAGACATGAGTGAAGGAGAAGAAGGAAATACCTACCTCCCAGTTACCCATCAGGGATACACAACCAAAGCAATTTTGGACTCAGGTGCAGGAGTTGCAATTGCTACCACTTCCTTATGGAAACGTTGGGGCAAGCCAGCACTCAGGCCAACAAGAATGAAATTGCAGATGGCCGATGGTCATATTGAGAGACCCTTAGGACTACTAGAGGGGATAACTCTCACTACTTGTGGTGTAGAGTTTGAGCACACATTTGCTATCTGTGACTTTAGCAAAAATCAAGCCTATGAGATGATTTTGGGAAGACCATTTATGCGGCAGTTGCAAGTGGTACACGATTGGGGAACCAATTCCTTGTATTTGCAGCACTTAGGAGTTACAACCAAAGTCAATCTCAAGGATTACTCTCATAGAGATGTCCCTCCTATCCAATGGAACCCCATCCATAGAGCCAAAGATGATACAGAATCGGTGCATTCCCTAGGATCAGGATCCTCATGGATGCATGAAGACACTCACTTATGGATTGTTGGAGCAAGTCTATGACAAGCCTAAGTATTGGCTTGAGTCCCACAAAGTCATAGAAAAAGCCTTAAAATGAAGACTATGTAAAGTTCACTTGTGAACTACCTCTTGTAACTTTTGAAGCGTTTACTTAATGTAAAAGTAAGAGAATCTTAAGTGGTTGAGTCCACATGATCAAGAATGGAAAGAGGAGCCACGAATTCGTGATTTGTGGTAGGTAGAGAATCAAATCAATCATTGATTGATTGGAGAGTGATTGAGGGAAGTTAGCCTCCCAAACTCAACTATAAATAGATGGCAGTTTTAGTCGTGGTTAGAGAGACCTATGTGAAGACCTCCAAGAGCTGAGCTTTATGCCATATCAAGGTGTGATTACAAGGCACACATATGTATCAGTAAGTCATTGTATTGTACAAGCAATATACTTTCATTTTCATGATTATTTGAGTTCATCTTTCCATGTTCTTGTGAAGTGTACTACTCACTGCCATTACTCTCAGTTTTTCTCAGTCAGCTTGCAGAGATGTTTTCTCTGAGCTTGGAGCATCATTTTCAGTGATTTAACTTGGTAAAGTTAGCTGTATAAGTCTACTATATGCTCATAAATTTTCATGTAATTTGGATGTTGCGATCGTTAGTTATGTTCATTTGAAGTCAATAGGGTCTGTTCATCTTCACCTCTCTGTCAGGTACCTGACTTTTTCACTCATCTTGTCAGAGCCATTGCTCAGTGGTTACTTATCCAAGTTCAGTGATTTAAAGCTTGTTGGATTCAGCTTACTGTCTATTATAACCATACAAATTTTCATAATCATTGAATTCCTACATTTTGAGTTATGTTGCTTTTTCTGCTCACTGGTCTATTTCTGTAGCAGCCCGTGAAAATCGGGATGATATCATCACTTGTTAAAACTCATTCTCAGTGTGTGGTTCATTATTTTTTATGAGATTACTCTTGAACGTTAGCTCTTTAAGTTGCCTAGACTTCCCCAAGAGGAATTGAGCTAATTGCTGCTGTGATCAGAGAATTATGTAAAACACTGGACAGGTGTATGAACCAAGAATAGCAAGTTTTCACCTCTGAGCTAACTCCAACTTATCTGTTTTGATCTATCTTTTTGAGAGTGATCTTCCAAGGTACATAGGGTGTCTAATACATCCATTGGCAAGCTAAAAGGGCCCACCATATACTCCTGGAGTTCATTTGGCTGGTGTAGATCAAGGATTTTGCAACACCTCTTCATCTTCAAGCACATACCTATCCATATCTTCACAGTGGTATCAGAGCAAGGTTGGACAACATGGCAGATGGATTTCCTTCATCAATTGACAAATTAGACAGAGGTAACTACTCAGCATGGTCATTAAGAATGAAAGCCTATCTCCAAGGTAGAAGTTTATATGGTTATGTGGCTGGAGATGAAGTTATGCCAAGTTTCAGGAACAAAAGTCAACCAACACAAGAAGAGCAAGAAAGATTGAGCACATGGTGCTCCAAGGATGCACTTGCAAGGTCTTATCTCCTCAACTCTATCTCAGATTTTTTGTTGCCTCACATTAGAAGTTGTAAGACATCTCAGGAAGTGTGGGATGCACTTGAAGCTTTTTTTTCTTCAAGTACCAAAGCTAGGAAGCATCAACTATGGCTGGAGTTCACAACTCTCAAGAAGGCTCCCAAACAAAATGTGACTGATTTTGTCACAAAGCTCAAGGACATAGCGGATCAATTGGGAAGCATTGGAGAGGTAATAGATGAAGAGCAAATTGTAAGGCAGGTCATCAATGGCTTGAAGGCAGATGATAAGTGGGAAGCATTCACCACAGCTATGGATTTGTACATGGACATGCATGTACCTAATTTCAACACACTCATTGGACAACTACTTACTCAAGAGGCAAAGCTTATCAAAAATGGAGAAAGCTCTAAAGGTAATCAATCTTCAGCTTTATACACGGATAAAAGCAAGTCTAAAGATAACAAAGGAAAGGCAAAGAAAGTGGATGATGAAGCAGGTATATATCAAGCTAACTATGCAGGTAGAGGAAGACATGGCAGAGGTAGAGGAAGAGGAGGTAGACAAGGCAGGGGGAGATCCCAAGACTCCAACTCATGTTCTATTTGTGGATTAACTAATCATACAACTGAAAATTGCTTTAGGAATTCCAGGAATCAAAGAGGCAGAGGATACAATAGAGGAAGTTATGGCTACTCAAGAGGAAGGTTCAACAACTACCATGGCAACTACAACAACTACAATCATTCAAACTATCAAGGAGGATACAAAGGAAGGAGGGACTACAATAACTACACAGAAGACTCAAACAAAGAGGATTCATTATTGATCATGAACATGGCTATGCCACAAGGTAAATCTGATGAGCATGTTTTCTACATAGATTCAGGTTGTTCAAATCATGTGGAAGGAAATGTGGCACTCCTATCAGATTTAGAAGATCCAAGGAATAAGCATGAGGTACAAACAGGAGATGATACAAAACATCCTGTGGAGAAAATAGGCAATGTCAAAGCACCTGATGGAAACATCAACCTACTCAGTAAGGTACTCTATGTCCCTACCATTACAAAGAATTTGATAAGTGTTGGGCAGATAGTAGAGAAAGGGTTGCAAGTCAGGTTCACAAAAGCAAGAGCATTTGTTGAAGATCCAAGTCAAGGATTCAGAAGAATTGCAAAAGGTGAAAAGACAGGTAGATTGTTCACATTTGAATTACAGGACACTAGAAACATTGCTCTCTTTAATTATGGTAGTCAGACACTCACAGAATTGGAAGTATGGCACAAAAGGTTAGCACATATTGGTGAAAGGTCATTAAAGCAAATCTGCATGGACCAAAGTGTACTTGGACTTCCTAATTTGTCAAAACAACATATGATTTATAAGTGCAGTGCATGTCAATTTGGAAAGTCTCACAGGCTACCATTCATGAAGAAAGGTTATATGCATGGAGATCTCTTGGAGTTGGTTCATACAGATGTATGGGGACCTAGCAAGGAAGCTTCAATATCTGGATCAAGGTATTATGTTTCCTTTATTGATGATTGCAGCAGATGGACTATCCTATTCTTTATGAAACACAAAGATGAAGTTTTTTCATGTTTCAAAAGATATTTGGCTCTTGTGGAGAATCAAACAGGTAAATCACTAAAAAGGCTAAGGTCAGATGGAGGGGGAGAATACTTCTCCCATGATTTTGATTCTTTTCTTCAAGAAAGAGGAATCAAAAGAGAGGTAACTACAAGGTACACTCCTGAGCAAAATGGAGTGGCAGAAAGGAGGAATAGGACAATTGTTGAAGCTGCAAGGTCTATGTTAAATGAAAAGCATTTACCTAATTACTTATGGGCCGAGGCTGTATCTACAGCCACTTACTTGATTAACAGGTTGCCTTCAAAATCCCTTGATGGGATGACTCCATATGAGGCTTGGAATGGAAGAAGACCAAGCTTAGATCATTGTAAAATTTTTGGATGTATTGCTTTTGCTCATGTTCCTTCACAGGTTAGAGGCAAGATGGATCCAAAGGCAGAAAGGTGTGTATTTATTGGATATGACAACAATCAAAAGGGCTACAGGTTATACAACCCTACCAACAAAGGATTCTTGGTAAGCAGAGATGTAGTTTTTGATGAGAACAATTCATGGTATGAAGATTCATGCAGGAAGGTCAATTTACCATATAATCTTGAAGAAGATTTTCCAAAGCTTGGTAGAGAACAACCAAAGATTGAAGAACAAGACACCTCAGAGGATGATGAAGAATCTCACATGGAAAAGGTCAAAGCATGGAAGTCTAAAGGTAAAGCAAAATTGCAGGAACTTGGACATGAGGCAGAATCATCACATCATGGCCTAAGAAGATCTATGAGGGAAAATAAAAAACCAGAAAGTTATGGGTTTGACACCTCATTAGTAACTAAACATTCTATCTACATAGCACAGGACATAAACCAAGAGGAGCCATCATCATTTGAAGAGGCCAAAGCAAAAACAGAATGGAAGCATGCAATGAAGGAAGAGATTGAAGCACTTGAGGAAAACAACACTTGGGATTTGGTGCCCAAGACTTCATCCATGAAGGTAATAGGCTCAAGATGGGTCTATAAACTCAAGAAGAATTCTGATGGTTCAATTAACAGGTATAAGGCAAGGCTTGTGGCAAAAGGCTTTGCACAAACTCAGGGAATTGATTATGAGGAGACTTTCTCTCCTGTGGCAAAGATGCCTACTATTAGGGTTTTGCTTAGTATTGCCTCTTCCAAGAATTGGAAGATACTTCAACTAGATGTAACGAATGCATTCTTGAATGGTTGGATAACAAAAGAGGTATATATGGCACAACCACCTGGTTTTGAGAATCAAGTTTATCCTGATTATGTGTGTAAACTTAACAAAGCATTGTATGGTCTCAAGCAAGCTCCAAGAGCTTGGAATTTCAGGCTTGTTTCATTCTTGCAGGACAAAGGCTTTCAACCAAGCAAGGCAGATCCTTCACTCTTTATTAAAAAGAGTAATTCCGAGGTCATCTACCTATGTGTATATGTAGGTGATATTATATTGACAGGAAATGATGCAGATGGTATGAAGAAGATCAAAGATCAGATGAGAGAAGAGTTCAAGATAAGTGATTTGGGTTCACTTACCTACTTCCTAGGTTTGGAAGTTGTCTACAAAGATCATGGTTTGTTTCTCACTCAAAGAAAGTACATTAAGGACATGTTGGCAAAATTCAAGATGCAAGATTGTAAGATTGCAGGTACTCCAATGGAGGTCAATCACAAATTGAGCTCACATGAAGGTGAACTCATAGAGGACATCACATCATATCAAAGTCTAGTGGGTAGTCTCAACTATGCCACATTGACAAGAGTAGATATATGTTACAGTGTGAGTGTGCTAAGCCAATTTATGCACACACCAAGGAAACCACATATGGATGTTGCCAAAAGGATTCTCAAGTATCTCAAAGGAACCATAAATGAAGGACTTTATTATCCTTATGTATCTGATTTAGGTTTGAAGCTATTTTCTGATGCAGATTGGGCTGGCTCCAAGGAAGATAGAAGGAGCACTTCAGCTTATCTTACCTTTGCAGGTTCAAAGCTTATTTCATGGTCATCCAAGAAGCAACCCACAGTTGCTCTCTCTTCTACTGAAGCTGAATATAGAGGTCTTGCTATAGCTACACAAGAAGCTATGTGGATGAAGACATTATTCAAAGATCTTGGATTGGAGTTTGGAACTCCAACTATTTTTGGTGACAATATGAGTTCTATTCACTTGGCTGCTAATCCTATTTTTCATGCAAGGACTAAACATATTGAAGTTCATTATCACTATGTACGAGAGAAGGTTCTAAGCAAAGAGATTCAAATATCATATGTGTCCACTCATCAACAATGTGCATATATTCTAACCAAAGCATTGGATGGTACAAAGCTTTGCAAATTCAAGGCTATGATTGGTTTGTAGGTAATCTTGGAAGATTGAAGACCTCAAGCATACTTGGCTTGAGGGGGAGCTGTTGGAGCAAGTCTATGACAAGCCTAAGTATTGGCTTGAGTCCCACAAAGTCATAGAAAAAGCCTTAAAATGAAGACTATGTAAAGTTCACTTGTGAACTACCTCTTGTAACTTTTGAAGAGTTTACTTAATGTAAAAGTAAGAGAATCTTAAGTGGTTGAGTCCACATGATCAAGAATGGAAAGAGGAGCCACGAATTTGTGATTTGTGGTAGGTAGAGAATCAAATCAATCATTGATTGATTGGAGAGTGATTGAGGGAAGTTAGCCTCCCAAACTCAACTATAAATAGATGGCAGTTTTAGTCGTGGTTAGAGAGACCTATGTGAAGACCTCCAAGAGCTGAGCTTTATGCCATATCAAGGTGTGATTACAAGGCACACATATGTATCAGTAAGTCATTGTATTGTACAAGCAATATACTTTCATTTTCATGATTATTTGAGTTCATCTTTCCATGTTCTTGTGAAGTGTACTACTCATTGCCATTACTCTCAGTTTTTCTCAGTCAGCTTGCAGAGATGTTTTCTCTGAGCTTGGTGCATCATTTTCAGTGATTTAACTTGGTAAAGTTAGCTCTATAAGTCTACTATATGCTCATAAATTTTCATGTCATTTGCATGTTGCAATCGTCAGTTATGTTCATTTGAAGTCAACAGGGTCTGTTCATCTTCACCTCTCTGTCAGGTACCCGACTTTTTCACTCATCATACAAATTTTCATAATCATTGAATTCCTACATTTTGAGTTATGTTGATTTTTCTGCTCACTAGTCTATTTCTGTAGCAGCCCGTGAAAATCGGGATGATGTCATCACTTGTTAAAACTCATTCTCAGTGTGTGGTTCATTATTTTTTATGAGATTACTCTTGAAAGTTAGCTCTTTTAGTTGCCTAGACTTCCCCAAGAGGAATTGAGCTAATTGTTGCTGCGATTAGAGAATTATGTAAAACACTGGACAGGTGTATGAACCAAGAATAGCAAGTTTTCACCTCTGAGCTAACTCCAACTTATCTGTTTTGATCTATCTTTTTGAGAGTGATCTTCCAAGGTACATAGGGTGTCTAATACATCCATTGGCAAGCTAAAAGGGCCCACCATATACTCCTGGAGTTCATTTGGCTGGTGTAGATCAAGGATTTTGCAACACCTCTTCATCTTCAAGCACATACCTATCCATCTCTTCACATGGATGTGTAAGGTAGCAGTAGAAGGAGAGAAGAGAGACAAATCCAGGGAGATAGGTGCAAAAGAAACCCATAGATCAATCCAAGACCCAGCCTATACTGGAGAGGCCTATGATAACAAAGAAACCACCAAGAAAATAGTGGTAGCCATAGAAGAAGGAGAAGAGAGGTGCACTTACATAGGACATGACCTCACTGAGGAAGAAGAGCATGAGCTGATAGCCTTGCTAAGAGAATACAGAGATGTATTTGCTTGGAGTTACAAGGATTTAAGAGGAGTGGACCCGGACATATGCTCACATACGATTCCCATGACTACAGAGGCCAGGCCCTGAAAGCAAAAGCCATACACATACAATGACAACTATGCTGCCAAGATTAAAGAAGAGATACACCGCTTGGTTGAAGCTGGATTTATCTATGAAATTGAGCACACTGAATGGGTATCCCCCATTGTGGTGGTGCCCAAGAACGGCAAATTACGAGTGTGCATTAACTTGAAGAAGGTTAACGCAGCCACGATCAGGGATAATTACCCGCTTCCTATCACTGAGCATCTATTAGAAAGGGTGGCAGGCAAGGAAGTGTACAGCTTCCTAGATGGGTTCTCTGGCTACAATCAAGTTGCCATTGCACCTAAAGATCAGCATAAAACGGCTTTTGTCACAGAGTGGGGTATATTCGCTTTTAGGGTAATGCCATTCGGGCTTACCAATGCTCCCGCAACCTTCCAAAGGCTGATGTGCCATGTATTTAAGGAGTTCCTGAGGAAGAACTTAGAAGTCTATGTTGATGATCTTTGTGCTCATTCCAACATTAGACAAACCCATGTTCCTGAACTCAGACAAATTTTTGACAAATGCAGAGAATATCAAGTCTGCTTGAACCCAGAAAAATGTGTTTTCTAAGCCTTTCCATGTTCATGTGGATGCATCCAAATATGCCATTGGATGTGTGCTTGCACAACCTACTGGTGAAGGTAATATGGATCTTCCAATTGCCTATGCGAGTAGACAGTTGAATGCAGCTGAGCAAAACTATACCACTACCGAACGAGAGGGGTTGGGCATGGTGTATGCGTTTAAAAAGTTTAGACATTATTTGCTTGCAAATAAGTTTAAAGTTTTTACTGATCATCAAGCTCTACTATACTTGGTAAACAAGCCATGCAACACAGGTAGATTGGTGAGATGGTTCCTCTTACTAATGGAATATGACTTTGAGGTAGTGCTGAGAAAAGGCAGGACTCATTTGAGAGCAGATCATCTCTCTAGGCTCACATCCGGAGAAGCCCCACAAGGAGTGTCAAATGATCTTCCTGATGCTTACTTGTTTAATTTGGAAGTAATACCTCAGTGGGCTAAGCCATTAGTGCTAGTATTGACATACGGGCCTAACCACCCAGTAATAAACACTCAAGGTAGAGAGGTAGTAAAAGCCCAGAAGTACCATATCATGGCAGGAAGCATGTACAAATAGACAGATCAAGGGATCTTGGCTTGTTGTGTAGAAGAGGACGAGTACACTAAATGGTTGCATTTAGCACACGTAGGTGCATTAGAGCAACACTACTCAAAGCAAGGAACCTTACAGACACTAAGGAGACTCGGAGTGCATTGGCCAACTATGGAGGCTGATGTCCAAAAGTTGTGCAAGCAATGCCCAATCTGCTGCACTAAACCACCTGTGGAACATGCCACTCTTTATCAAGCGTCCATAGTGCCAGATTGGAGTGAACCTCTAGTATCCTTCTTAAGGACGAGAACATTCCCTCCAGACATGACTCTGGCTAGGCAAAGGAGTTTAGAACAAGAAGCCCAGGATTATTCACTCATTGGTGATAATCTATACAAGCGTGGTAAAGATGGTTACCTAAGACTATGTGTCCATGAGAGTGAATATCTCAAAATCTTGGATACTGCTCACCAAGGTGTAGCAGGGGGACACTTTGGACCAGATCGGGTAATCAAGGCAATACTATTTGCGGGCTTTTGGTGGCCAACCCTTCACATGGATGCACATACCTATGTGAAACGGTGTGATGTTTGTCAGAGAACTCAGTACCCTATACGCAAGGATGAGATGCCACTGAAGCCTATGATGGGCGGACGTGCGTTCTCTAAATGGGGAATAGACTTTGTTGGTCCTATTAATCCCCCAACTAAGGGTTCACATGCTGAATATATCATCGTGGCCACAGACTATCTAACCAAGTGGGTAGAAGCGGAAGCTACTACAAAAAATGATGCTCAAACAACAGCAAAGTTCTTATTTGAAAATGTATTCACGAGGTACGGATTGCCAATAGAGTTGGTGAGTGATAGAGGCACACACTTCTTGAATGAAGTCATAGAAAACCTTCTCCAAGAATTCTTGGTGATACATAAGAAATTGGCCCCCTATCATCCACAAGCTAATGGCCAGGCTGAGAGCACTAATAAGATCTTATGCAATGTGCTGACTAAACTAGTGAACAATAAACGCTCTGATTGGGACAAACAGCTACACCATGTTGTTTGGGCATACCGGGTTGCCTATAAAACGGTACTTCAAGCCACCCCCTTTCAGATGGTATTTGGCCAAAATGTTGTGCTACCTCTGGACTTTTTGATACCTACATTGAAGGTAGCACAAGGGCATGACTGGACAGGCCATGAATTCTCCTCTCGAATCTTTGATCTTGAACGTCTAGGCGAAACACGATTGAGAGCTGCAGCAGGAATCTATGCAGCGAAGAAGAGGCAAAAGGCATATTTTGATACACATGTGAAGGATAAAGGCTTGAAAGCAGGCGACCTAGTCCTAGTCTACACATTGAAGCAGCATGCACGGAAATTAGAGAAAAGAGGTTACGGGCCAATGATTATCAATAGAATCTCCACAAGTGGCATAGTTCAACTAGCCACTTTAGAGGGTGATATTCTACCAAGTTACATAAGTGGATGCAGAGTCAAGTTATATCAGGAACCCCTCACTGAAGAGATGCTAAATCGACTCGACACTGCCAAGAAACGTAAAGAAGAAGAGAAACGAATTAGAGAAGAAGCACAGGCAGAAGCTTTAGAACGCATCCGACGAATGAAGTTGAGGCGACAAGGCAGAGACCCGCCTATGCTTGACACTCAAGAATCTGTAGGCTATCCTATGGCCATGTGCGAGACTTCAGGTGGGCATTCCCATAGAATAATCGACCGACGGCCTTTTGTAACCCTAGGAGTAGGACAAGGAAAGGGTGCAAAGACTGTAAGAGCTTTGATTGACTCAGGTGCATCCACTAGTGCTGTCAAGTTGTCTTACTGTCAAGAATTGAAATTAACTGTCGATCCTATAGAAGCATATCTCATAGGATTGGGAGGTGTGGAAACCCCTTGCATGGGCGAGGTGGATCTTCCCATCTCCATTCAAGACGAAGTGATGACAGTCAAAGTACTAGTGTGTCAAGATGAGGACCTCACGGAGCCTCTTGTCTTGGGTCAGGACTGGATCTATGATCATGGAGTCAACCTCAACGTAAGAAGTGGACTTCTTCAGGTATGGGTAAATCATAGCCGAATTATAGTTGAATTGGAAAATGAGGCACTCAAGGAACTAGGCAAGGCACAAACTCCTGGTCCTTCCAGCGGCGCACATGAAGTTGACAATGCTATTTTTGTCCAAAACTGTATGATGCAGAAAGAGGCTTGTCTCAACAACGGAGCCAGGGAGAGGACGGAACTCCCTTCTTTTCCAAAGACCAAAAGGTTGCAACAACCAACGGCAGATCAAATACAGAAGAAGCAGAACACTACCGATATTGGATGCCAAAAAAAGGAGCAAAGCAGATTGTTTCAGCCATGGAAACAAGTATGGAGGCGAAAAGGCGAATACCCTATTCAGACCAGGCCGACCCCACGGCCAAAACCTCTTATTAGTAGTCAAAAACACGACACTAATAAGACGTCCTTCCTTAATTCTTCTGCGAAAGTGAAGTCTATTTGGGTACCCAAGAAGTCAATGAAGGCCAGCCCACAATCACGACAAATCTGGGTGCCTAAGGCTTGCTTGCGAGCTCAAATAGCTACACCAAGGCCGCAACCGGTACAACATGTTTCACTCACTCGAACATATGAGGCCCAGTCCTACACATCACGAACGGACACATCTTCTTCCATGAGCACTAGTAGAATCACTTGTAAATGGGTCCCTAAAAAGCCTCATCTTCAAGCAGATACCCCTATCAAACTCTTCAGAGTCTCCACAAAATCAAGATCAAAGCCCATCCACTGCATTTGGCAACCTAAAACTTGTAATAAACCCCCGGACCCCAGTTGTAAATCCATGCCCACCTACTAACTACGTCACTCCCACACTACATCATTCTTAGTTCTTAGGTCCAACCAATTCCTAACTACACACACAAGCACCGAGCACTTATTTAACCTACTAATCCCTCCCGAACCTCATGATAATGTTGTAATGGGGACAAAACTGGTTCTAACTTGTCCTTTACAATGTTAACACATGTTTCTATATTCTCACAGAATCAGGAGGCAAGAAGTAACATGGTAGAAGCGACAGGTCCGAGCTCACAAGTAGGAATACTTACTGCAGGAATCGATGTGGATAGTCTACCTGTGGATGTGCCACCAACTGAACGACCTGTGGAGCTGCAACACCTTCAGCAGATCCCACTACCGGATCCACCCATAGGGATCACAGAAAGAGTCCATGCCAATTCTCATTGGTTCAATGGCATTCCAGGTCCATTAGGAGAGGCCAAGTATATATGGGAGTCTAAGTGCGAGTATGACAGATCATGGGTTCGATTCCAATTTTTCTCCAAGGATTTTGAGACTCTACAGAACACCGAGGATCTCCAGACCATATGGCAACGTGCAAGGCTAGCAGAATACTTTGAAGCACCACTACCTAAACCGGATCTCCTCCGATGCTATTATTTGGTCTCCCCATTACAAGCTAATGAAGAAAAGGACAAACCAGGATCATTTGTTCTTCCCTCCTTGTTGGGCAACAACGAGTTAAAGAGGTTTGAACTTACCGTGGAGTTGGTGAGCTCTGCTTTGAATATGCACGGCACACATGTACCTTCTGAGAAGGATGCTCTCGTTCCTACTAACATGAAGGATAGGAAACTACTGAAGCTTAAAGACATGGTAGCACTTACACCAAACGTGTCCATCCCTCTCCGTATGTGCATGCAACATTTTGCTTTCCCCGGCCAAGATTGCTTCACACAACCACACAAAAGAATCTGGTTCGCTCTCTACTTAGCGGAGACAGGTGCGTTACCAATTAAGCTGCATGTATGGATTATAGATCAATTGTATGAAGCAAATAAAAGGTCTTCTAGGAAATTAGTGGTGAACGGTTGTTGTGCAATCACACGCATTATTTACCAGTGCCTAGCATACGATGTTCCCAATGAACGTGCCTTAACTTGGGCACAATTACAAATGTTTAAGAAGCTGAAGACGTCCACACATCAATCCAAGCGCATGAGGGGTGCGATCCCTTGTGTCCAGACAAGGGAAGTTCTGACTACTCCTGAAGTATCGCCACGAGGGGAGGCCACTGTACCTCCCTTTACCATTAGGATACCCAGGTTTGGATCTGAAACTACGACACAAGCTACCCCTTCAGCTCCTCCTGCTCCATCTGAATTTGAATTTGCTACAACTGGAGATGCTGAAGGAATGGATCCCCATGACTTCGAAGCATTCTTACAAAGTACACAACTCTCTGATGTAGAGTTTTATTCAGATGCAGAAGAACAAGGCACATCTTCACAAAGAAGAAGAAAATCTACAGACGGTCGCCATGTACATTGGAGTGACGCTCAGCAAGGTCAACAACAAGGACACCTAGAAGAAGAAGGAGCATATGAAGAGGAGACCACTGAAGCCCCAGCCTATACAGCAGAACTCCGAAGGCTGTATCAAATTATGGAACGAGTGCGATCGCAACAACTGCTCACCGAGCAGAGCAGTAGAGTACTCATGACTCAGCTATTGGAAGAAGCAGGAGTTGACTCAGAATATAGTGAAGGTCTCTTATTGATGGCAGAAACATATGGGGTAGCAGAAGCAGTGCGGACCGCCATTAGGAGGTCTCCAGTTCAATATGATCCACGAAGATTCCAGACACGAACATGCTCAAGTAAGAATATCCAGATCCCCATTACAACGGCAGAAGGGCCAGTTATTACATCCGAACCCATCGGGACAACCTCCCAAGCAACAGAAACTGCTAGTCAAGAGCACCCAGTCACCCATGAGGAATCCACCGAGCCACTAGCACCCACCCCCCCACCATCGCCTCCTAGAACAGAAACTATGGAAATCACCTCGACCACTCAACCCACCAAATCAACCTTCATCTTCCGTACTCCCATCTCTAGTTCAACCCTAATCTCCACCTCTGATAACCCAATCTATGAAGCAACCCCCATCACTACACAATCCACCGAATCGCTCATAGAGCCTGCCCTAGGACAACCATCCCCCATGCCCTCAGCCATAGGTCATCCTGACCCTAGATCCATATTCATGGGTTTCCCTGCTCCCACGCAACCCTTCATGCCCTCCTCAACTCTACAACCTCAACCCCCAACCTCCATCTCTCCACTTCTCCAATCCCTCCATAACTTCCTTGCTAGAACTTTTCAACCCAGGTCTCAACCATTCCCTTTATTTTCAGCTCCCCACCCCACTTCTCATCTATTCACCACTTTCACACACACACCACCTACCATTCCCATGTATATGGTAGACCCCACACTCACACCCACTCTTGAAAGTATGGACATTTCACCACCCACGGCACCTCCCCCTCCCCCTCCCCCCACGCTTCCACCTCCTCCCATTCCCCCTCCACCAATTTCACCCACACACACGTCTTCAATAGACACATCATTCACTCTTCCCCTTCCCCAATTCCCTTCCCATGCATCTTCCATTGTAAACACCACCCCCTCATCTATAGGCAATGCATTGGACACCATGCTAGCTTGTATATCAAATTTAAGGATAGATTACAATCAACTCCAACAACAGAATGAACGCCTGCAAGAGCACTCGGAGACACTACAACACCGCCTTGCTGCACTAGAGGAGGAAAATGCTCGCCTCAACACACAATTCCAAACTCTCCAAGAGGCTCATAGCATATTGGAGGTACAGTTATAGAACACAGATCAGGAAGCAATACAAGTGGTAGAAGGTCATCTACGGACACAGCTGGAACGCAATTCAAAGCTTCAGCGAATGGCCCTACTCAAGCGACATCTTGTTGCCGCTCATGAAGAGAATCGACACCTGCAATTACAAAATCATGAAAACCTAGAAGCAGCTATCGAAAGCACACCTGGGGCACCCATCAGCCCATCAAAGTTTCAAGCAATGACCCCCGACAATATCAAGATCATATTGGAAGACTATGCCATGCTGCTTGAAGCACATGACCTGCTATCAGAGGAACTCGGCCAACTGATGCAGAAACACCAAAAAGAAACAACAGCAGCCTCTCAAACCACCTCCTCCGCGGCTTCACTTCTCACAGACTCAGAGGCCTTAAAAGATCTCCAGAAACAGGTCACCGAATTGCAAGCACGTCTACTACAATACGAGAGACCACCTTCCCCTCCAGAGGCTCCCACCGCCGAAGAAGTAGTACAAATTTCTGTGGAACAAACATTTGAAGAAGAATACGACCCACAACCCTTCCTAGGAGGCCAACAAACGGAAGAAGCTCAGGACACATTCGAAGCACCACGGCCTCCATGGCTACGTCAAGTGGAGGAGATCGGGAGTTCTCACGAAGAGCGCACAGTAGTGCAAAATCAGGCCATGAGGGTCATAGAGGAAACTGTGCTACAATCTGCTTACTTCAAGAACCTGTCATCGAGACGCCTTATCCTCTCATCTGAACTCCAATACAGGCCTTATTATATTATCCTGGATGATTATAATGCAGAAATACAGAGAGTCACGGGTAAGATTCCTACCTTTGCTACCCAATTTCAACCCGAAGACCTTCCTCCAGAGGTGCAAAAAGGCAAAATTCGTCAACCCACATGGCGGCAGAAACTTCTAGAGACATATCCAGAAATGCTACGCACATGGAACAACGCGCCTTTACATCTCCTATACAATCCATGCTACGGTCCAGTTCCACACCGCAGGTCTTGGAAGGCATTCAATATCAAAGTGCAGAACAACGCGCAATGCAAGGAATGGCTAAACTACCTGTACATTGCACCACCACAGGGACCACCGTCGATAGCGTACATGATGGGAACAATTCGACATTGGATGTTGCGATTGAAGCCCATGCCAGATGTGGAAGCTCAAATGATGCTTAAGATTTTAGATATGATGCAGATAGTCCTGAAAACCTTTAAAAATGCAGCCGCACCATAGGTACGTCTACCGGGGTTTACCAATGGAAATTATGATTTGGTGTATGACATGAGCATCACCCCCAATATTCGTGTGGCTTACGCCTGGCATGCACGCATCAAATACCTCCCTGCATGTTACAAACAGACCTTCGAAGAAATGTTCAGATCAGGTTTCTGGGAGTATCACTCGGAGGTCTTCGCACCGATGCCAACACACCTGCTCCATCTCTTTGCTTGTGAACAAGCAATGTACTCTGAGTACTACACCACACCGCAACCAGAGATCCCTGGCGCAATAAATTGGGATGCATTGGAAGCTGATCTAGCAAGAGGCTTAAGGATAGGAGAACACGAACTTGCCACCAATGTCATCCAATACTATATTGACCACCCTATAGAACAGAGGTCTGTCAGGGGCGACAGACGCTAGGAAGGGGGGAGTGTTGGCATACAAGTCAGATGAGGAGCATACTAGCGCAACGGAGGAGTCATGCACAATACGGCAACAAGGCCCAATCATTTTTTCCATGGACCATTTACAACTCAAGTGATTTTAATCACTACACAAACATTGTAAATTCCATTTTTTGGTAGAATAGACTCCATTTTGTGCAAGCCGAGGAGTCCTCGAACTTGAGGAGTATTAGAACTAGCTACATATCAATTTTCATAATTTTTAGACTCTGTTTGAGCCCTCAAATAGGCTCTAGAACTTAATTTTTAACTAGGCCGGACACTAGGTCTGGACAAGACCAAAGCTAGTTAGAAAACTATAAAAAGAGCTAGAGAGCTCATTTTTGGGGGTTAGATTGTTTGTGAATTGAGCTTATGTAAGAGACTTTTTGACTAATGCAAAGAACTCCATTGTTCCTCTCCTTGTTCTTGCCTTGTGTGCGTGTGTGTATGCTTGTGTACTTCTCACTCACACACTTGTGCCTTCACTTGCTCATAGTCTTCATACTAGTCCTCACGTCTCCACGGATTGACAATTATGAGGTGAATCTTCTCACGTTGGTACTCACCATTGTGCTAGTGCAACACCAAGCATGAAGCAAAAACGACTGGTGGACACACGAGTGTCATAGCAACCATCCCAATCAAAGTCAAAAAAAGCATGTAAATCTGGCGGTAGTGATCCCCCTTGGGATAAAACAATCCATGTAATTGGGTACCACTCAAGTAGCGAAAGATACGCTTAACCACCTACCAATGCTTGGCACCTGGGCAATGCATAATCTTGCTCATCTATGAGACAGCAACCTCAATATCTAGCCGAGTAATGCATAAGTAAATCAAGCATCCAATAGCTTGTTGATAGAGAACATCATCAAATGCATCTCCAACATCATCAAGACTCAATAAACCTATCTCCATAGGAGTGGCAACATGTTTATAGTCTTCAAGGCCAAAATGCTACAATAATGTGTCAGTCTATTCTGTTTGACATGAAGCGATTCTGCCATCAACTTGCATAAACTGAATGCCTAAATAATGATGCAAATGCCCCAAATCAGACATCTCAAATGAGGCATGCAAATCAGCAATATGCTTCTCATAAGATCAGTGAGCAACATGTCATCAATGCCTCTTTCCTAAGCATAACCCTATGCAACAAGCCTAGCTTTATACCTATCAACTATTCCATCAGGCTTACGCTTCAGCTTGTATACCCACTAAGTGTCAATGTCCTTCTTTCAAGGAGGCAAGTTACATAAAGAATAGGTACCATTATTCATGATAACTTCATATTCAGATTGCATAGAAGACATCCAATTTTTTTAATTTTTTTTCTTCATCAAATAAAAGAGGCTCATTCTCATCACAGAGTCTAGATGCAAACATAGCATAGCAATCTAATGCAAAAGAATCACTATGAGATCCAGAATGAGTATGGTATGATAGAGTTGCATCTAATTTTCTATCTCACAAAGTGTGCACGAACCATTTAGGCATAGTTTTTGCATCCTCTATATCAGTTCTCTCATCAACAAGTGCATCATGTAAATCTGCACGCTTGACCCTTGACCATCCACCTTGCCATCTCCATGAGTGATTTGTTCTTTTGTTTAGTAACTCCATTTTATTGAGGTATATATGGCACTGTACATTGATGTTTTATCCTAGGCTCACCCAGAAATGCAATAAAATCAAAAGACATATATTCCCTCCACTCGATTAGAATGGAGGGTGCCCATTTTACAGGCTGACATATTTTAAGTGAAGACCAAAAATTGTTCGAATCACATAAACACTTTGGACTTTCCTTTCAATGGATATATCCATGCATGCCTAGAAAAAACATCAATGAAAATCAAAAAGTAAAGATAGTTTCCAAAAGAGGGTGTCTGCATAGGACCAAAAACATCACTCTAAATAAGCTGTAGTTTCTTAGTAGCTCAAATTGAACCATCTTTTGGGAATGAGGAATGCTACATTTTTCCCAAAATAAAGCCTTCAAAGACATGTTTACCAGGTGCCTCAAGATTGGGCAAAGAGGACACCATCTCATATTTCTTCAGGCATAGCAAACTAGCAAAATTCAGAAGACCAAAGCGTGCATGCCAAAGCTTTACAGTTGACATAGCCTGAGAATCATGTACTGCACATGCTGAATCATTCACAATTTCTCATAGTCTATGAGCTTATATAGCCCATGACATAAAATGCGAGAAGCAATAATGAAGTTTTCATTTGACAGATCATGGATATCTATCATCAACAAATTTCACAACCAAGCCAATCTTGGCTAAAGCTAAAATAGATAATAGAGATCCCTAGCACAAATAAAGCATCTGACAATGTAAACGAACTACCATCAGCAGTAGTCAGAATGATCTTACCAACTCCCATGATAGGATAAGAGGAGTTGTTGGCACATGTGATAGTATTCCCTATAGGAACACGCTCGAGTGAAGTGAAAAAACTGTGCTGCAAGGTAATATGTTTGGTTGCCCCACTATCAAAGTACCAAACATCTAAGTCTACTGCAGACATACACTATTCATGAGAAGATGGTTCATAACTGCAAACAGTGGTAAATGCCCATTCTTCATTCTGCACAAGATTACCAGACACGATCGTTTCCTTTCGAGTATTTTCAAAAAGAAAAATTGCTTTTTTGTTTTCTTCTCGTCTTTGTCATCCTTTTTTTATTTTCCAGAATTAGTAGATTTTTGCTTACTAGTAGAAGAGCTCCATTTAATTTTTCCCTTTTGACTAGCCAAGAAAGATTGACTTGCAACATGCATAATGGACCTGTTCTGCCTAGACTGACCTTCCTGCAACAGAATAAAGACTAACTCCTCAAATGCTAAGGCATTTGGATTTCCATTCATCATCAAACAAAGAGTAGAATCAATACTCTGATATGAATCGGGAAGATCATTCAGAACGGTCTCCACAAGCTATAAGAGAAAATGTGAGGAATAATGGCACATTTGACAAACAAGGCTATCAATGCATGTGCTACATGAATAGGAACATGAATAATATCAACATCTTCAATGCCATCTGCATCACCTTTAGCAACTCTGTTTGCAGGTGAGATAGGACATTTTTCAACACCCTGCACAATATTCCATAGTCCTTTTGCAATTAATACATGATGCATCATATAAGCCCACAATGGGTAATTGGTATCGTCCAACTTGTCCTCAATAGCCAACATATGAAATACATCACTACTTTTAGCGATGGCCACTAACTAAAATACCTTGATGCAGAAAATGACTATATCCCAAAAAGTTGAACGGAACTACCCTGTCAAATTCTACTAAACTTGTAGCAGACTTTAAAATGCTTATACTGGCAAACCAAAACCTACATATATCTTTGGTAGAGAAAGACAAAATTGCCTCCACAAGCACTGCACAATCGCCCTAAGTATGCTCATCAAATTTTGTGCAATTTTGATATTGTGATTGGAGGGGTGTTGAGGACGCCCTAGATGAAGTGGTGACCTGCTCTGATACCAATTGTTGGAGTTCGAAGTCTGTGGAAGCACGCAGACATCACAAGGAAGAAGAAGAATCTTGGAGCACAACACACAATATTGAATGTATTACCACTAGAATGTACAAAGATAAGTGACCCGTTAGGGGTATAGGTGTATACAAAAGCGGATGGAAAAATAGAATTCCAAAGAACATCATAAATACCTTGAAGCTCTTTCATGTTCAATCATTGGAACCATGCTAATGTTGTTCCTTGTAATGAAGGTATGCAACATCTCTATTGTCCATCTACTTCATTAAATAATCTAAGATATCTCCTCTTGTTAGCATACTCTTTGACCCTCTAAATTCCTTGTTGCATCTTGGCTTTAGCTATTTATAGATTTTCTAGAAACTTCAAAGCATTAGGAATTTCCTTTCGGATCCCTATGGTATTGGGAGAATTGGGATTGTCGTAGTTCATCTCAAAAGGAGACATCCCAATCACCTTATTGACTCTAATCTAGTAGAAACAGTCTACTAATGTAATTGAAAATAGCTATCCCAATCTGTCTACTTCTTAGACACATATGTCTTCAACAAATCCTCTAGTATCTATTGACCTTCTTAGTATGACCATCTATCTATGGATGATCACCATTACTCATGTCAAATAACATTTTAAGCTTTTCAAAGGAAAAGTTCAAAAAGCTCCAAGTCAAACATCCTTGTTTGAAACAATGGATATTCCTAATGGATGTATTTTAAAGTTATGTTCAATAAAAAGCTCAACAACTTATGGAGCTTCCATTGTCTCCTGCATATGTATACATCTTGTTCAATCTATCTTCCACTACTAGGATTGTATCCTTCTTTATTTTGTTCCATGGATATACTATCCTCATTGTGCTCTAGAATCTATAAATATTGTAATAAACATAGTATCCTAATCATTTGCATTTTATTGACTTAGCACATAAAGCATTTTTAAACATATATGTGGATATCTTTGGACAAAATAGGCTACCAAAATGTTCTTCTAACAAGATATATGGTCTTTTCAATACCTTGTTGTCCTACATAAGGAACATCATGGCTTTCATGCATGATCTTTTTTCTCAAATCTCAAGAATCAAGTATGCAAATTTTCCTTTCTATTTAACCGTCCTATTCTCCAATGCAAAATTTGATACATACTTGAATGCTTGCTTTATCAGGTGGAAACATATAGGAACTTCCTCATCCATTGTAATAGAATCACCATTGATGTCTCTCAAAACATGTAACAACTGTGGATCTTCCACTTATGCTTCGAAGTTAATGCTTCAAACACTATATATATATATATATATATATATATATATATATATATATATATATGTGTGTGTGTGTGTGTGTGTGTGTGTGTGTGTGTGTGTGTGTTGGGAAAGATGGATGGACACCTCAAGAAATGAGTTGGTACTGCTAATTCCTGCTTTGTACCTGCCCTCTTTCACTTCAGAGTTGTGTTGTAGGTCCCTTTAGCTTTCCAATGACACTAAATAAGTGCCTATGTACTTTTTAGATGATGCTTCAACCAATTAGATCAAAACATATAAGTTTGCAACTAGCTTATGACCAAAAACTTGCTATTTTGGTCTTAACACTTGCTGGATGTTATGCTCAGTACTCACAGTATATTAGCAATTAGAAACATTCCTTTTGAGGGTATCTAATTAGCTTAGAGAGCTAATTTTTCCAAGTAGAATCACTTAAAATTATTGACTATGCACAGCGCAATGTCTTTAGCAAGTAGAAGCTTACCCCGACATTTTAGGAACTTTGGAGAGAATGACTAGTGACCACTTCAAGACAATTTTCTCCCAATTGGATGAATGAAACTTCTTCACACTTTGACAGCTTGTAAAAGACTTTGAGCTAGTTCCAATGGGCTATAGAACATTAAAAATTATGGAGGGATCACTGAGATATGAGCAAGACAAGTACACTATTCTGAGTGACAATGATAGAGAGACCAACAGAGATTATCAACAGCATAATGTATTATAGGAAAATGTTGTACATGATCATTGGCATGAATATGATGCCCAATGCCGCGAGACTTCAATATAGTGACTCTCTTCAAGTTTGAATTTTGAAATTCAAATAGAACTCCACCTAAAAATTCTTCCTCTAAATGAGGAGATATTCTCTCATGAGAAAAATGTGTACCATAAAGTTCTCCTAACTCCACGAGTTTAGTGGTTTTACAAGAATCTTCTAAGTTACTTAATGGTGAAAACAATAAGCAATGGTTCATGTGGTTCTTTAAACAATTGCACATAGCTTCTTCCAATGCCTAGCCAAGTGTGAAGGATTGGCATTTGCACCAATAGCTCCCCCTCAAGCCAAACATCTTGGCTTAGACTCCTTCCCTCTGGAATGTCATGCTATCCAATCATAACCTTAAACCTGCAAAGTTTAGTACCATCAAGTGCTTTAGTCAATAAGTCTACACATTGCATATTAGTTGAATTTCCTTGCTCAGTAGCTTCTTTCTCACATAGTGATAGTGAACCTCTATATTCTCGGTACTTGCATGATAGATAGGATTTTCTACAAGATGTAAAGAACTAGTATTGTCACCAAAAATCATTGGTGAGTTAGAATGTAATCCCAAATCTTCATATAGCAATCTGATCAATATGGCTTCTTGAGTACCATTGGATAATCCTTTGTATCCAGCCTCTGTTGAAGATAAAGCAACAATAGGTTGCTTCTTGGAAGACCATGAAATGGGCTTATCACCTGCAAATGAAAGATGACCTGAATTGCTCCTCTTGTCATCCTTACAACCTACCCAATCTGCATCTGAGTATAGCTTGATATCCAAATCTGAAGTATATGGAAAGTATGAAAAACCTTGATTTTGAGTTACCTTGAGATACTTCAAAATTCTTTTGGAAGCATCCAAGTGAGACTTCTTCAACATGTCCTGCACATACTTTCTTTGAGTCATATGAATTCTAGAGTTTCGTAAGACTAACTCAAGTCCAAGAAAATACTTTGGTGACCCTAGATCACTGATTTTGAACTCTTTCATCATTTTGTTCTTAATCTACTTGATGCCATTGGCATCAATACCTGTAAGTATGATATCATCAACATACACACATAGGTATATCAGCTCTGAATTACTTATCTTAACAAACAGAGAAGTATCTTCTTTGCTCATGATGAATCCTTGGTCTTGAAGATAGATAGTCAACCTATGATTCCATGCCCTAGGTTCCTGCTTCAATCCATAAGGAGATTTGTTTAGTTTGCACACATAATTTACCTTGCTTGGGTCTTCATAACCAGGAGGTTGAGCCATGTACACCTCCTCTAAAATCCATCCATTAAGAAATGCATTTTTTACATCCAATTGGTACATATTCCAATTCCTTGATGCAGCCACGCTTACCAATACTCTGATGGTTCGCATTTTGGCCATAGGTGAGAAGGTCTCTTCATAATCAACTCCTTGGGTTTGTGCAAAACCCTTAGCCACAAGTCTACCTTTATACCTACTTATGGATCCATCTGAGTTTCCCTTGATTTTGTAAATCCATCTAGAACCAATTACCTTCATAGATTCCTTCTTTGGCACTAGCTCCCAAGTCTCATTCTCCTTGAGTGCTTCTATTTCTTCATCCATAGCTTCCTTCCATTTTGCCTTGTTCTTTGCTTCTTCATATGATGAAGGCTCTTCAAGTGGTAAATCTTTAGCAAGATAAATGGAATGCTTAGTAACTAAAGAAGTATCATACCCATATCTCATTGGCTTCTTGCTCTCTATTTGTGATCTTCTAATTGCTTGGTTGGATGATTCAGGTATGTCCTCCAACTTCTTCATCTTGATCTTGCCCTTTGATTTCCATGCTTTGAATTCTTCTAGGTTGATGATGTCCTCATCATCTGATTTGTATGTCTTCAATCTGGTTTGGCTCCTCCTTGGTGAGACTTGGAAATTCCTCTTCCAAGTCATAAGGCAATTTAACCTTCCTGCATTCACTTTCAAAGCAAGAATCATTCTCAACAAACACAACATCTCTACTCATCATATTTCCCTTATTGGATGGATTATAGAACCTGTATCCTTTCTGATTTAAATCATACCCTATGAAGATAAACTTGTCTACCTTAGGTTCTATCTTACCTCTGATTTGAGATCTCCATTTTTGTTGAGCTTGGCTTCATGGGTAAAGAGTTGCCCCATGAGTGTGGTAAGATCTGGAATCTGCATGTCCATGTATAAGTCTATGGCAGTTGTGAAGCTTTCCCATTTGTCATCTGCCTTGATACCATTGATTACTTGTCTCACAATTTGCTCCTCTTCAATCTCCTCTCCTATGCTTGTCAACTGGTCAACCACATCCTTGATTTTGGTCACATATTCTGAAACACTTTTCTTGGATTGCTTCCTTTGAGTGGTAAATTCAATCCACAATTGGTTCTTTCTTGCTCTTGTATTAGAAGAAAAGTATGACGACAATGTATCCCAAGTCTATTGGGATGTTTTACAGTTCCTAATGTGTGGAAGAAGGAAGTCAGAAATAGAGTTAAGTAACTATGACCTTGCTAATGCATCTTTGGCACACCATGAGTTGAGTCTTTCAAGCTCCTCTCTTGTAGGTTGTCCTTTGCTTTTGAAAATGGGCATCTCTTCATCTCCTGATATGTATCCATAGAGACTCCTTCATTGTAAGTATTTCTTTATCCTCAAGGACCATGATTGGTAGTTGTTCGTGTCCAATTTATCAATGAAGGAAGGGAAACCATCTCCATTTTACCTCAAGTTTCTCTAATACCGCTGTTGGGAAAGATGGATGGACACCTCAAGAAATGATTTGGTACTGCTAATCCCTGCTTTGTACCTTCCCTCTTTCACTTTAGAGTTGTGTTGTAGGCCCCTTTAGCTTTCCAATGAAACTAAATAAGTGCCTATGTACTTTGGAGATGATGCTTCGACCAATTAGATCAAAACATATAAGATTGCAACTAGCTTATCACCAAAAATTTGCTATTTTGGTCTTGACACATGTTCGATGTTATGCTCAGTACTCACAGTACAGTAGCAATTAGAAAACTTCCTTCTGAGGGTATCTAATTAGCTTAGAGAGCTAATGTTTCCAAGTGGAATCACTTAAAATGATTAACTATACACAGAGCAATGTCTTTAGCAAGTAGAAGCTTATCCCCAATATTTTAGGAACTCTATAGAGAATGACCACTTACCACTTTGAGATCATTTTCTCCCAATTTGCTCAATGAAACTTATTCAAAATTTACAATCTTGTAAAATACTTTGAGCTGGTTCCAATGAGTTATAGAACATTGAAAATGATGGAGGGATCACTGCGATATGAGCAAGATAAGTACATTGTTTTTGAGTGACAATGACAGAGAGACCAACAGAGATTATCAATACTATAATGTATTATAGGACAATGTTGTACATGATCATTGGCATGAATATGATGCCCAATGATTGTGCTAAGAGTGAGCTATGATGTAGGCCACTCAACATATACAAATGATCAACAATAAGCTCAGTAATGGAAGGCTCTTGGCCACGAGACTTCAAGCTACTTTTATAGTGACTCTCTTCAAGTTTGAATTTTCAAATTCAAATAGAACGCCACCTAAAATTTCTTCCTCTAAATGAGGAGATATTCTCTCATGAGAAAAACTTGTACCATAAAGTTCTCGTAACTCCATGAGTTTAGTGGTTTTACAAGATTCTTCTAAGTCAAGTAACTTTTACAAGGGTTAATGGTGAAAACCATAAGCAATGGTTCATGTGGTTCTTAAACAATCGCACATAGATTCTTCCAATGCCTACCCAAGTGTGAAGGCTTGGCATTTGCACCAACAACAATATATATATATATATATATATATATATATATATATATATATATATATATATATATATATATATATATATATATATATATATATATATATATATATATATATATATATATATATATTTCTACTAAGAACTTTCATATGAAGTGCTTTCATAACCTCATCCCATCATGCCTACTTTCCATAAATTTTGGTTGGATACAAAGATACTTCAAGCTATGGTCATTTGTATACACCTTAAAGTCTTATTGTACAAGTAGTATCTTCGAGCTTTAAATGTATACATAACTACATTCTAAATCTTATTCTTCCATAGGCCAATTGTGCTATGTGCTCGAAAGCTTATTATGTTCAAAAGCTATGAGCCCACCATCTTGTCTAAGTACAACCACTATGGCTATGCCACTAGCACCAATCTTTAAATCAAAGAGTTTCTCTAGATCTATGATTTTGAGTAATGAGGCACTTAACAACTTGTTACTTTTCTTGTTACTCTTATTTCCATTCAAAAGTTACCTTATCCCGTATTAAGTCCATCATAGGCATTTTTATTGAAGGATAAGAATACATTTTTGGGAAAAATCTTAAAAGTCCTAGGATGATCATAGATTCCCCTCACCTTGAGGAGTAGGCCACCCTAAAATGACTGAGATTTGGATGTGGTTGTATTCCTCTAGAAAAAAATATGTCATAAATGCTCTATTTAAAAAAATTGAACTTAATTGCTCTAGTTTTACATAAAGTTGCATTTCTAGAGTTATTAAGAACGTTTATTAGATGTATTTTTTGCCCACTTATTATACAGCAAAAAATCATCTACAAATTCAACCACAAGTTACCAATAAATAGTTTCAATACATCATTCATCAAACCATTCATAATATGAAAATACAAAGCAAGGTATTTCTAATGCCCAAATCACATTCCAAAACTAGTTTTATGTACATCGTCTTTTCAATCTCTAATATGGTGGTATCTTTCTTTCAACACATATAAGAAATCTGACAATATGAGAGTACTACCATCAACAATAATAAGCATGATCTTTCTAGCTCCCATGATAGGATAAGAGGAGTTGTTTTCACATATAATAGTACTGTCTATAGAGGAGGACTCAAGTGAGTTGAAGAAAGTATGTTGGGATGTAATATATTTGGTTGCACCACTATCAAAATACCAAACATCAGAGTCTACAGAAAAAATGTTTCATCATGCTTGGTAGATAAATTTGATGAAGCTCAATGAAAATATCATTGACATATATTAGCATATGATGGAGAGTGTTAATCTCCAAAAGAACAAGTTAACCTTGAATTTAGATCACCTCTATATCAAGATTAACTTTAGACTCCACCAAACTTAGAGATCATTCACCAATTTATCAGAAAATTGATTATTCTGAAAAATTCAGCTTCTTTAGAAAAGTCTGCTGCAGATTAATCACTCATTGACTAATCAATCCTGTAAAGTTTTTGATAAAACTTTGCACAACACTTCGCCTTAAGGTTGCGCAACTTTACCAAGTTAAATCTCTCAAAAAGATTGAGTATATACTGAGAAATGTGTGAAACACTTTACCTATGTCTGAAAGAGCTTCTCTGCAATGACGACTTTGACACCTGCAATTTCTTAGCACTGGTTCTCCCAACTCTGAACCCGTTTGATCAAGATCTTTTAGCCATAGATGGCTTACCTTCCAACTTAGATTTTAAGCCCTCATTTGTGTAAAACTTTACACTGTGGACTGAGCAATGATCATTTCATTGAAGATGAAATGTGCGCCAGATTTTACGACTCTTAGAACATTCTTACATATGAATGTTCCTAATCAAAATTCTCTCAGCCTGATTACAATTAACCTCTCAAATTCTAGCCATAGATAGATTAGCTATGGACTTAGACGCGTGCAGAAGGATTTCTCAAAAGATTAAACACAGAAGGAGCAGACTGCTAAACATCGGGTGCAAGTTTCTCGATTTCTTCAGAAAAATTTACATACAAGTGAGGATGGATGATTCACTCACTTCCAATGTGTCTAATGACACTAATTTCTCTCTCCCTATTCTCTAATCTTCTTCTGCTCTCTTTGCCCGACATTTTCCAACATATTTATATATGAATATATACAAGTGTATGACTAAACAAAGATATAAGTCAGCTAATGTACATATGTGTACATATCTTTGGATTTTCTGAACATGTCCTTCCTTCAACCATCTGACTTTGTTTTCTTCTTGACTCCTTGACTTCATTCCTCTATAATTCTTCAATTGATGATTGTCATGCACCAACAGCTCCCCCTCAATCATTAATTGAGGTTCTTCTCTATCTTCTTTACTCCAGCCATATCCTTGAATCTTTGTAGTTTTGGTCCATCTAGACTTTTTGTCATCATATCTGCAACTTGATCTTTTGTGGGAGTGTGTATGACTTCAATCTCCTTCTCAATGACCTTCTCTCTCAGAAAATGATACTGTATTTCAATATGCTTAGTTCTAGCATGAAATACAGGATTAGCTGCCAAGTATAATGAACTCATATTGTCTCCACAAATAATAGGAGTACTCTGAATCACATCAAAAACTTTCAAAAGTGTCTTTAGCCATATTACCTCTTTTGCAGCTTCCACCATACCTTTATATTCTGCTTCTGTAGATGACAAAGCAACTGTATGTTGCTTCTTGGAACACCATGAAATCAATTTGTCTCCTACATAGCACAAGTATCCATGTGTTGATCTTCTATCATCCACATTACCTGCCCAATCTGCATCACTATATATCTTCACTCTTGTATCAGAAGTAAATCCATAGTACAACCCTTCTCTGAGTGTACCCTTGATGTACCTAAGTACTCTTTGTCCTGCAATCCAATGTTCCTTTCTAGGACAATGCATAAATTGTGAAAGCACACCAACTGCATATGACAAATCAGGCCTTGTTAATGTAGCATAAATCAAGCTACCAACCAAACTTTGATAGAGTTTCATATCTCTGAACTCTTCTCCTCCAAACCTAGACAATTTATGGTTCACTTCCAAAGGTGTAGGTGCAACCCTGCAATCTTCCATTTTAAATTTGGTTAGCAAATTTTTAAGATACCTTTCTTGGGTCACATATACTCCATGTTGAGTATAAGAGATCTCCATTCCCAAGAAGAATGATAGGTTCCCCAAATCACTGATTTTAAACTCTTTCTCCATCTGCTTCTTGATCATTTGTATTCCCTTATCATCTGTTCATGTAAGTATTATGTCATCAACATAAATACAAACATAAATGAACCCATCTTCACTTGCTTTGACTAGCAAGCTACTATCTGCCTTTGATGCTTGAAATCCAAGATCATTCAAGAATTTTACAAGCCTATAATTCCAAGCCCTTGGGGCTTGCTTTAACCCATACAAAGCTCTCTTGAGCTTACACACATAATTTGGACTCACTTGATCTTTGAACCCATCTGGTTCCTCCATGTAGACTTCATCTGAAATGTAACCATTCAAGAAAGCATTTTTTACATCTAATTGAGATAACTTCCAACCTTTGCAAGCAGCAATTGCTATGAGTGTCCTGATGGTTGTCATCTTTGCCACAGGACTATAAGTCTCATCATAGTCCACTCCATATGTCTGTGCATACCCTTTCACAACAAGTCTAGCTTTGTACCTAGACACACTTCCATCTGCAAATCTCTTTGTTTTGTAAACCCACTTACATCCAATGATCTTCTGACTATTAGGTTTAGGAACCAAATCCCATGTTTGATTCTCTATCAATGCATCATACTCCTCTTGCATAGCATCTTCCCAATTCTTTTTCCCTTTGGCCTCTTCATATGTAGAAGGGTCTTCATCTCCTTTTACCAAATAAGCATAATCTTTAGTAGTTAAGAATGAAGTGTCATAGCTATACCTTGTAGGTTGCCATTTGTGCCTAGATGACCTCCTAACTTCTGCACTTCTTGAAGTTTCTGGTTCATCACATTCTGGATCAAACCTTGGCCTCTCTTCAACTTCAACCTGCACTTCATTGTTCTCACTTTCATCAAGTAATTGAATCTTTGCTTTACCTTTTCTTTGATCCACTACTTCTTCATCATCTGCATGTACATTATATTTACCTGCATACCAAGTACCTTGCTCATCAAATGTAACATCCTTGGATACAAGGAATTGCTTTGTGGATGGACTCCACAACCTGTATCCCATTTGCTTATCATCATAACCAATGAATACATACTTTTCTGCCTTAGGTTCCAACTTATGCCTCAATTGAGATGGCACATATGCATATGCCAAGCACCCAAATATTCTGCAATGATCCAAGGTAGGTTTCTTACCCCACCAAGCTTCATATGGTGTCATACCCTGCAAAGCTTTACAAGGCAATCTATTAACCAAATAAGTAGCTGTGTTTACAGCCTCTGCCCACAAATAATTTGGGCAATTCTTCTCTTTCATCATGGACCTTGCAAATTCAACAAGTGTCCTGTTTCTTCTTTCTACTACCCCATTTTGTTGAGGAGAGTACCTGCAAGTGACTTCTCTCTTTATACCTGCATTCCACAAATAATCATTGAACTCATTTGAAAAATACTCTCCCCCTCCATCTGACCTTAGTCTCTTCAATTTTTGACCTGTAATCCTTTCTGCATATGCATGATAGTGTTTAAATGTATTAAACACTTCTGACTTTTCTTTAATCACATAAATTGTGATCCACCTGGTAGCATCATCAACATATATGACATAATATCTTGAACCATTTATACTAAAGTCCTTTGAAGGACCCCACACATCTGTATGCACCAATTCAAGTCTTTTTGAATACATAAACCCATGCTTGGAATAGGATTGCTTATGAGCCTTACCTAATTGACATGCCTCACATCTGTATGTCATGTGTTGACCTGCAATGTTAGGCATTCCAAGCACTGAATCATTGTTAATCATTTCTTTGATACCTCTTTCATTAAAGTGTCCAAGTCTTTTGTGCCAAAGATCCAATTCTGACACCTTCTGCTCTCCATATGTGAACATAGCATGTCCAACATTTCCTTGTACCTTCAATGTGAAGAGCCTTCCTTCTTTCTTTCCTGCAATAACTTGTTTATACCCTTGACTAGGGTCTTCCACATAAACTCCATCATTGGTAAACCTTACCTCATAACCTTTTTCCACAATTTGACCTACACTGATCAAATTCTTTGGAATTGTGGGAACATAAAGTACCTTACTCAGAAGAGTGCTCCCATCCTTAGCTTTGACTGAACCAATTGACTTTACCTTATGCTTTGTATTATCACCTGTCTGAACTGTATGATTAATTGCATTATGATCTAGATCAATCATCAAAGCAATATTTCCACTCAAATGATTACTACATCCTGAATCAATATAAAACACTCTCATGTCCTCATGTGAAGTTTCACATGTATTCATAATGAGAGTCGAGTCCTCCTTTTGATCTGATGCATAGTTGTAGTAGGTGTTATTATAGGATTGACTTTGGAAGTTTCTTCCACCACCTCTTCCAAAAGAATTCCTACCACCTCTACTTCTGAAGTTTCCTCTCTGAAATCTACCACCTCTTGCTCTTTGATTAAAGTTCTCATAATTACCATTGTTTTGATTATTATGCCAACAATCATGAGATAGATGATTGGTCTTACCACATATCCAACAAGCTCTTGCATTCTCTTTGTTGTTTCTGCCTCTTCCTCTACTTCTGCCATTTCCTCTTCCTCTTATGAAGTTTGCTTGGTTTGAAGTACCTTCTTCTTCACCTGATTGTTGCTTCCCTTTGTTGGCTTTCTTCTTGTCTTTAGAATACATTGCATGACCTGCACTCTTATCAACATCTCCTTTGACATCATTCTCAAAAGTTAGCATATGACCTAACAATTGATTCAAATCAGGAGTAAAGTGATCTAATGAAAGTTCTGTAGATAAAATGAAAGGCTTCCACTTCTCATCTCCTCTTAGCCCTGTGAGTATTTGTCTTACCAATTTGTCTTCTTCAATATCTTCATCCACTGCACCTAAAGAATCTGCAATGTCCTTCATCTTTGTCACATAATCAGAGATTGATTGTGAGGCCTTCTTCTTGAAGGTAGTAAACTCTGCCCATAGTGAAGCCTTCCTTGATTTGGTTGTATTTTGGAAATGCTCTTCCAAAGCATTCCAAATGTCACATGCACTTTCAAGTCCTCTAATGTGAGGAAGCAAATAGTCATTGACTGCCATGTAGATGATGCTTCTTGCTTGAGCATCCTTCTTCATCCAATTCTTCAAATCTGCAAGCTCCTCCCTAGTTGGAACACTAGGATCTCTGAATTCTGGCTTTTCTTCATCTCCTGTGATGTATCCTATCAGATCTTTGCTCATAAGATGAGCTTCCATCCTCATAGACCATGCAGGATAGTTCTCTCTATCCAACTTTTCAATTTGGAGACTATCTCCCATCTTTACTTCACCTGTAGCTTCAAATCTTTAACCTTTACAGATAATGAATGTACCTTTACTTCGAATGTTGCTCCTTCTGATCCTTTTGATGCTCTTTGTATGTCTTCCTTCAATCTTTCTTCATACTTTAACCTTTTGCACCTTCGAAATGTAAAGTTTTGTATTTCTGCAGTAGTTGGAGTCTCCTTCACTTCAATTTTGACACAACCTGCTCTGATACCACTGATGGAGAGTGTTAATCTCCAAAAGAACAAGTTAACCTTGAATTTAGATCACCTCTATATCAAGATTAACTTTAGACTCCACCAAACTTAGAGATCATTCACCAATTTATCAGAAAATTGATTATTCTGAAAAATTCAGCTTCTTCAGAAAAGTCTGCTGCAGATTAATCACTCATTGACTAATCAATCCTGTAAAGTTTTTGATAAAACTTTGCACAACACTTTGCCTTAAGGTTGCGCAACTTTACCAAGTTAAATCTCTCAAAAAGATTGAGTATATACTGAGAAATGTGTGAAACACTTTACCTATGTCTGAAAGAGCTTCTCTGCAATGGCGACTTTGACACCTGCAATTTCTTAGCACTGGTTCTCCCAACTCTAAACCCGTTTGATCAAGATCTTTTAGCCATAGATGGCTTACCTTCCAACTTAGATTTTAAGCCCTCATTTGTGTAAAACTTTACACTGTGGACTGAGCAATGATCATTTCATTGAAGATGAAATGTGCGCCAGATTTTACGACTCTTAGAACATTCTTACATATGAATGTTCCTAATCAAAATTCTCTCAGCCTGATTACAATTAACCTCTCAAATTCTAGCCATAGATAGATTAGCTATGGAATTAGACACGTGCAGAAGGATTTCTCAAAAGATTAAACACAGAAGGAGCAGACTGCTAAACATCGGGCGCAAGTTTCTCGATTTCTTCAGAAAAATTTACATACAAGTGAGGATGGATGATTCACTCACTTCCAATGTGTCTAATGACACTAATTTCTCTCTCCCTATTCTCTAATCTTCTTCTGCTCTCTTTGCCCGACATTTTCCAACATATTTATATATGAATATATACAAGTGTATGACTAAACAAAGATATAAGTCAGCTAATGTACATATGTGTACATATCTTTGGATTTTCTGAACATGTCCTTCCTTCAACCATCTGACTTTGTTTTCTTCTTGACTCCTTGACTTCATTCCTCTATAATTCTTCAATTGATGATTGTCATGCACCAACAGCATAACCACTATACATGTTAGAGAAAATAAAGGATTACATTTCATCTTGGATCATCACATATTGAACTTGATATCTCAACATAGAATCCTTAATCAAAGATTCCATAGGATCCTTGAGATCACTTCCTAGAAGGTAATATCCAAAAGGAAATTTTGAAGTCATTGCACATCACATAGACACACCCTAGTCTAGAGGGGAGAGGTTGAGCTTAAGACTCATAGATTCCAGTCCACAGGATCCCTACTATACGATCTTGAGTGGAGCTAATGTACAATGCTTGATGGAAGCTTGGTAGCCATCAATCCACTCATTGAATATAGAACATAGCAAACAACATGTGTTATTAGATCTAAAGAGAGGAAAGATTCAATGGTGCAAATCCTTTAATAGGATCCATCATAAGAGATCCTCCCAAGATCCTTGGATAGAGCTTTTTTCTAAGGATTGGTGAGAATTCCACTGGATTATGAAGGGATTTTCTAAAGTGATTTAATGAGCTTATGTTCTAGTTTTACATTTTGCAAAAACTCACCTATAAGGGGAGATCTTCTAGTAGTATCCCTCCCTCCAAGGGAAGATCTATGAAGGTCTACATTGTGCCCTTACATATAAGGAAGTAGGCACTTTTACCAAGATACCCTCATAATAAGATCCCTCATAAGTAGTGGTATGCTGATCATGAGGTCCCATACGTCAAAAAAATTCACATCAAATTCCTCCAAGATCCCCAAAAACTATTGTTTCTTTTCCTTGTGAGTAAATGTTGCACACCATAGAAATCATACCCATAGTCAATTGAGTGAAATAACTAGAGAATTAGAGTGAAGGATCCTATTGAGCCAATCAAAGTCAAAGTGGTCAAAGAAAAGCTGGTTAAGGGTTGGATATAGGTTGTAGATTGTCTTTATGTAAGCTTTTCAAGGGTTTTAAAGTGTTTAGAAGGTTGAGGTGAACCCTCCCTTAGGCACACATATTGAATAAATTAAGGCAAAAGTGAAGGCATATGAGGAGGAAGTGGTACGCAAAAGTGTGTTTTTCTCCTAATGTCACTATAGGAAAAAATAGGGATTCATTGGATGTACACATTTTTAGACATTCTTGGGACATCAAAGTGAGCACCAAGATACTCTATCAATTAGGAGCGGTGTACGTAAGTGAATCGACACACAAAGCATGAGCATTATTCTTGGAGTTAGATTAAGGAAGTGAGGGCATAGACTCCACTAGGAAAAAAGAGCAAGCGACATAGAGCAGCGCGATGCAAAGAAGCAAGTAAAAGCAAAGTATACAAGAAGTGTGCTCTGGTGTGCAAAGAAGGAGTGTAGAGAACCCATGAGGAATGCAAACAAGGTGACACAAGGTACCATTGAGGAGGTGTGCATGTTGAAAAAAGGTGTCCCTTCGCCCTAACCTATTGGAAGCTTGAGTGCAAGGTGCGCACAAGAGCAAGCTACTAGAGAGGGTAGAGGTCTGGGTTGGAAGCATAAGGAACTTTGGGTATCTTATAACTTTGTGTGTGTGTACTCTTAGGCCCTCCACACAGAGAACAATTGGTCTTGTCTAGACATCATCAATGTATTTTTTATTTGTAATCAATATATAGAAGCTTCTGATGTCTTTTTTTCACTTCTTCTTCCTTCTCCTACAGATACTCAAGTTCTGTTAGGCCGTCGGATGGGAATAATGTAATTTTATTTTCCATAGTCGCATGCAGCAAAAAGGCGTAGCAAATAGTTGTAACTTTTTACCCATTAATGAAAAGGCATTACGGTGGTTCTTCGGCATGAGAGAGATGGGTTCGCCAGACTCTATCTGGGCGACTGTGCTGAGAAGATCGTGTGCAAACTTGCAAATATCTTGAGTACTGTTATTTTGTTCTTGTTGAATTGTCATAATTCATTGTTAACACAGTAATGTTGTCTCAACAGTAATAAGTTTGTGCGCCTGTGTGATTGTTAACGTGTGCGATAAGTTACTGTGTATGGATAATCGTAATCTACACATAGTAACTGTGTAGTGGAAGTTGTTGGCTTGAAAATATATTTACTACTTAGTTGAATAGTTTAATTGGGAAAATTACATAAAGGGCCTCTGCACTGTCAGACCCCTAACCATCCCCAAGAACCCGAAATGAGATTAAAAGCGACTTGATGGAAGTCCTTTTTAACACTAGCGCCATTTGTGGAAAGATGGAATAATCAGTAAGGGAAGAGCAGTACACAAGGCAAGCAGTGGAGAATAGTACCCGTTAGTTGAAGAAGTGATATATGTCGGTTACTCGTTCCGGTGAGTCCTATCCGAAGTATAGGAGAGATCAACATCCTTGGGCAATTCTAAATTTATTAGGAACACCCTTGGGTGGTAGAAGTGCAAGCCAATTAAGCCCAGTTGCAGAAGGATCAGAGCTAGTCAGTAGTGATTCCGGTGCTAGTTTGGTGACGCATGATGAGATTCCGATGAATTTTGGTGTGAATCTGATGCCTTTTGGAGAAAGTACAGTGACTTCTAGGTGTATAGAGATGCAATGTGGAGTCAGTCCGACACTATCTGGTCAGAATTCGACCATTTTCGGTGATAAAGTTGTGTTACCAAGTGAGACCGTTTTCGGTGAAAGGGTAACCTGTGGTGGTGAAAGTTTGAAAAGTTCTGATGGAAGTTCGATACCATTTGGTGGGAATTTGAAATTTTGTGGTGATAGTGCGGTGCTGCTTGGTGGACCCTTATTACGCTCACCACTGTTTGGGGCAAGCCTACCTAATTTTGATACCAAAGCTGAGGACAGGCTATTTGATTTGGAGTTAAGTAAGAGATTCAATGACATTTTTTAATCGAAAAGTGAGCAGGCTAATAAGACAGATTCTTTACCCTTTAATGAAAAGGCATTACGGTGGTTCTTCAGCATGAGAGACACAGGTTTGCTAGACTCTGTCTGGGCGACTGTGCCGAGAAGATCGTGTGCAGACTTGCAGATATCTTGAGTATTGTTATTCTGTTCTTGTTGAATTATTGTAATTCATTGTTGACACAGTAACGTTGTCTCAATAGTAATAAGTTTGTGCACGTGTGTGATTGTTAACTCGCGCGATAAGTTACTGTGTACAGATAATCGTAATCTACACATAGTACCTGTGTAGTGGAAGTTGTTGCCTTGAAAATATATTTATTGCTTAGTTGAATAGTTTAATTGGGAAAATTACATAAAGGGCCTCTGCACTGTCAGACCCCTAACCATCCCCAAGAACCCGAAATGAGATTAAAAGCGGATTGATGGAATTCCTTTTTAATAGTCCCTTTCTGCAAAAGAATCCCTCAAAAACATTTTGCATGCTCAGTGGGAAAACAAGGAGGCTTGAGCATAGGAGAACCAATATTTTCAAAGTGTAGATGAAGTGCAAGGATACTGTTAGTGCTAATCTAAGAGGTAATCTTTCTTTCACTTGGATTTCTCTTAGTCTAAAATGGAGAATGAGCAGCTCATGACCGCAACCCAACCTCAAACTTTGAGGGTCCCTTGCAAAGCAACAAGAAGAAAAGCTATTCGAAGGTTAACCAGCCCTCTATCATCAACATCATCAATAAGAAATATGGCGGCTCAGGTAGACTTAAAACTTTACTCTCTAGGTTAAATATCAAATTTTTTACTTTCAAGGGATTGGCATGAGAAGACCTAGATGAACATATTAGAAGAATTTCAGCCTTATGCAAGGCAAGGGGTCTAATGGGAAGGGAAGATGCATTTTTAATTCTTTTTCGAGCAACCTTAGAAGGGTTAGTAGATAAATGGTTTAGTCAATTTGTTGATAATCATTTCACTACATGGGACTTAATGAAGGAAGCTTTTAAGACACAGTTCCAACAAGGGAACACAACAAAAAATATTGTTGAAGAATTAGAGAACTTAAGGTTGGGTACTGGGGAAACATTTTTCAGAATTTGCCACTAGAGCAAAAATCCCTTGTGGCTAAATTACTCGACCCCCCTCATGATTTCTTTGTCAAGAAGTGGGTGGCCAAACGACTTCCAATTTCAACACAATGCAAAATTAAAGAGAATGATGTTACCTAAAACAACAATTGAGGAATTTATTTCTATAGCAACAAGGATAGAGCAAATTAGATACCAATATGGAACGGGTTCCTCAAGTCTACAATATCATACGGAACTTGAGGATCTAGTGACACAGTTGAGAAAGGAACTTGAGAGTCTAAGGAGGAACAAGCCCCAGAGAAAAGAAGAAAATGCAGTAACTCAATTGAGAAGGGAAATTGAAGCTTTAAAGCTACAAAATGAAGAAGAAGCCCAAGTAGAGGAGTTAGCACAACTACAGCAAGAACTATGGGAACTTATGAGTGTCCTCTTTTAAGTGTGACTTGTCAATTATGCAAGAAAGCTGGTCATGAGGCCCAAGAATGTCAGTCAAGAGGGATGCATGCACAAACATATTGGGGACAAGGACAAGCCCAGCCCCCAGCTAATGTGATGGTAGTTGCACCCAATCATGGTAATAATTATAACTCTTGACCTAGGGATAACTTTGGAAATGGGCCTAGGAGGCCAATCATTTGTTTCAAATGTGGAGAATGTGAACATTACCAAAGCAGGTGCCCTCTACCAAAAATTGCCCCTCCTTGCAAAAACTGCCCAGATGCTAGGGATCATTGTAGCAACTCTTGTCCAAAGAACTAGGAATCTACATCTAGGCCTCACATTTAAATGATCTCTGTGAACAAAGAAAAAGTTGCAAAACAAGTCAGTGTACCTTCACCATCTGTTAGGGTAGTGTAGTTAGAAGAAATAGAATCTTTGGTTATGCACACAAGAAGCAAAGGAAAAGCTTAAATGGACATAGTCCAAGAGTCAAGTACTAGTGGATTGAACAAAGGCAAAGTGTTGAGGGAGAATCAAGCAAAAAGAAGAAAAGAAGAAGACAATGAAAGAAGCTTCACTGAAAAGATCATATCTGAAGATACATCTCTGCAAGAAGCCCCGCAGGGGTGCAACACCCATCTCTGCACAGGGGCACATATCAAGGAAAAAGCACGTAGGTGGAAGAAGGAATCAGGGCCAGGAAAGTATCCATGAAGATGTGCAAGAAGATAATTGGCAGGTACTAATCCTTCCGCTGACAGCGTGTGGTGAAAAGAAAGTAAACAGCCTCAAAACAATACCACAGGGTCACATGTGTGCAACCAAGACAAATCAGAGGACCACAAGCAAGACAAAGGTCACTGGTGGCATGCGTGGCAACCCAACTGAATACACGCACCCAGTGGTCAAAGCAGTAACAAGGACTGTCAGACAATTGGTTATCTTATCCGAGGTATGTCCTTTGCTTCTGTTTTGCCCCTTGGTATTCTGTATATCACATATCTGGGGCACATATCAAGGAAAAAGCACGTAGGTGGAAGGAGGAACCAGGGCCAGGAAAGTATCCATGAAGATGTGCAAGAAGATAATTGGCAGGTACTAATCCTTCTGCTGACAGCGTGCGGTGAATAGAAAGTAAATAGGCTAACAATACCACAGGGTCACATGTGTGCAACCAGGACAAATCAGAGGACCACAAGCAAGACAAAGGTCACTGGTGGCGTGCGTGGCAACCCAATTGAATACAACAACCTAGATATGTGATATACGGAATACCAATGGGCAAAACAGAAGCTAAGGACATACCTCGGATAAGATAACCAATTGTCTGACAGTCCTTGTTGCCGCTTCGACCACTGGGTGCGTGTATTCAGGCCTCTTAAACAAACTGAAGACAAGAAGTAAAGCATGTCAAGGGACGACAGAGAAAAAGAGGGGGAGAGTATTGCAGAGCAAAGAGAGCACAAGGCAGAGAAAATGAAGGGCAACCCAACTGAATACACGCACCCAGTGGTCAAAGCGGCAACAAGGACTGTCAGACAATTGGTTATCTTATCTGAGGTATGTCCTTTGCTTCTGTTTTGCCCCTTGGTATTCCGTATATCACATATCCATGGCAACAGTGCCAAAAAACGTGTGTACCTAAGAACCAACTTAGGGACTTGGGGAGAAAGAGACTATACCTCAATCCCCCTCAAGTACATATAGTGGGGATTCACGCTTTAATTATCAATCCGATGAGTATCAAAACCTAGCCGAGTGTATGAAGACATGCATTCAAATGACGATCAATGCAAATGAGTTACTCAAAGAGTGCAAACAAGGCAAAAACTAATCCAAACAAGCTTCAATTGTAAGTCATGGTGTCACGATACTTGGAACAGCAGCCAACAGTAAATTGAGCTTTTCTCTCAGCTTCGAACTCCAAATATAGCGAATAGCATATGCGTTTCGGAGCTCTCGAGAAGACGCATCCAATGGCGGTATTTTCACTCAATTTTGATACTCCTACTTCAAGTTATGAGAAAAATACTGAGTCACGGGAATAATCTTCCTACACTTCAACACTTCCTACACTTCACACACGCCTTAACCACAGCAAACAAAAGCTTTCACGGATAGATAACACTTCCTAACACTCTTTCCAAGCAACACACATGCACACAAGCTCACAAAGAAGAAGATACAGAGAGGAGAAGACACAAATTCGAAATTCTGTGCTCTTGATTCTCACAATGGCAAAAAGTCCTTACAAAGAGTCACAAATTGACTTATATACTTGTGCCCTAAAAATGGTCCTTTCACACAAGAGACCCGCATTTTATTCACTAAAAAGCTAATTTCCTACTAATTTACATGGGTAAGCTACTAATCTTCAGTGGGGATGCATCTACAGGACTCCTCTAGTGCCTTTACAATGGAAAATATATTACAAGAATGGTTATAATACAAAAATAAGGTGTCCAAATCCGAAACATTTTGGGACCCTTCATTTTCTCTGCCTTGTGCTCTCTTTGCTCTGCAACACTCTCCCCCTTTTTGTCTCTGTCGTCCCTTGACAGGCTTTACTTCTTGTCTTCAGTTTGTTTAAGAGGCCTGAATACACGCACCCAGTGGTCGAAGCGGCAACAAGGACTGTCAGACAATTGGTTATCTTATCTGAGGTATGTCCTTTGCTTCTATTTTTCCCCTTGGTATTCCGTATATCACATATCTGGGTTGCTGTATTCAGTTGGGTTGCCACGCATGCCACGAGTGACCTTTGTCTTGCTTGTGGTCCTCTGATTTGTCCTGGTTGCACACATGTGACCCTGTGGTATTGTTTTGAGCCTGTTTACTTTCTTTTCACCGCACGCTATCAGCAGAAGGATTAGTACCTGCCAATTATCTTCTTGCACATCTTCATGGATACTTTCCTAGCCCTGGTTCCTCCTTCCACCTACGTGCTTTTTCCTTGATATGTGCCCCTACGGGGCTCTATGTAGAGATAGGTGTTGCGCCCCTGCGGGGCTTCTTGCAGAGATGTATCTTCAGATATGATCTTTTCAGTGAAGCTTCTTTCGTTGTCTTCTTCTTTTCTTCTTTTTGCTTGATTCTCCCTCAACACATATGTACATGTTCCAGATGAGTTGAGGACGAAGCTTGATCCGAAAGCAGAAAAATGTGTCTTCATTGGATATTCCCTTGAGCAAAAGGGGTACAAATGTTATAACCCACTCACACGACAGGTGAAGGTGAGCAGAGATGTGGTATTTGATGAAATGTCAAGCTTCTATGCAGATGCCAAAGAAGGATTGAATCTTGAACCAAATGACAAAGAAAATGTTGAAAAATCTAGTGCAGAATCTCAAGTTTTGAGTGGACCGGATGCATCACCAAGCAATAGTTCCAACTCAAATCCATGGAGTGGAAGATTGCGTGGAAATTTCAGTCCAGCAAATTCATCAAATACATCCAACAAAAGTAAAGAAAAGCTTTATGTTGGTAGTAAAACAGGTGCAGGTTTTGAAGATGTTGATGGAGATTCAAGTGGTTCAGAAAAGAGTATTGATGAGGAACTTGGATTGCCCTCTGTGAAGACTCCAGGAGTAAGAAGGGCACATGCAGATGATACAAGAAGAAGTGACCCAGGACCAAGAAGATCTGGAAGGATGCGTAATTCAGTGCAACGATTGACATATGATAGTTACATGGCTCGCCTTTGTGCCTACATGACAAAGGTAATACAAGATGCTAAACCTTCTTGTTTTGAAGATGCAATTGGTAATGCGGATCGGGAAAAAGCTATGGATGAGGAGATGGCTGCACTTTATGGAAATGATACATGGAAGCTGGTTCCATTGCCACAAGGAAAGAAATCCATAGGCTGCAAATGGGTTTATAAGGTAAAGCATAATGCTGATGGTAGCATAAGCAGGTATAAAGCATGATTGGTAGCTAAAGGTTATGCACAAACATATGGCATTGATTATGAGGAAACATTCAGCCCTGTAGCTAAAATGTCTACTGTTAGAACACTTGTTGCATTAGCTACAACAAAAGGATGGACTTTGCATCAAATGGATGTGAAGAATGCTTTCCTACATGGTGAGTTACAAGAAGAAGTATATATGGACCAGCCACAAGGATATGAAGATTCAAAACATCCAGAATATGTTTCCAGGTTGCAAAAGGCTTTGTATGGGCTAAAGCAAGCCCCTCGTGCATGGCATGCAAGGATTGCTGATTACTTAACCAGCATTGGGTTCTCTATGTGTGATGCAGATCACTCACTATATGCAAGGAATGCTGATGATGGCATCACTATTGTGGCTATTTACGTTGATGACCTGATTGTAGGTGGTGATAATGAAGAAAGCATCAAAGAGGTAAAGAAACGTCTTATGCAGGAATTCGACATGAAAGATCTTGGATACAGAAATAGGTATATGGATGTCGCAAAGATATGCCTTGAATATGCTGCAAAAGTATGGTATGGCTGATTGTAAACCAATTTCTATGCCATTAGATCAAAATTTGAAATTGGATACTACGTCAGGTGAAGCATTGGAAAATGCTACTATGTATAGGAAAATTGTGGGAAGTCTTATATATCTCACAATTACAAGGCCTGATCTAAGCTATACTGTTGGACTTGAAAGTCAATTTATGCAGGTTCCCAAGAAGCCACATTTGGATGCTCTGAGGCGCACTCTACGTTATGTGAGTGCTACTTTGGATTATGCATTGTTTTATGAAGCTGGTGTGGAGTTGCAGGTTCATGGATACACCGATGCAGATTGGGCTGGTAGTACTCCAGATAGAAGATCTACTAGTGGCTTTCTTTTCTCACTTGGAGGTGCAGCTATTACATGGAGTAGCAAGAAGCAACCCACTGTTGCTTTGTCGAGTACAGAGGCTGAGTATAGAGGTGATGCAATGGCAGCATGTGAGGCATCATGGCTGGAGATGTTACTTGCAGATTTAGGTGTGGAACCCTGTTTTCCATGCTAGAACAAAGCATATCGAGGTACATTATCACTTCATCAGAGAGAAGGTATTAGAAGGTGATATTGATCTTGTTTATGTGAGAACAGATGAGCAGGTTGTTGATATTTTCACCAAAGCACTTGGAGCTGAGAAGTTAAAGAAGTTTCGAGAGATGCTTGGATTACAGGATATGGCATTGAGCTTGAGGGGGAGTGTTGAGATATCAAGATCAACATGTGATGATCCAAGATGACACGTAGCAGTTTTTCATTTCTCTGACATGTATAGTGGTCATACTGATATATGTCAAGGATACTTCATTGAGCTTTATTAGATTTATCTACCGAGAGTGATGGCACATTTGTTTCTTGCTAGCTCACTCATTCGCGGATATTAGGTTTTTCCTTATGTACTAATCTTTATATATTGCACTTGTTGTATTCTTGTTTTTAGGTCATTCTTGTACATTCCTTTATGTAATAGAAGAAGAAGAAGAAGATCATTCTTCCTTGCCTCAATCTGTGTGTGTGCTTCTCCTTGAGAGTGAGAGTGTGTGTGTGAGCTCTCTTCCTTATCTCCTTCCTCTTGACAATTGGGAGTATATCAAAGCTTACCAAGAGAAAGAAAAGATCAAAAATAGGTAAATGAGAACAAAGTGGAGTGGTCATACCTAAATAGATGCTTACATGCAGTCAAAGTTCCACATGATGGCCAGAAGATAGAGCTTTATTATATTGCACATACAAAAAAAGCTTTATGGGATTTTCCATTTCCTATGGGTAAAGGATTATTAGATGTGGACATAGATGAACTGTGCAATTAGATATTAGGATCCTGATGAGGCACCAGAATACTTTATGTTCTTAGAGATATATCATGCTTGATGTTACCACCAAAGAAAACCAATCTTTGAGAATGTTGTATCGTGCATGATAACAATGGAAACACAAGAATTTTAAGGTTTGATAAAATCACATAGAAGTATCTAACCAATCACATGAGCTCCCTAAACTAGTCACCCAAGCAAACATCTTGATCCAAGAACATGTCTTTGGTCATCACTAGCCATGGGATGTATGCATATTGTTTATAAAAGAAAAGGGTGATCGTGAATAGCATGAAGTAAAATTTCACCCACTCACTGGTGATGGAAGATTGTTTGATGCAATATCATGCATTCTCTAGATTGTAGAATCCATCGAGTGTTTTATGTGAGTTAAGCTTATGAAATATTTCTAAGAGGATAATCTAATAGAAGATACTCTTTCTTCTCAAGAAAATGAGAGTTTGGATTAATCTCTAGATAGGATACTAGATAGTAGAAAAGAATGATTGAGAGATCATATCATCTAGGAGTATCTAGTAGCCAGGAGAAGAATTTTGCTCAAAATTTCTACTTGAGATCAAAAGGTGTGGTTCCCAAGTACTTTCCCAAGTTGACCATTGTGGACAACAATCTCTAGAAGGGGGATCATGTGTCAGACATAGGGCAAGTACACCATCACTATGTTTATATAAGAAATAATGGCTAGATGCCAAGGTTCCAAACTTGTTATGAAGGACACCTTGAGGGCTTCTATGAACTTACAAATCCTCAATCAAGAAAGGTGTTTCTTATCGACCATCCCTCCATGTAGAAAGTTTGGGTTGACCTCCCATTAACAGGTATCTACACCTCAAGGGAAGTCCATTGTAATTATGCTTTGGAGAGGAGACCTAATTCCCCAAGATGATTCCCTGATGGATGTTTATTTAATCAATGGGATGGAGCATCTTCTCAGAACACACTCTTCATTGTGGGAAGAATCCAATAACCCAGCCACCATCTATGAATTGCAAGATCCCAAAAACCCCTCTCACATCATGTATTTGGACAAGAATCAGAGGAGGTACTGGCCCTTAACAAAATTAGAAAGAGCCGGGTTGAAATATCAAAACATCCCAATGTTCCCACCTAGGGATCAAGCCACAACTTCGCAAAATCCCCAAGGAACTTATCAGGATAATTCATATCAGCATTCGGGACAGACACAACAAACGAACATCCCAGTTAGGCCCCATGTGCAGTTTGCTACATGGGCAATAATCTGCATTATCAACCACCTACACATATAGAACTGAGGATTAGAGTTCTTGTCCAAGAGAGACCGCCAGCAGGAAGAGGACCAGGAATACCAATAGGATGACTAGTCTTCCCTATAATTCCTCGACCACCTGAACCACGAAGAAAATTAAGACCCATCCAAGTTGCCAAATACATGAGAAACCACTATGATGGCTCTAGTGAACATACAACCACATAGCGGAATTCAAGCAAGTAATAAGAGCCGAACAAGTGGAAGACTTCTTGATTCAATATGAATCCTTTGATCTAACCCTTACAGACACGGCCTTAGCTTGGTTCCAGCCCTTAGACCCTAATAACTTTCAAAACATGGAACAAGTCTATCAAGAATTGATTGAAGAATTTAACAAGTCTGGAATAAAAAACAACTCTTCATCATTAATCCATAGTTTTAAACAAGCTCCTACGGAATCAATGAGATTGGCAGCAAGAAGATTTAAGCAATATGTGGATAGATGCCCTGTTGAAGAGAGACCCACTCAAAACAAAATGGTGTCACTGTTTTTGGAAGGATTAGTGAATGGATCATTGAGATCATTGGTATATGTGAAAAGAGTCCAAAATTTGCAAGAATGTATGAAAGAGTGTATTGACCTAGAGGACAATCTAGCAGAAGATTTGAAAATACCTCAAGGCAGTGTAAAAAGTGAAGATACCTCCAACAGCACGTCAAACCCGAGGAACAATGTAGAGGAAATAGTTGATTTAGTGGCAAAAAATTGAACGTTCAAGGGTAGAGGAACTACCCAAACAATCATATGAGAGTACCCATGCTTAGAAGATGTGTGCACTGTGGAGGTGATCATCCTTCTCACTTGTGCAATCCGGGAATAGTTTCACCACCTGCGTATGCTTACAATAGGCCACCCGCCCCGAGCCCTATGCATTATTGTAGCATAGAACAAAGGTACACAAATCACAACACAAAAAACCATCCTTACAATCAATAGTCAAGACCGGTACAACCACCCATAAGACCTTATGGATACCCTTAGAGAGATCAAGGAGGAGAAGCCTTTAGATATCCCACATATTAGCAACAGGCACCAGCACCACGACCTTATGCTTACCCAAGGTACACTCAACCACAACCCGTGCTAGGACAACAACCACCACACCCTCAGAATGTTGTCCCAGTAAAAATGGCTCAATCGGAAGAGAACCCAGAGAGAGAGCAATAGTCCCAACCACGCCATTGGCTAGTAACGAACCTTATGACCCATCTTATGACCATAGTCAAGGAAATTATTCTGCATATGAGGGCACTATAGTTGAATACGGACAATCTGACGAGCCTTATGCTTATAGTATGGAAGGACCGGATAGCTCTTACGGATATGAGCAGGACTATGTGTCATTAATGTACACAACTCCCAGAGCACCCATACCCTCGCGACCAATGAATAGACCACCTGCACCCAGAGGACCATGTTATAGATGTGGAGGAGATCATTTTATCAGAGAATGTATGCTACCCAACCCAGCACCACCGCAAAGAATTTGGGAAGGATATTGTAGTGATTGTGGTAAAGAACATGTTTTTAGAGATTGTCTCAAGAACCCCAACAAATTTAACTCAAAGGTGCAGATCAATGTGATTGAAGTGATAGAGTCATCGGTTAGTGATAAGGAGTACACGGTGCCACTAAAAGAAATAACAAGAGCTAAAACGAGAGAAACCTCACAAAGAATTAGAGAGAATGATCATGCCGACAAAGAATTAAATACACCCACACCTCAAGTAGTTGTAGACTCTGTAGAGTTTGGGAAAAGTATTAAAAGTAAACGGACCCAAAGATGGAAGAATCGTAGAGAAAGGATGAAAAAAAGGAAACTACAACAAAAGATGTAGGATGAGAATAACGAACAAGGACAAGAAGAAAAACAAAAACTTGAAGGAGAAAATAAGATAGAAAAGTGTAAAAAATAAGAAGCAGGATCAGTTCTAGCTGACCCTATGCCAGAAGAGTTAGCCATGTGGATTCAAGCATACCAAGCACGAATAAGAGCAAGACCAACCATTGAACAACATGAAAACAAATACCCAAGAGGTGACTTAGAGAAAGAAAGGTTGGAGATATGTAAAAAACTAATCGAAGTGGCTCAACAAACCCTAGAAAAACTTGTTCAGCGATTACCCAACTCAAGAAATCCCGAAAAAGAATTCCAAGAGTATGTTACCCCTAATGATCCCAAGAAGGGAAAAGATGACAAGACCTGTGGTGAAAATTGCTGCGAGAATAAAAGAGAAGGATCTGTTGTCCCCGAAGTTGACGGGGAATGGCCTAAAGACTTGTGGGCAAGAGTCCAGGAAGACAGATGGAAGAAAGCGGAAGGAATTGAACCTCCCTTTGAGGAGTTAGAAGCAGAAGGTGAATTTGAAGCATCAATACTTGAAGTAAACTCAGAAGGATTGTTACAATTGGATGAGAGCAAAAATGATGAAGACAGTGTTAAGGCTTTGCCGAACTACACGGGAGAATACGAACATAATTCTGAATTAGAATGCATTCACTCACTAAGAAGAAAAGAGCAGAACCCATCGATTCAAACATCGAACATTATACAACATCTCAAAAAAGTAAAAATCCCTTGTACTCTGACATTGGAAGAACTCTTGAAGGTAAAACCACAATTGAAGGAGAAACTAACTAGTTAATGATGGAGAGTGTTAATCTCCAAAAGAACAAGTTACTCTTGTATTTAGAGCACCTCTATAACAAGAATAACTCAAATCTTCACCAAATTTAGAAGATCAATACTCGATTGTCAAGTTCTTGAACAAACTGTGAAGAAGGAGATTACACAGAAAGTCTACTGCACATAATTCATGTTACCGTTAGTGTCCATGTGAAAGGCCAAATGGCCACCGGACACTTCTTTGTATATGTTCTTTAATAAAACATATAGTGGCCTGGTCAGTCACAGACTGTAAGTTCGACCGCATTTGTAAGACCTAACAAGTATGTGTTCGCGCTCCCCGTGTACTGTGTTTTCTGCGTATTCTACAGCCTCTGTGCGGAGTACTGTGTGCGGCCTCAAGAAAGCGGTTTTCTACTCTGAGCATATCGTTGTGGAGCTCTCGAGAAGGGGAGCGCACTGTGGTGCATCGCCATCAAAACCCTTCACTGGTATCAGAGCAGTTGTAGGGAAAAGTTTTGTTTCTTTTGTGCGAGCGAAGCGAGCACCCCCCCTTCTCCAAGGCTTACAACTAAGGCGGCGACCAAGGCATAGACCTTGGCATACCTTGTCATCCGAGTCACCGAAGTCACCGTTGGCGCCGTTGGCTGTGCGCGAGGGAGGACCTCAACGATCAAGGAATATAGAGGTTCCTGGTACTTCCCGGGAGGTCACCCATCCCAGTACTGTTCCCCCCAGAGCTCGCTTAACCGTTGCAATCTCTTGCCACTAAGCTACACTCTTGTGGTGTTTGAAGAAGGGGAAAGAGTAAGGTTGGCATTACCTTGAACAAGTTTTGGTCCCTCAAAGCTTCATTTTTGCTTTCAAAGCCTATTTTTGAAGCAATTTTGGGGTGTTTTTTGGAGCCATTTCGGAGTACTTTCGCACATAGTTCTCTTCGCACAGGTCCAAGAACATCAAGAAGAGTGTTCTTTGTATTTCTCAGACAATAAATATCAACCTTTGGGGCTGTATGTTCAGCCACACTCGTAAAACTACAGGTTTCTCGAGGGGTTTTTCAGTTTTGGTGGGAGCAGTCACTGCAAATTTACGTAGGTTTTTAAAGCCTAAAACATCAGAGTTGACAGACACTTGCAGGTGTTATTGACTAGTTTTTGGGCTGTGTATTCAGCCTTCTAGTGTCATTTTACTGCATATATTGAGCACATACACACCATGTACGCTTCTGTGGATACGCTTATGTACGTCCATGTGGTCATTGATATAGCGGTTACGTTCTTTGCATAAAGCCTTTTACGTTTGATAAAGAGGGTCGTGGTGAGGTTTTCTTAACTGGGAGACACCCAGATGTCGGGTTCTCTTTGGTGATGCAGGTGGAAGACTTACCCAGCCTCGCAATAGGAGATGTATGATAGTTGTTCATAGGTGCTCGATAAGCCTAGTTGGCTTCTATTCGGTAACTGATTATATGCAGTGGAGTCAGTGATTCACTATGCAGGTAGACATGTCAGTACTTGCAGTTTTATGATACTTTGACACTGGTCATATGCTAATTTTGCAAAGGATACTCTGGCAAAATTTTTCAGATTTTTGGTTTAGTCAACTATACAGTGGTCGATTTACTCCTTGATACACTTATTTGTTGGTGTTTGGATTCTTCTAGCTCCATTATCATTCTATTCAGTTCTCTACGATCATGGCATCAGAGGTCTCAGGCACATCCGGTGGATCAGGGTCTAGTGCTAGTGTTCCGAGGAGGAGCTATAACTTGCAGGGCAAAGACCATTTTGAGATCCGAAAATTTGATGGCACAAACTTTGCTTTATGGAAGAATCAGATTAAAGATGTGCTGATTCAAAGGAGGCAATGGAAGCCAGTAAATGGGATTTCAAAGAAGCCTGTTGACATGGATGAAGATGATTGGGATGAGTTAGATGAAATGGCCAGGTCTACCATTCGCTTGCACTTGGCAGATAATGTTTACTTTACAGTATTAGACTGTGAAAGTGCAGAGGAGCTTTGGAAGAAGTTATGCAATACATATGAAAAAGAGACGACATCAAATAAAGTGTATCTAATGAGAAAATTATATGACCTTCGTATGAAGGACACAGATAGTGTTGCTGCTCTCTAAATGAGTTTGATGCTATATTCTCCCAGTTACAGGCTCAAAAAATGGATATGGATAATGAAATGAAAGCAGTATTGTTGTTATGCACCCTGCCATCATCATGGGATACGTTTTGCACAGCTATTAGCAACAGTGCACCTGGTGGTAAACTTGTCTATGATGACATATGTGGAGCACTCTTGAGTGAGGAGATTCGTAGAAAATCTATGGTTGGCACTCAGAGTGGAGATGCATATAATGTTCGTGATTCTTACCAAGGAAAGAATCAACAACGTGGCAGGAGCAAGAACAAGGAAAAGAATGGTCAACGGAATAAGAGTAGAAGTAAATCAAGGAAGAGGGATATCGAATGCCATTATTGTCATAAGAAAGGACACATGAAGAAAGACTATTATGCATTAAAGAATGCTAAAGGTAAAGGACAGAATGTTGATGGGCATGTTAAACAGTTACCTGCACCATCTACTTCGACTGTGAAGATTGAAGAAATTAATGCTATTTCTGATGATGCTGATGTGTTGACACTTGATAGTACTGTGCCATCTGAGGCACTTATGGCTGACTCTCTTTCCCACACCTGGCTGCTAGATTCTGGTGCTTCTTTCCATGTGACACCACATAGAGAATGGTTCTCTAATTATGCAGCAAAGTCTCTTGGTACCGTGAGACTTGGTGACTCTTACTAGTGTGATGTTGTGGGGATTGGAGATGTGGTTGTGCAGTTCATTGATGGTTCAAAATTTACTATGCATAATGTACGCCATGTACCTCAGTTATCATGCAGTTTGATGTCAGTTGGTCAACTTGATGACCTTGGTTACAAGGTGGTCTTCTATGCTCAGTCCTTTCGTATATCAAAGGGCAATATGGTTATTGCAAAAGGAAGCAAAGTTGGCTCACTTTATCCTTTATTCGTATCACAGAAAGAACACTTGTTGTTAGTGAACAGCCTATGGCTTGTATTTGGCATGGTCGTTTGGGCCATATATCTCGTAGTGGAATGGAAAATCTTTCTCGTTCTGGCTACTTACCTGTATTATCTTTCTCTGATTTTTCATTTTGTGAGCATTGTCAATATGGAAAGCAAACCAGAAATGTGCATAAAATGCACATTGACTCTTCAATTCAGCCTTTAGATCTCGTTCATACAGATGTGTGTGGTCCTATGCCCACTAGGTCCTTAGGTGGTTCTCTTTACTTTGTCACTTTCATAGATGATGCTACTAGAAAAGTCTGGGTATATCCTATCAAATCAAAGGATGATGTTTTCCCTACTTTCAGAAAATGGCTTGCTTCAGTTGAGACTGAAAAAGGAACTAAGCTTAAGGCTTTACGTTCAGATAATTGGGGTGAGTATACCTCACATGAATTCAGCCTTTTCTGTCAATCTAGAGGGATTCGTAGAGAGTTTACAGCTCCTTATACCCCAGTACAGAATGGTGTAGCTGAGAGGATGAATAGAACTATTCAAGATAGAGTAGTCTCTATGTTGCATCATGCAAACCTCTCACAAGGTTTTTGGGCAGAAGCAGTATTGACTGTAGTTCATGTGATTAACCTTTCACCTAGTACTGCCAAAGGTCTGAAAGTGGCACAAGAGTTATGGACAGGGAAACCACCATATTATGATCATCTTCGAGTTTTTGGGTGTGAAGCATATGTTCATATACCCAAGAATCTTAGACAAAAGTTGGACCATAAGTCAAAGAAATGCATTTTTCTTGGATATGGTCGAGAAGAACAATTTGGATATCGCTTATGGGATCCTGAAACACGGTTAGTGATCAGAAGTAGTGATGTCATTTTTAATGAGTCTAAGATGCATAAACAACCCATTAAGGAGGTTGAAGTGAGAAGAGTGGTATTTGAGGATACTAGTCCTCCGGTTAGCATGCATAAAAATGCTGCACATAGGGATGTTCAAGAGAATGTCCATTCAGATCAGTCTGCACATGTTCCTGTTCAGCAACCATTGAGACGTTCTGCACGTGTCTCATATCCACCTGATAGATATGTTCCAGGTTTAGATTTTGTTATGCTAACAGATGCCGGTGAGCCTTCTTGCTACAAAGAGGCTATGCAGAGAGAGGATCATGTCAAGTGGGAGCGTGCCATGAAGAGTGAGTTGGATTCTATTCACAAGAATGGTACTTGGGACTTAGTACCTTTGCCAAAGGGCAGGAAAGCTTTACCATGTAAATGGGTATATAAGCTGAAATTCACATCAGATAGTGCTTCTCCAAAATATAAAGCACGACTTGTTGCAAAGGGTTTTAAGCAACAACAAGGTGTTGATTTTGAGGAAATCTTCTCTCCAGTGGTCAAGATGACTACTTTGCACATGTTGCTTGGATTCGTTGCAATGGAGGACTTAGAGCTAGTCCAAATGGATGTGAAAACAGCTTTCTTGCATGGAGATCTTACAGATGAGATCTATATGGAACAACCAAAGGGTTATGTAGTTCCTGGCAAGGAAAGTCTAGTTTGTAAGCTCAAGAAGAGCTTGTATGGACTTAAACAGTCTCCTAGACAATGGTACCAAAAGTTTGATGCTTTTATGAAGTCCCAAGGCTATTCTCGGAGCAATGAGGATCATTGTCTCTACACAAAGAGATGTTCTGATGGCAGCTTGATACTTTACGTCGATGATATGTTGATTGCTGGGAAGTCCTCTTATGATTTGTCACTTCTCAAAAAGAAGTTGAGTCAGACATTTGATATGAAGGATTTGGGGGATGCCAAACATATTCTTGGCATGCGCATTACTCGTGATAGGAGTAAAAGATGCATATACTTGTCTCAAAGTGAGTACATATCCAAAGTACTTCACCGATTCAATATGCAGGGTGGAAAGGCATTGAGTACACCTTTACCCACATATGTGAAATTGAGCAAGGATGACTGCCTCAAATACTCCTAAGGCATCAGAGATCATATCCAGTGTGGCACGATACTGTTCGTCAACTCCTTCCTCCTCAAGGATTTGGTGCATGATAGCCTTTCCTGCTGCAAGGGATAACTTATGTTGTTGTTGGACCCTATCAATGGTATCGTAGAGCTTTTTCAACTCCTTTGTATATGCTGGGGCACCCTCTAGCTCTTGTATAACTTCTTGCTCATAGTCATGCGCCTCCTCACCAGAAGATCCTTCCTGTTCATCCTCTTGGCCATCTTCTTCTTCATCCTCCAATTCCACCACTTCTGGTTGTCTTGGCTGGGGTTGTTCTGTAGCTGTTTGTTGTCCACTACCCTGCTCTGCTTCGACTTCCGCATTAACAGCTTCAATGATTTTGGCAACTTCTTCATCCGTTAGATCTTCTGTAGAGCCCTAGCAGGTTGAAACTAAAGGTACAAGGTATTTTTCCTCTTAAGGTTCAAAAGTTGAATCTAAATCTTAAGGTGAAAAAGGAAAAAAAGAATTAAAAGGAAAAGTGAAGGTGGAAGGCCGCGTACGAAAAGGTGGAAATAGGCCGCCCAATCAAAATTTTATTTTAAAAGTCACTCTTGTTCTAAAGTCACTACAAGACAAAGTAGCGAATCGTTGAGGACCAGTTCAAAAAGACAATCTTGGGACATTGAAAGGACACCAAGATTGTATTGCAGTTAGAGTGCGCGAACCGGCGGACTCTCAAACAAAAAGTAAAGACAAAGGCTATTCTTATACATTGGGGGTAGAGAGCAAGGGAGAGTTTCAGAGGAGCAAGAGAGGAAGCAAGAAGAGCCTCCAGTGTGCGACGACATTCAAGAGTGCAAGAGGTGTCAAGGGGAAAGTGTGCAGAGAAGGGAGAAGGCGGGCTGGATTCCAAGAGTTCCAAGGGCTAGTGCGTGCGTGCGTAGTGATACCAATTCCTTAGCTTGGCGGAAGCTTAGTGCAAGGTGTGCACAAGGGAAGCGGGAAGCAAGTGAAGGATTGGTGCTCGAGAGGCCGCCGCTAGACGACTTGAGATAATTGGTCTTCAGTAATTAATACTCTCTGAAGTGGTATTTAGTCATTGATTCGACTGTGCGCAGTCATTGTAATTGTTGAAGGATAATTAATATTCAAGGTCTCCAAGAGTATTCCTTTGCAGAAGTTCTCACTGTTATTCCATTTTCATCATCTCTTTTGTCTCCTACAAACCCTCAAACTCCTTCTTGTCCCCGAATCCCCAACAAATTTGGCACGCACGGTGGGACCTCCAAGGAGCTTTGAGCATAGGAGACTATATATTGCCATTGGAGGACAACATTCCAGTCGACAACACTACTCCAGTGGGCCAAAAGGTACATCCTTTTATCAAGTGTCTCATTTTTAGTGGACTATGAATAGCTCATGACCGCGACCCGGTCACAAACCTTGAGAATCAAGTGCAAGCAGACAAGAAGAAAGACGAACCGAAGATGATCAAGTCCACTTTCATCGACTTCATCGGTAGGAAGCATGGCAGGGCAGGTGGACCTAGAAATCTTGCTCTCCAGGTTAAACATAAAATTCCCCTCCTTCAGAGGTTTAGCCCATGAGGACCCAGATGAGCACATTCGATGATTTCTTTCATTATGTAAGACTAGGGGACTAATGGGTAGGGAAGATGCTTTCTTGATACTCTTCCCCGCCACATTGGAAGGTGTGGCAGACAAGTGGTTCAGTCAGTTTGCCGAAAATCACTTTACCTCTTGGGATATGATGAAAGAGGCCTTTAAGAATCAATTTCAGCATGGCAACACGGCTGAAATCATTATAGAAGAATTGGAAAACTTGAAGTTGGGTCCAGGAGAGAAGTTCCCCGAATTCGTGACCAGGGCAAAAGCATTAATGGCCAAATTACCGGATCCACCACACGACTTCTTTGTCAAGAAGTGGTTAGCCAAACCTTTACCTGTGGTCACCCAATGCAAAATAAAAGAGTTGGTGCTACCTACGGCCTCTGTTGAGGAATTCATCAACACGGCCACCCGCTTGGAACAAATAAGGCACCAGTATGGTACAACGTCTTCCCAACTATCATATGGTACAGAACTGGAGGACCCTGTGAGCCAGTTAAGAAGGGAATTGGAAGGCTTGAAGAGGAATAAGCCCTATACAGAGGAGGAGACTACTGTAGCCCAGCTAAAAAGAGAGATTGAAGCCCTCAAGCTCCAAAAGGAAGAGGAAGCCCAAGCAGAGGAACTAGCTCAGCTGAGGCAGGAGTTGCAAGAACTAAAAGGAGGCGGCATTAAGAACGGACTCTGGTGCTCCATGTGCAGTAAGCAAGGACATATAGTAAGTGAATGCCCTTTGCTAAATGTGACTTGTCAATTATGCAGAAAGATTGGGCATGAAGCCCATGAATGCCAATCAAGGGGAATACCGACAACGACATACTGGACACAAGGCGGGCTCTTGCCACCAGCAAATGTAATGGCAGCAGCAATAAACCAAGGTAATAACTATAATCCTAGACCAAGAACTAACCTTGCAAATGGGCCTAGAAGGCCAATTATTTGCTTCAGGTGTGGAGAATGTGGGCACTACCAAAGTAGGTGCACTCTACCAGAGAGTGCACCTCCTTGCAGGAACTGCCCTGAGGCCAGAGACCATTATACAAATTGCTGTCCTAAGAATCAAGCCTCTTCATCAGGGCCCCATATCCAAATGATTTCTGTGCAGGAAGAAGAAATGGCAAACCAAGTTAAGGTGCCGTCACCATCTACCAGGGTGGTGCAGTTAGAGGAAATTGACTCTTTTACTGTGCAGACAAGGAGCAAGGGGAAGGCTCCAGTGGACATGGGTCAAGAATCATTGATTAATGGATTAAACAGAGACAAAGGTGTGTCCGAAGACCTAGCCACCACAAGTGCAGACACAAGGAAAAAGGAAAATTGCACAAGTACTAGTGATGCCATTGGACAGGCATTCAGCAGGGCTCATGAGGAGTTGGATAAGTCAAATGGAGCCCAAGCTCTTAAGGAATCAGAAGCCTCCAGACTGCTCAAGTCCATGAAAAAGGAGGTTAGTATTCTTGATTTAATAAGGATGGATGGGAAATTCAGGTAAGAATTATTGCAGATAATTGATGAAGCTTCTACGACAAGCTTAGTGGCTAAGACTGCTATCTTACATCAAGGGATAATTAGGGATGAAGCACCCCTTACAGATTATAAAAGCCCTCGGCTTACAATATCAATCAAGGGCCATGAATTTCAAGGTGTTATTGTAGATGGTGGTTCTGGCATTAATTTGATGCCTGAACATACCATGAAAAGGATTGGACTCCACCCTTCAAGACCTGCAAATTTCACGGTCACTTTGGCAGATCAGAGCAAATTAAGGCCCTTAGGGGTAATCCCAAAAGTTCCACTTGAAGTACAAGGTAATCTATTTATCCTGGATTTTGTGGTTTTAAGATTGCCCCAGGTTGAAGGAGGATTTCCTCTCTTAATTGGAAGACCTTGGCTGAGGCATGCCAGTGTCATTCATGATTGGGGTAAGGACACCATGTGGGTACAAAAGAAAGGGCAGGAGCTGACACAAATTCATTTAGAAGAAGGCCCAGACAATCAAGGAAACACTAGTATGATGCAAACAGTGAGCATTTGCATGGAAACAGAAGCGGAGGATCAACCCCAAATAGATTTTGAGGAAGAAGAGGATATTTTAAGTTGGCTTCATGCCAGCAACTCTTCTTCTTGTTTTGGAATTTTTCTTGATAATCCTGGTACAATTGGAGGCTATGATGAAGACAAAGGAAAGGTCCAGGTTGATGGATTGGGAGAGCCCATCACTGACCACAGAAGGGGCAGGAAGATACCCCTCAAATACAAATTGGAGGAGGATGTGTCAGCATCAGATAACGAAGTTTCCCAAGCTAAAAGCAAGGTAAAAAATTCTGAGGTTGAATGTTCTTTCCCAATTCAAGAAATCCCTGCAGGATGGATGCAGGACAAGGAGGAGAACATCGAAGTTCAAAATACACCTGCTTATGAAGCAATGCACGAAAAGCTAGTAGAAGAGGACAAGGAAGCAGATGCACAAGAAGATAATCTGGTAACAAGAAATCCGGTTCAAGAAGTACATTTATGCACCCAAAACGATAATCAACCAGTTCTAGTGGCCACTTGGTTGTGGAGCCACCCAAAGCTTCTGGAAAAGGTAAAATTATTCTTAACCCAGTATGCAGATGTTTTTGCCTGGCATTATAAAGACTTAGAAGGAGTGCCTGCATCTTACGGAGAGCACAGAATTCCTCTGGTTGAGGGAGCCAGACCCATCAGAGGAAGGAGTTATAGACTCAATCCAAAGTATGCAGAAGCTGTCTATGTGGAAATCCAAAAGATGGAAGATGCAGGAATCATCATTCCGATGGAACACTCAGAGTGGCTCTCACCTATGGTTATAGTACCAAAGAAGAATACTAATAAAATCAGGATTTGTGTGGACTTTAGAGCTCTCAACAAGGTGACCATTCCAGACGGGTTCCCTATGCCTTTTGCAGAACAGGTCATTGAAGAAGTGGCGGGGCATGCACTATATAGTTTTATGGATGGCTTCAGTGGCTATAATCAAATATCAATACACCCAGAGGATCGTGAAAAGACTGCTTTTATCACACCATGGGGAACGTATGTGTATGTAAAAATGCCATTTGGGCTAAGAAATGCTCCAGCCACATTTAACAGAACGGTCAATCTCATTTTTGGCCCCTTATTGCTGGAATCACTTAGAATCTTCATGGATGATTTCTCTTCATTTTCAGGATCTCACAAAGAAACTCATCTAGATTGTTTGGACCAGCACCTGAGACAGCTGCAGGATATTTTCCTAAGATGCAGAGAAACTAAGTTAAAGCTCAATCCAAATAAATGTCATTTCCTTGTGACAGAAGGAACCCTCTTAGGACATGTGGTATCCGCTAAAGGTATGGCCCCAGATCCTGACAAAATTCTCTCTATATTAAAGTTACCTAAACCCAAAACTCCTAAAGAGATCCAGAGTTTTTTGGGGCACACCGGTTATCATAGAAGGTTTATAAAAATGTATGCAGAGATAGCTAGACCTCTGACTAGACTCACAGGTAAAGAAGTACCTTTCAAATGGGAAGAAAAGGAGGAAAAAGCATATCAGACATTAAGGTCACGGCTAGTGTGTGCGCCTATCCTGGTCACCCCGGAATGGTCAAAAATCTTTCATATACATGTCGATGCCAGTGCATATGCAGTGGGAGCAGTTCTAACTCAACCCAGTGAAGAATTTAAAAGGGACAGGCCAATTCAATATGCCAGTAGAATCTTGACCAAAGCTGAAAGAAACTACAGTACTACCGAAAGGGAAGCACTAGCAATGGTCTTTGCAGTTCAAAAATTCCGCCACTACTTATTGGGGGTAAAATTTATTATTATATCAGATCACCAACCTCTCAAGTACTTACTCAACAAACCACATGCTACTGGTAGAATATGGAGGTGGTTACTGTTATTCCAAGAGTTCGATTTCTCGGTAATCCATAAGCCAGGAAGAGAAAATGTGATGGCAGATCACTTGTCCAGAATCAATAGGAAGGATCAAGCCAGTGGTATCAATGATGATTTCCCTGATGCGCACTTGTTTGCTATACAACCTAAAGGATGGTATGATGATATCAAGCAGTTCATTAATACTGGAGTGTATCCAGAAAGTGCTAGTGCTGTACTAAGGAAGAGGCTGCTTATCAAGAGTAGACCATATACTTTCATTGAGGGCAAACTCTACAGACAGGGCAAGGATGACAAGATGAGGAAATGCTTAGAGGAAGATGAAGTGAGGGAAATACTGCAATTTGCACATGAAGGAACAGGTGGTGGGCACCTTCCAGGGCATATCATGAGCCAGAGAATACTAGATGCTGGTCTATGGTGGCCTACACTCTTTAGGGATGCAGATAATTGGAGAAAAACATGTGATGTGTGCCAGAGGTGTGGACCTAAACCCACCAAGCAAAGACATCACCCTTTGGTAGTTTCCACTTCTTGGCAGCCCTTTGAGAAGTGGGGATTAGACTTTGTCGGGCCGATATACCCTCCGGCACTTCCAAAAAGGGAAAAGTACTTATTGATAGCCACAGACTACGCAACAAAATGGGCTGAAGCTATTACATCAACGGATTGCTCTGCACAAACAGTGGCTGACTTTTTGTATTGTAACATCATTTGTAGATTTGGATGCCCGCTGGAAATCTGTACCGATCAGGGTACTCATTTCGTTAACAAAATCTTGCAGGAAATTTCCAACAGGTATCGCATTTTACACAGGACTTCTTGTGCATACTACCCACGAGCCAATGGGCAAGCCGAGTCAACGAACAAAGTATTAATTTCAATGTTATGAAAAGAATGCATGTTGCAGCCGACCTCTTGGGGACGGGCCTATTTGGGTACATTATGGGCATACAGACTGGCCTATAAAGAGACTGGGTATTCCCCCTTTCAATTGGTTTATGGCTTGGTTCCTATTGAACCATTTGAATTTATCAGAGGCTCCATAAGAACGGAAAGACTAGAGAAAAATGGGATGGAAGTTTCAGCAAGACTGACGGCTCTGCATAAACTGGAAGAATCGAGAATTTTAGCATCCAAACAGTTAGAGAAACTGCAATTACACAGGAAGGAGACTCATGACAAAAATCTATGGCAAAACAATTTGAAGCCTGGAGATTTAGCCCTGCTACACAGACCAAATATTTCTAATCAAAACAAAGGGAAATGGATCCCTCACTGGGAAGGCCCTTTTCGCATTACGAAGATGCTGCAGTGGGGGGCAGTGCAATTGGAAACACTCGATGGCAACACCCTACCTTTAGTTAACATTTCCAGACTCAAGGCTTATTATCAAGTATCATAACTCTTGCATTTTCCTTTATCTTGTTGGTTTTGGATTGTTTTAATAGTAGTAATAATAAGTTAACAGTAGTAATAATCACATAAAAAATTGGGCGCACGATTTTTTTTCTTTTTTTTTTACGAAAATCAATCAAATATTTTGGACGCAAGTTTTCTCTTCCATCAAAAATCAAGAAATTCCTCACTTCATAAATAAAATTCATCACTTGAATGGCTCATAGCTTTGCTAAGTAACTTTCAGTTTTGCCCTTCCCTTTGTTTGTCTCTCGGATGGATGAGATTAACATTGTCATCTCCTCTCTTTTTGATCACCTTTTTATGCTAGTCCGCTCCTTCTTGAGAGGTGCTCCCTCATTCGAACCAGCTATATAATATGGCCTCTTTTTTCATTCTTGCTTCACCATCCTCAGGAATTCCGTCATATTTTCAGTGACAAGTTGTGCTAGGGAGGAAAGAAGGAGAGCATTTCAAACCCCCTCACCCTCAATCCCCCTCACCAATCTCCACAACACAACCCCCCGGCGGCAACAACCGTTCCCCCCTCTCCCACCCTCTCCGTTCCTCCTCCCCCCTTGTCATCAACCTTCGACACCCCCAGCCAACCCTTCTCCAATCCTCTACACACCCCCCTCTCAAACCCACGCCACCCCTCTCCCGACACCACTCGGCGCAGCATCCCCAGCCCCCCCCTCTCCAATACTCTCTCCTCAACCCCCCCTCAAACCCACGCCCCCCCCCTCCCAACACCACTCGGCGCAGCACCCCCCAGCCCCCCCCTCTCCAATACTCTCTCCTCAACCCCCCCTCAAACCCACGCCCCCCCTCTCCAATTCTCTCTCCTCAACCCCCCCCTCAAACCCACGCCCCCCCCCTCCCAACACCACTCGGCGCAGCACCCCCCAGCCCCCCCTCTCCAATACTCTCTCCTCAACCCCCCCCTCAAACCCACGCCCCCCCCCCTTCCAACACCACTCGGCGCAGCACCCCCCAGCCCCCCCTCTCCAATTCTCTCTCCTCAACCCCCCCCCCTCCCAACACCACTCGGCGCAGCACCCCCCAGCCCCCCCTCTCCAATTCTCTCTCCTCAACCCCCCCCTCAAACCCACGCTCCCCCCCCCTCCCAACACCACTCGGCGCACACCCCCCAGCCCCCCCCCTCTCCAATACTCTCTCCTCATCCCCCCCTCAAACCCACGCCCCCCCCCCTCCCAACACCACTCGGCGCAGCACCCCCCAGCCCCCCCTCTCCAATTCTCTCTCCTCAACCCCCCCCTCAAACCCACGCCCCCCCCCTCCCAACACCACTCGGCGCACACCCCCCAGCCCCCCCCCTCTCCAATACTCTCTCCTCATCCCCCCCTCAAACCCACGCCTCCCCCCCCTCCCAACACCACTCGGCGCAGCACCCCCCAGCCCCCCCTCTCCAATTCTCTCTCCTCAACCCCCCCCCTCAAACCCACGCCCCCCCCCCTCCCAACACCACTCGGCGCAGCACCCCCCAGCCCCCCCTCTCCAATTCTCTCTCCTCAACCCCCCCCTCAAACCCACGCCCCCCCCCCCCTCCCGACACCACTCGGCGCACACCCCCCAGCCCCCCCCCTCTCCAATACTCTCTCCTCAACCCCCCCTCAAACCCACGCCCCCCCCTCCCAACACCACTCGGCGCAGCACCCCCCAGCCCCCCCTCTCCAATTCTCTCTCCTCAACCCCCCCCCTCAAACCCACGCCCCCCCCCCCTTCCAACACCACTCGGCGCAGCACCCCCCAGCCCCCCCTCTCCAATTCTCTCTCCTCAACCCCCCCCCTCCCAACACCACTCGGCGCAGCACCCCCCAGCCCCCCCTCTCCAATTCTCTCTCCTCAACCCCCCCCTCAAACCCACGCTCCCCCCCCTCCCAACACCACTCGGCGCACACCCCCCAGCCCCCCCCCCTCTCCAATACTCTCTCCTCAACCCCCTCTCAAACCCACGCCCCCCCCCCCCTCCCGACACCACTCGGCGCAGCACCCCTCAATACCCCCCCCCTCTCAAACCCACGCCCGCCCCCCCTCGGCGCAGCACCCCCAGCCACCCCCTCTCCAATACTCTCTCCTCAACCCCCCCTCAAACCCACGCCCCCCCCCCCCTCCCAACTCCACTCGGCGCAGCACCCCCCAGCCCCCCCCCCTCTCCAATACTCTCTCCTCAACCCCCCCTCAAACCCACGCCCCCCCCCCCCTCCCAACACCACTCGGCGCAGCACCCCCCAGCCCCCCCCTCTCCAATACTCTCTCCTCAACCCCCCCTCAAACCCACGCCCCCCCCCCTCCCAACTCCACTCGGCGCAGCACCCCCAGCCCCCCCCCTCTCCAATACTCTCTCCTCAACCCCCCTCTCAAACCCACGCCCCCCTCCCGACACCACTCGGCGCAGCACCCCCCAGCCCCCCCCCCCCTCCAATACTCTCTCCTCAACCCCCTCTCAAACCCACGCCCCCCCCCTCTCCCGACACCACTCGGCGCAGCACCCCTCAATACCCCCCCCTCTCAAACCCACGCCCGCCCCCCCTCGGCGCAGCACCCCCCAGCCACCCCCTCTCCAATCCTCAACCACCCCTCTCCCTCTCCACCGTACGCCCCCCTCTTCCTCCCAACTCCATCCAATCATCACACCCTCTACCCCCCTCCCTCCACTTCAATCTATCGATTCCTCTTCCCCTCTAGTGGCTTTCTTCTGCTCCATTTCCTTGCCCCAGTTTCATCCATGGCGGACCCCGCTCCGGGTGATAGTTCTGCTCCTGCCTCAACAATTGCTTCTGCCCATCCCAATCCCCCTCCTCCTTCATCGGCAGACCCATCTGTTCAAGCGACTCAACCCCCACCGACCCTGGATCTTCCCCTTTATTCCATCGACTCAGATTCCAGCTACCTGTATTCCCCACCTCCCCTCCCGCACCTTCCTTCTCCTTCCCCATCTATATCTCATTCATCCCACCCATCTTCGCCAACAGGGGATTATATGCGCCTGTTTCTCCCACCTGACATAAACCTGCAAATCCGAATGTACCTCTCCATTCCTACCATTGCCCTTCGTCAAATGTTTTCTATTGAGGATCTTCAACAAGCGGGCTTGTGGGGCTTGGCTAATGTTTTCTTCAACCCCGCCAATTTTACCCAGGTTTATGAAGCCATCCGCCTCTTCCCTCATTTTCGAACCGGCACTCTATTCATCCCAGACATTGCCGCAAGTATTGGGTCTCCCCTAATAGATTTTTGTGCTCCCCCTTTCCTATACTCTGGACTGTCCGCCTCAGCCACTATTGCCTTTTGTAACACACATTTTCAAAGTAATGCTAGGTTTTCGCTCCGCATGACCACCCTTCTCAATGCGTTCATCTTTTTCTTCTTACTACGCAGCCAAACCTCTTCCCTTCCGTGGTCTGATATTCGTATCGCTGATCCGCTCTTTTGCTTTCTCCATAGCCGCCCCTACCCTTACGCACACCTCATTTATAGTTCCTTGATGTTGCGCTCCCGTCGCCTACGCCAGGCTATCTCTAGAGGCTCTCATGCATTTTCCATCTATTCTGCACCCTTCTTATCTTGGCTCTATCAGATTCCAGCACATTCTGCACACAATGCTGCTTATCTCCCCTCCCAACCTGGACCTTCCATTGCTCCATCTCCCTCCCCCCCTCTAATCTCTATTGACTCAGCTTCCGCCTCGACACCCACCTCCACGCCACCTGATGTAACTTCCTGCCCTCCACAATCTTCTTCACCCCTCCCTCCTGCATCTACCACCTCTCCATTCATAACTAACCCCCCTGATGTAACCTCCATCCCTCCACATTCTTCTCCAACTATCCCTCCTGCCTCTACCACTTCTCCGTTCTTAACTCATCCCCCTGATGTGCCCTCCTTCCCTCCCCAATCTTCTTCACCTATCCCGCCTACAGCCACCTCCTCTCCATTCATGACTCCCACCCCTCACGTCCACTCCTTCACTACCCAATCTTCTTCCCCTTTCCCTCCTGTATCTACAAATTCTCCATCCATGCCTACCCCTCCTATTATCCCTAGACCTCCCCTCTCTTCCGATTTCACCCCACTTATTCAAACCGAGCTCAACCCACAAAACCCCACCTGTATGCCCCCCATTCACCCGGATTTCGCATCCCCCTCTACCAGTAACCTTCCTGTCAGTCAACATCTCCCTTCCCCCAATCTTTCACTTCCCACTCCATCGACCACTCCAACCCTTCATACTCCGCCGTATATTCCCCCTCCCCCTCCTGCTCCACCGGCCAATCCCACTCCGCCTTTGGACCTACCATCAACACCTTCATTTTTGCAATTACTCCAGGACGCGAGTGTAGTCGCGATCGGCAATGCTCAGGCCTCTCAGATTTCCTTGGATTCGGTTTCCGCAGCAGCTTCGGTTCATCAACAGTATATCTCAACAATAGAAAACATCAATCGCATGGCAACCTCTCAATGGCACTCCCTCAACGAATCGGCCCGATTGCTCAAAGAAGAGCGAGATCATTATCGCGATATGGCCGACTCTGCAATGAAAGCCTTAGAAGATCTTCAGAATCGCTCCAACTTAGGGCTTTGTGCTAATGCTGCATGCCGACATATTCGCAGGGAAAGGGATCACCTTAGACAATGCCTGAGTTCGCTACAGCTTACGATCGAACAAGCTTCTGCTCCTTTGCCCCCTTCTCCATCAACCTCTGCTGACAACCTCAATCACCCTCCACAATAAATTAAATTCCTCAGTCTCAATAACTTGCTCATCCCGGTCATAAAATATTGCTCTTAGATTCCAGTATCCCTTTGCCAATAATTACCTCATAATTTTGATTTCTCTCATTTTTGTCGGGTGCATTCACTTTTTATTCTCAATAAGATACACATCCTTTATTTTTCTCTTGCCTGCGTCATTCTCATCTATGTGTCTTTGCAATCTCTCAGTTGGTATCGCTGTTGTCTCTCCGGGACGGAGAGATCTTTAGGTGGTGGGCATCTGTAGAGCCCTAGCAGGTTGAAACTAAAGGTACAAGGTATTTTTCCTCTTAAGGTTCAAAGGTTGAATCTAAATCTTAAGGTGAAAAAGGAAAAAAAGAATTAAAAGGAAAAGTGAAGGTGGAAGGCCGCGTACGAAAAGGTGGAAATAGGCCGCCCAATCAAAATTTTATTTTAAAAGTCACTCTTGTTCTAAAGTCACTACAAGACAAAGTAGCGAATCGTTGAGGACCAGTTCAAAAAGACAATCTTGGGACATTGAAAGGACACCAAGATTGTATTGCAGTTAGAGTGCGCGAACCGGCGGACTCTCAAACAAAAGGTAAAGACAAAGGCTATTCTTATACATTGGGGGTAGAGAGCAAGGGAGAGTTTCAGAGGAGTAAGAGAGGAAGCAAGAAGAGCCTCCAGTGTGCGACGACATTCAAGAGTGCAAGAGGTGTCAAGGGGAAAGTGTGCAGAGAAGGGAGAAGGCGGGCTGGATTCCAAGAGTTCCAAGGGCTAGTGCATGCGTGCGTAGTGATACCAATTCCTTAGCTTGGCGGAAGCTTAGTGCAAGGTGTGCACAAGGGAAGCGGGAAGCAAGTGAAGGATTGGTGCTCGAGAGGCCGCCGCTAGACGACTTGAGATAATTGGTCTTCAGTAATTAATACTCTCTGAAGTGGTATTTAGTCATTGATTCGACTGTGCGCAGTCATTGTAATTGTTGAAGGATAATTAATATTCAAGGTCTCCAAGAGTATTCCTTTGCAGAAGTTCTCACTGTTATTCCATTTTCATCATCTCTTTTGTCTCCTACAAACCCTCAAACTCCTTCTTGTCCCCGAATCCCCAACATCTTCCAAAGTGAATCCGTGAGGAAATTCCAGATCAGTAGGTACTGGTGGAAACACAAGGTTAGGGCCATCTGTGCTGTGCCTGGGTAACCTGATAGTAAATGGTTGTACTCGTCTGGGAAGCCTTGGAGTTGCTTCAGGTGTTAGGGTTGCACCGCGGGCTTGTGCACAAGGCATCTGGACGGTGCCTCTCATCTTCTTTGAGGGAGGCCCTGCAGCTGACAGTCTGCGTTGAAACTCCTGTGCTCTGGTCCAAATGAGAGCCCTTTGCACTGGTACATCATATGCGAGACATCTATACACAATTCTTGTAAGCGCACATCAACCATACAGTACAGATTTTTGTTTCTTATACCACCTTTGATGAGCCAAATGAATTTGGTCAATAATCTAGTGGGGCATATTGATTGTCAAGTCAAAAGCATCTGCTAAGTAGAGGCTAAACCAGATCTTTTTGGGAGGCATTGTGAACCTTTCCTGCGCGGGGAATGCGAAATGTTGCATGACCATGCGTAAATGAACGGCGATCATAGGTGTCATCGCGACCATGTCCTTTAACTTCGTCAGATTCCTGTTCTTCATATTATCGGGGACCATTGTCTCTTTCTCCGAAGGAATGTGCATACCTTTCATGTCGAGAGCTTCTCTTACCAAGTTGATAGTCAAGCGGAAACGCTTCAGCTCATTGCCCCTTGTGAGTGATGGGAGTACAAAGGAGCTGTATCCTTTCTTGTCTTTGCTTGGAGTGAGGGTGCTAATCAAGTACGAGCACCTTAGAAAATCGGGCTTTGGTAGTTGAAACTTGAAATAATCATAGAGCCCAGCCTTCTTCCATATCGGCTTTAGTCCTTCGTTATTCTGTAGCTTTTCAAACTCCCTGGTAAAGAAGTGGTATCTGCCCCAACGTCCATTGAATTCTACCTCGGACTCCCACATGTATGTGCCTTCACCCAGAGGTCCCGCAACGTCACTGAACCAGTGTGAGGTTTTGCCCACCGGCATTGTGTGAACCTGTGGAGGATTCTGAATCGGTATGGCATGTAATGCCCTTAATGCCGCTGGTCTTTCCTTTAATTCCTCCTCGACCGGAAGGCTTTCGATGTCCACCACTTGGGGGCTGGTGCCTGCCTGGGAGCTAGTTCCTACCGTATCTGCCATGTTACTTCTTGCTGCCTGTCTCTGTGAGAATATACAAACATGTGTTAACATTGTACAGGACAAGGGAGAACCGTTGTTCCCATTACAACATTAACATGAGGGTCGGGAGCGAATAATGGGTTAGTAAGTGCTCGGTGCGAGTGTGTGTGTGGTTAGGAGTTCGATAGACCTAAGAGCTAAGTGGAATGATGTAGTGTGATAGTGATGTGGTTAGTAGGTTGTCATGGATTTACAAATGGGGTCCGGGGGTTTGTTACAAGTCTTAGGCTGCCAAATGCAGTGGATGGGTTTTGCTCTTGGTTTCGTAGAGACTCTCGAGAGCTTTATAGGTGAGTCGGCTTGAAAATGAGGCCTTTTAGGGACCCATTTACCAGTGATTCTGTTCGTGCTCATGGACCTTAGTGTGTTCCTGAGTGTTGAAAACGAGTGGATGCCGGCTGTGCGAGTGAATGGATCATGCTGTCTAGGGTGTGGCCTTGGTGTAGCTATTTGAGCCCGCAAACAAGTCTTAGGCACCCAAATTTGTCTTGATTGTGGGCTAGCCTTCATCAACTTCTTGGGCACCCAAATAGACTTCACGTTAGCAGAAGAACTTCTGAAAGACTTCTTATTAGTGTCCTGTTGTTGGTTACTAATAAGAGGCTTTGCCCGTGTGGTTGGCTTGAGTGCAACCGGGTGTTCGCCTTTCCGCACCCACACTTGTTTCACTAGCTGAGACATTTTGCTGCGCAGGTACTTTTGATCTCCGACATAGGTAGTACTCTGCTTCTTCTGCCTTTGGTCCACCTTTGGTTGCTGCCTCCCTCTGGCCTTTGGAAAAGAAGGGAGTTCCGTTGTGGTTCTGACTCCTTTTTTGAGATCTTCATTCTTTTGCATCACATAGCCTTGGACAAGAACAGCATGGTCAGCTTTATGTGCACCCCTGGAGGGACCAGGAGTCTGTGCCTTTCCTAGTTCCTTGAGTGCTCCATTATTTAACTCCATAGTAATTCTAGTCTACTTCACCCATACCTGAAGAAGTCCACTTCTTAGGTTTAAGTTGACTGCTTGGTCATAAATCCAGTCTTGACCCAAGACAAGAGGTTCAGTGAGGTCCTCATCTTGACATACTAGCACTTTAACTGTCATTGCCTCATCATGAATATAGAGGGGAAGTTCCACCTCGCCCATGCAAGGGGTTTCCACGCCTCCCAATCCTATGAGATATGCTTCCACAGGATTGACATTTAATTGCAACTCTTGACAGTAAGACAATTTAACAGCACTAGTGGCTGCACCTGAGTCAATCAAGGCTCTTACAGTCCTTGCACTCTTTCCTTGTCCTATATCTAAGGTTATGAAAGGACGTCGATCAGTTATCCTATGTGAGCTTGTTCCTGCGACTTCACACATTGCCATATGATATCCTTGATCTGCATAGTCATTTGTTTTAGGCTGATCTCTACCTTGCCTTCGCAACTTCATCCTTCTGATGCGTTCTAAAGCTTCTGCTTGAGCTTCTTCTCGCATTCGCTTTTCTTCCTCTTTGCATTTCTTAGCAGTGTTGAGTCGGCTGAGCATTTCCTCCGTGAGGGGTTCCTGATACAACTTGACTCTGCATCCGCTAATATAGTTTGGGAGAACATCACCCTCTAACGTGGCTAGTTGTACTGCTCCACTCGTGGAGATCCTATTGATGATCATAGGTCCGTAGCCTCTCTTTTCTAGCTTCCTTGCGTGTTGTTTCAGTGTGTAGACTAAAACTAGATCTCCTGCTTTCAAGCCCTTATCCTTCACATGGGCATCAAAGTATGCCTTCTGTCTCTTCTTAGCTGCATATATTCCTGCAGCTGCTCTCAGTCTTGTTTCTCCTAATCGTTCAAGGTCAAAAATTCTAAAGGAGAGTTCATGACCCGTCCACTCGTGCTCTTGTGCTACTTTCAATGTAGGTATCAAGAAGTCCAAGGGTAGCACCGCGTTTTGGCCAAATACCATCTGAAAGGGGGTGGCTTGGAGTACCGTTTTGTAGGCGACTCGGTATGCCCAAACAGCATGGTGTAGCTGTTTGTCCCAATCAGAGCGTTTAGTGTTCACTAATTTTGTCAGTACATTGCATAAGATCTTGTTGGTGCTTTCGGCTTGTCCATTAGCTTGAGGGTGATAGGGGGCAGACTTCTTATGTATTACCAAGAATTCTTGGAGTAGATTTTCAATCACTTCGTTCAAGAAGTGAGTGCCTCTATCACTTACAAGCTCTATAGGTAGCCCATATCTTGTGAATACATTCTCAAACAAGAATTTAGCAGTTGTTTGAGCATCGTTCTTCGTTGTGGCTTTTACCTCTACCCACTTAGTTAGATAATCTGTTGCAACAATGATATATTCTGCATGAGAACCCTTAGCTGGGGGATTAATAGGACCTACGAAGTCTATTCCCCACTTAGAGAATGCACGTCCACCCATCATAGGTTTCAGTGGCATCTCATCTTTGCGTATAGGATACTGAGTTCGCTGACAGACATCACACCGTTTCACATAGGTATGTGCATCCATGTGAAGGGTCGGCCACCAGAAGCCCGCAAATAGTATTGCCTTGATCACCCGATCTGGTCCAAAGTGTCCTCCTGCTACACCTTGGTGAGCAGTTTCCAAGATCTTGAGATATTCACTTTCATGGACACATAACCTCAGGTAACCATCTTTACCACGCTTATATAGATTATCACCAATGAGTGAGTAATCCTGGGCTTCTTGTTCTAAACTCCTTTTCCTAGCCAAGGTCATATCTGGAGGGAATGTTTTTGTCCTCAGGAAGGATATTAGTGGTTCACTCCAATCTGGCACTATGGATACTTGATAAAGAGTGGCATGTTCCACAGGTGGTTTAGTGCTACAGATTGGGCATTCTTTGCACAACCTTTGGACATCAGCTTCCATAGTCGGCCAATGCACTCCGAGTCTCCTTAGTGTCTACAGGGTTCGTTGCTTTGAATGGTGTTGCTCTAATGCACCTACATGTGCTAATTGCAACCATTTATTGTACTCGTCCTCTTCCACACAACAAGCCAAGATTCCTTGATCTGTGTGCTTGTACATGCTTCCTGCCATGATGTGGTACTTTTGGGCTTTCACAACCTCTCTATTCCGTGTGTTTACTACTGGATGGTTAGGCCCGTATGTCAATACTGGTACCAATGGCTTAGCCCACTGCGGTACAACTTCCAAATTAAACAAGTAAGCATCAGGAAGGTCATCCGATACTCCTTGTGGGGCTTCTCCAGATGTGAGCCTAGAAAGATGATCAGCTCTCAAATGAGTCTTCCCTTTCCTTACCACAACCTCGAAGTCGTATTCCATTAGTAAGAGAAACCATCTTACTAATCTACCTGTATTGCATGGTTTGTTTACCAAGTACAACAATGCCTGATGGTCAGTAAAAAATTTAAACTTATTTGCAAGCAAATAATGTCTAAACTTTTTAACCGCATACACCATGCCTAAGCCTTCTCTCTCAGTAGTGGTGTAATTTCGTTCAGCTGCATTCAATTGTCGACTAGCATAGGCAATTGGAAGATCCATATTACCTTCACTGGTAGGTTGTGCGAGTACACATCCAATGGCATAATTGGATGCATCCACATGAACGTGGAATGGCTTATTCCAATCTGGTGTGGTCAAGATTGGTGTTGAACATAATCTTCGTTTAAGCTCCTGGAAGGAGTTCTCACATTCGTCAGTCCACTCAAAGTTAGTCAAAAGTCCATACAGAGGCTTTGCTATGACGGCATACATGTGTATAAATCGGCGGTAGTAACCACAATGCCCCATGAAAGCTTGTACTTCCTTGACATTCCTTGGCCTAGGTAGCTCTGCTATGGCTCTCACTTTCTCTTCATCGGTGGATATGCCATTCTTTGACACTATGTGTCCTAGAATCTTACCTTGCCTGACCATGAAAACGCATTTTTCTGGGTTTAGGCAGACTTGATATTCTCTACATTTGTCAAAGATTTGTCTGAGTTCAGGAATATGGGTTTGCCTAATGTTGGAATGAGCACAAAGATCATCAACATAGACTTCTAAGTTCTTCCTCAGGAACTCCTTAAATACATGGCACATTAGTCGTTGGAAGGTCGCTGGTGCATTGGTAAGCCCAAATGGCATTACACGAAAGGCAAATATACCCCACTCTGTGGCAAAAGCTGTCTTATGCTGATCTTCTGGAGCTATGGCTACTTGATTGTAGCCAGAAAATCCATCGAGGAAGCTGTACACTTCCTTACCTGCTACTCTTTCTAAGAGATGTTCTGTGATGGGAAGCGGATAGTTATCTCGAATTGTGGCTGCATTGACCTTCTTCAAGTTAATGCACACACGCAGCTTGCCATTCTTCTTGGGCACCACTACGATGGGGGATACCCACTCAGTGTGCTCAATTTCATAGATAAATCCAGCTTCAACCAGTCTATCTATCTCTTCTTTGATCTTAGCAGCGTAATTATCGTTATATGTATAGGGCTTTTGCTTAGAGGGTTTGGCATCTGAAGTCATGGGGATGGTGTGTGAGCATATGTCAGGGTCAACACCTTTCAAATCCTTGTAACTCCAAGCGAATACATCTCTGTATTCTCTTAGCAAGGCTATTAATGCATGCTCTTCTTCCTCTGTCAGGTCATGGCCTATGTACGTGCATCTCTCCTCTCCTTCTTCTAGGGCCACTACTATTTTCTTGGTGGTTTCTTTGTTATCATAGGCCTCTCCCGATTGCGCCTCTCGTTTAGGCATTCTAATCATGACTCTCCTGTCATCTATCTCATACTTCTTAAAATTTTCCGGGACCTCAAACAAAGATTCTTCCTCTTCTGGTGAGACTTCTCTCTTCTTTTGTTTCTTTCCTTCTTCCTTCGGGGTCACATGTGTGGCTAATCTTACATCATTTGTAAGCTCTCCATGCCTCTGGGGTTGAAATTCTACTTCATGGAAGTATTCTTCAACTGATGCAAAAGGTGGGTCCATAATGATTGACTCTAGATCGGAGTCACTTGCAACCTCAAATGCATCAGGGCTAGGTTCACATTCTTCTAGAACTCCCTCTCCCATGATTGGCTCTATGGAGAAGACTGAAATGTCATAGCCATCCTCATCACAGTGAGGTGTCCATTGTTCTTCATTGATGGCTACATCCATGGTTGCTAAAATTTCTGCCCAGCCGTGAGGTCCAAATTCTTCATCAGGAAAGACTACAGGTGCATAGGCTGGGTCTTGAATTGATCTATGGTTTTCTTTTGCACCTAACTCTCTGGCTTTTTCTCTCTTCTCTTCCTCTACTGCTACTTTACACATCCATAAGTGAGTGTCTTCATGCATCCATGAGGATCCTGATCCTATGGAATGCACCGATTCCGTATCATCTTTGGCTCTATGGATGGGGTTCCATTGGATAGGAGGGACATCTCTATGAGAGTAATCCTTGAGATTGACTTTGGTCGTAACACCTAAGTGCTGCAGGTACAAGGAGTTGGTTCCCCAGTCCTGTACCACTTGCAACTATCGCATAAATGGTCTTCCCAAAATCATAAAATGGTCTTCCCATAAATGGTTCCCCAGTCCTGTACCACTTGCAACTGTCGCATAAATGGTCTTCCCAAAATGATTTTTGCTAAAGTCACATATAGCAAATGTATGCTCGAACTCAACACCACATGTAGTGAGAGTTATTCCTTCTAACAACCCTAGGGGTCTCTCTATGTGACCATCGGCCATCTGCAATTTCATTCTCGTTGGCCTGAGTGCTGGCTTGCCCCAACGCTTCCATAGGGAAGTGGTGGCAATTGCAACTCCTGCACCTGAGTCCAAAATTGCCTTGGTGGTGTACTCCTAGTAGGTAATGGGAAGATAGGTGTTCCCTTCTTCACCTTCACACATATCTCCTATCTTATCCAAGGGTATTTCTGGCACTGTCCTATGTGATCCTACCTGGGAACGAGGTTTTGCTATCTCTGGTACTTGTTTGGCTACATGTTTCCATAATTCAGGTCTAACCTTGAGTAGCTCTTCTAACTTGAGATTGCACTGCACTTTAGTGTTTTTCACTACCTCTGTGTTCCTAGGTAAGACTGAGTCCTCATTTCGTACCATGACCGTGGGTGCTCTCATACAAGTAGACTTAGCTTCCCATGGGCCTGTGAAGTGGGGTAATTCTTGTAGAGAGTTAGACTCAAAGTCTAATCTTTCCTGAGATTGGGTGCTCTCTTGCTCCTCATAAATGGATGGGATATCTTGTGGGAATTGGTCATGTGCATCATCCACAAGTTCAATAGGAGGAGGGACTTCACTCTCTTTAGCCCATTTGTCTTCTTGAATCTCTCGTAGGAATTCTGGTGTGAATTGATTCATAGAAGAAGATGTGTCTGGCTCCGTAGAGTTAGGCACATAGGCTTCAGGCACATAGGCTTCAGGCACATAGGCTCTCTGGGTAGGAAGACTTGCTCTTTCACTTGCCTTGTCCTCATGTTGAGAAGTGGGTTCCTTTTCTGATTGTGCAATCAGCTTCTCTATTCTCTCTAACAGTCCATCAAAGTGCAACTGTGTCTTTGTTGAACTAGAGATGTTAAATAAGCGACTGGCCTCAAACATGGTCTGAGCCAATTCCACCATTTTGGCACAAATCTTGGTTCGTTCTAGCTCTAGTTCTGCTCTTGGGTAACACTTTTCATGATCAGTTACGTTTGGCCCTTCTTGGATTCTGGCCTGATATGCTTTAAGCATCATATTAAGGTCTTCGAGAGTGGGATCTGCTAGGGCTGATCCTACTCTAGGGGGTGGTGGAATTAGGTGACGCGGGTTGGAAGGTGGCTGGTCGGATGGAGTTGGAAATGGTGGAGGTGGAGTAGTGTGAGAGGGAGTTTGAGATGTGAGTTCAGTTATCTTGGCTTTGGTTTCTCTTATGCTTTCCTCAAGTTCACTCATCTTTTTAGCCCATTGTCTTTTCATTCTTTCCCTACTATCTTTCCACGCTCTAGTCCTCTTCTTTGTCGTACTCTCTGTTTCACTAACTTCGGGGCTTTTTTCCTGACCTACACCCTGGTTTTGCTGTAGTGCTTGGGCTCTAGTGATTACTTTTACTGGTGTAGTGGAAGTCACACTCCCTGTGGAGTCTACCACTAACCCAACAACGTTGATAGGAGTGATTTTTGGCATATTATTGGGGTTCTTTGGGCAATCTCGTAAGAGATGCTCCTTTCCACATTCTTGGCAAAAGCCCTGAATTACCTGCCTAGGTTGAGGCCTAGGATTGGGGTTCGTATACATGACGTTTGTGTAATCTGACTCCCAACTAGGTTCATTTGGCTCTTCGCTATAGTAAGACTCACCATGTTCAGGAGATTGCATGTAGTAAGCCTGGGGACTATCAACATGTGTAGAATCAAAGCTATGGTCACTGGGGTCACTTTCAGAAATCAGTGGTGTTACAGGGACTATAGCTCTATTCAGGTTTTCTTTTGCAACAGCATACTTTACCGGAATCACATTAGCTGGAGCTAGGGGTTGTTGTGCTAGCACAGGCTGAGGCCTTTGTTGGTTTTGATAGGGTTGGTAGGTTTTTTGAGGCCTAGCATACTGCTGAGGTGGGTATTGGTTCTGGTATCTTCCTTGTTGAGGGTATGGCTGTGGGTACGTCTGCCTCACGGTTTGCTTATTGTAGGGGCAATCTTGCGCGGTGTGATTGGTGTACCTTCGTTCTATAGTGCAGTACTGGCTACTAGGATTAACTTGGGGTTGGGCCATAATGGGACATACATTCGCCATGTGGTCGCCACCACAAGTATAGCACCTTTTCACAGGGGCGAACCTTGGGATTTGTTTGCTAGTTACACCTAATTTCTGAGCTACTTTCTCTGCAAGTTCCTCGATTGATGTGGATTGCGTGGAAGAGAGGTTAGAGGCACTCTCCGAATCTTTGTATATCTTGGAAAGCTCTAACTCCTCCCCTAGGTTATCCTCGATGTCAATGCACATGCGTACACAATCTTCTATGGTCCTAGGGTCCTTCAAGTACACATAAGATCTCAATTTAGTACTTAGCAATCCATCCAGGAATAAAGCCACTTGCTTAGCTGGTGTGGGTAGCTCAGGGACAGGGCATCTTTCAAGATATTGCCTAAATCTCCTTCCTGCAAGGTCTCACGGTCTCTTGAGGGGTCTGCTTGAAGCTGTGAATCAGCGAGGAGGTATTATGTCTTATGCCACTCTTAGAGAATTCAATAATGAATGCCTCTAGGAGTTGGTCTATGCTCCTGAACTGCCTCTCATTTAGTGGCTGAAACCATGTCAGGGTAGTGTTCCTAAGGGTTAGACCAAAGGCATTATATTGTGTGAATAGATCCTCCACTTGTTCAGCTCTCAGGACTTGTCTAAACTCAGCCACATGATCGTATGGATCTCCAGTGCCATCGAAGTAGTTCTTCATGGACTTAACTAGCTGAGTCGGTCTCAAAGTCCTTGTGTGCTCTCTAGGTCGTGGTAGAGGGAACTCATCCGCATTTCTTTGATTCCTGTGAGCTCTAAGTACCTCAGGCTCTACTCTATTTGTTTCCGTCCTCGTTCTTTCTCTGCCCACTGGGTTGGCAAAGCTTACTTCTGGTCTATCTCTACTTCTGTCTCTTTGCATTCCATGAGCTTGGGATGTTCCAGCTCCAGGGTGACCATAGGATACATTCGACCTTGGTTGGGGAAAAACGAATTCACCCTTCCAAGTGTAAGCATGCGTATCATTTTCTGTAACCACAAAGATCCTTTCTGAACTGTGATCTAAGTAGGTCACTCTGCCTGGGCTATCAGGATCCTTAAACTCATAGATCATGATTGTTCCTATATCAGTTGGCTGATCAGATTTATACCTCCAAAAGGCTTCGTCAGTTTCTCGATTGAGGAGCAAATCTATGCTCTTATTATCTTGAGGAATCTTGTGGTGATGATCCTAGTGAGAACCGATTTGCCTCGAGGGGTTCTAGGTGTTGTACCCATGTTTCCTTGCTCTAGGTCCCCTAAGTCCGCTTCTGAGATCACATTCCCAAATTCGTCCGTCCTATCTGGGTGACTGGTGACTACGTATATGGTTCCTTCTTTGTCCAAGTATGCTCCATTTTCAAACTTGATAGCTGGGTGCTCTAGTCCAATGGATTGACCAGGATTCTTAATCTGTACCACAGATCTTCCTAGACCGTCCTCATAGATGCTGGCACCTAATCGGTTGGTCCTAAGGTATTCCAGCTGAGTCTTGTACGGGCCTTCTACCCTGTGCAAGTATGTGTTGAGCCCATAAAAGTCATGATGGTCAAAGCAAACCGGTCAAAGTCAACAAGGGCAAGGTCAAGCCAACAAGTGCAAAGTCAAAGTGCCTAAGTGACAATTAATTGTCCCGCAAAGGGTAAATTAATTTTCCTAAGGATCAGAATGTGTTTTAAAGTAATTGGGAAGGTTTAGGTGAACCCCCTTTAGTACACAAAGGAAGAATTAAAAGGGAATGTGAAGGCATGTGAAGCGGAAAAGTGTACGCACAAGTGAAAGTATGACCCCCATTAAAATTTTTGGTTTTACACTAAAGTCACTACAGGACAAAGGGCAATTCGTTGGCAGCCAACTAACAAGAGAATCTTGGGACATCAAAGGAAGCCCAAGAGTCCATGGAAGTTAGAAGTCACGGGACCGACGGGTTCAAGAGGAGGACAAAGGCTATTCTTGAAGACACATTGAAAGAGGGAGCAAGAGAGAGCTCAGAGGAAGCAAGAAAGGAAAGGAAGAGCCACCAGTGTGCGACGACACTGAAGAGTGCAAGAGGTGCCAACAGGAAGGTGTGCAGAGAAGGCGGATTGGATTCCAAGAGTCCCAAGGTCTATTGTGTGTGTGCGCCGAGATACCAATTCCTTAGCTTGGTGGAAGCTTAGTGCAAGGTGTGCACAAGGGAAGCGTGAAGCAAGTGAAGGATTGGTGCAGGAGAGGCCGGACTTGAGATAATTGGTCTTCAGTAATTGATATTCTCTGAAGTTGTATTTAGTCATTGATTAGACTGTGTGCAGTCATTGTAATTGTTGCAAGATAATCAATATTCAGGGTTTCCAAGAGTATTCCTTTGCAGAAGCTCTCACTCTTATTCCATTTTCATCATCTCCTTTTTCTCCTACAAACCCTCAAACTCCTTCTTTTCCACGAATCCCCAACAAATTTGGCACGCCCGGTGGGACATCCAAGGAGATTTGAGCATAGGAGACTATATATTGCCATTGGAGAGCAATATTCCAGTGTCGACAACACTACTCCAGTGGGCCAAAAGGTACATACTTTTATCAAGTGTCTCATTTTAAGTGGACTATGAATAGCTCATGACCGCGACCCGGTCACAAACCTTGAGGATCAAGTGCAAGCAGACAAGAAGAAAGACGAACAGAAGATCATCGAGTCCACTTTCATCGACTTCATCGGTAGGAAGCATGGCAGGACAGGTGGACCTAGAAATCTTGCTCTCCAGATTAAACATAAAATTTCCCTCCTTCAGAGGTTTAGCCCATGAGGACCCAGATGAACACATTCAAAGATTTCTTGCATTATGCAAGACTAGAGGTCTAATGGGTAGGGAAGATGCTTTCTTGATACTCTTCCCCGCCACATTGGAAGGTCTGGCAGACAAGTGGTTTAGCCAGTTTGCTGAAAATCACTTTACCTCTTGGGATTTGATGAAAGAGACTTTCAAAAATCAATTTCAGCATGGCAACACGGCTGAGATCATTATAGAAGAATTGGAAAACTTGAAGTTGGGTCCAGGGGAAAAGTTCCCAGAGTTCGTGACCAGGGCCAAAGCACTAATGGCTAAACTACCGGATCCACCACACGACTTCTTTGTCAAGAAGTGGTTAGCCAAACCTCTACCTGTGGTCACCCAATGCAAAATAAAAGAGTTAGTGATACCTACTGCCTCTGTTGAGGAGTTCATCAATGCGGCCACCCGCTTGGAACAGATAAGGCACCAGTATGGTGCAACTTCTTCCCAACCATCATATGGTACAGAACTGGAGGACCCAGTGAGCCAGTTAAGAAGGGAACTGGAGGGCTTGAAAAGGAATAAGCCCTACACAGAGGAGGAGACTACTGTAGCTCAGCTGAGAAAAGAGATTGAAGCCCTCAAACTCCAAAAGGAAGAGGAAGCCCAAGCAGAGGAATTAGCTCAGCTGAGGCAGAAGTTGCAAGAATTAAAAGGAGGCGGCATTAAGAACGGACTCTGGTGCTCCATGTGCAGCAAGCAAGGACACATAGTAAGTGAATGTCCTTTGCTAAATGTGACTTGTCAATTATGCAGGAAGATTTGGGCATGAGGCCCATGAATGCCAAGTAAGGGGAATACCGACAACGACATATTGGACACAAGGAGGACTTTTGCCACCAGCAAATGTAATGGCAGCAGCAGCAAACCAAGGTAATAAATATAATCCTAGACCGAGAACTAACTTTGCAAATGGGCCTAGAAGGCCAATTATTTGCTTCAGATGTGGAGAATGTGGGCACTACCAATCTAGGTGCACCCTCCCAGAAAATGCACCTCCTTGTAGGAACTGTCCAGAGGCCAGGGATCACTATACAAACTGTTGTCCTAAGAATCAAGCCTCTACTTCCGGACCCCATCTCCAAATGATCTCTGTATTCAAGGAGGAAACACTCCCTGAGGTGAATGAACCTTCACCATCTACTAGAGTGGTACAATTAGAAGAACTAGAATCTTTTGCAGTACAGACAAGAAGCAAGGGAACGGAAAAGGTGGTAGAAAATCAAGAATTGATAATTAAGGAATTGAACAAAGACAGAATTGCAATTGAAGACAAAGATACTACAAGTGCAGACACAAACCTTAATGAATGTCTCATAGGCACCAGTGATGCCATTGGGCATGCATTCAACAGGGCTCAAGAAGAGTTTGGCAAAGCAAATGAAGCTCACTCTCTTAAAGAGTCAGAGGCTTCAAAACTACTCAAGTCAATGAAGAAGGAGGTTAGTATTTTTGATTTAATAAAGATGGATGGGAAATTCAAGTCAGAATTATTGCAGATAATTGATGAGGCTTCTACTACAAGCTTAGTGGCCAAGACTGCTATTTTACATAAAGGGATAATTAGGGGGGAAGCACCCCTTACAGATTATAAAAGTCCTCGGCTTACAATATCAATCAAGGGTCATGAATTTCAAGGTGTTATTGTAGATGGTGGTTCTCGCATTAACTTGATGCCTGAACATACCATGAAAAGGATTGGGCTCCACCCTTCAAGACCTGCAAATTTCACGGTTACTTTGGCAGATCAGAGCAAAGTAAGGCCCTTGGGGGTAATCCCAAAAGTTCCACTTGAAGTACAAGGTAATCTATTCATTCTGGATTTTGTGGTTTTAAGATTGCCCCAGGTTGAAGGAGGATTTCCTCTCTTAATTGGAAGACCTTGGCTGAGGCATGCCAGTGTCATTCATGATTGGGGTAAGGACACTATGTGGGTACAAAAGAAAGGGCAGGAGCTGACACAAATTCATTTAGAAGAAGGCCCAAACAATCAAGGAAACACTAGTATGATGCAAACAGTGAGCATTTGCATGGAAACAGAAGCGGAGGATCAACCCCAAATAGATTTTGAGGAAGAAGAAGATATTCTAAGTTGGCTCCAAGCGGGCAACTCTTCTTCTTGTTTTGGAATTTTTCTTGATACTCCTGGCACGACTGAAGATTATGATGAAGACAAGGAAAAGGTCCAGGTTGATGGATTAGGAGAGCCCATCACTGACCACAGAAGAGGCAGGAAGATACCCCTCAAATACAAATTAGAGGAGGATGTGTCAACAACGGATAACGAAGTTTCTAAAGCTAAAAACAAGGTAAAAAATTCTGAGGTTGAATGTTCTTTCCCAATTCAAGAAATCCCTGCAGGATGGATGCAGGACAAGGAGGAACACATCGTAGTCCAAAATACACCTGCTTATGAAGCAATGCACGAAAAGCTAGTAGAAGAAGACCAGGAAGCAGAGGCACAAGGAGATAATATGGTAACAAGAAATCCGGTCCAAGAAATATACTTATGCAATAATCAACCAGTTCTGGTGGCCACTTGGTTGTGGAGCCACCCAGAGCTCCTGGAAAAGGTAAAATCATTCTTGACCCAGTATGCAGATGTTTTTGCCTGGCATTATAAAGACTTAGAAGGAGTGCCTGCATCTTATGGAGAGCACAGAATCCCTCTGGTTGATGGAGCCAGACCCATCAGAGGAAGGAGCTATAGACTTAATCCAAAGTATGCCGAAGCCGTCTATGTGGAAATCCAAAAGATGGAGGATGCAGGAATCATCATTCCTGTAGAACACTCAGAGTGGCTCTCACCTATGGTTATAGTTCCGAAGAAGAATACTAATAAAATCAGAATTTGTGTTGACTTTAGAGCTCTCAACAAGGTGACCATTCCAGATGGGTTCCCTATGCCTTTTGCAGAACAGGTCATTGAAGAAGTGGCTGGGCATGCATTATATAGTTTTATGGATGGATTCAGTGCCTATAATCAAATATCAATACATCCAGAGGATCGGGAAAAGACTGCTTTTATCACACCTTGGGGAACATATGTGTATGTAAAAATGCCATTTGGGCTCAAAAATGCTCCAGCCACCTTTAACAGAACGGTCAATCTCATTTTTGGCCCCCTATTGCTGGAATCACTTAGAATCTTTATGGATGACTTCTCTTCGTTTTCAGGATCTCACAAGGAAACCCCTCTAGATTGTTTGGACCAACACTTGAGGCAGCTGCAGAATATTTTCCAAAGATGCAGAGAAACTAAGTTAAAGCTCAATCCAAATAAATGTCATTTCCTTGTGACAGAAGGAACCCTCTTAGGACATGTGGTGTCGGCTAAAGGTATGGCCCCAGATCCTGACAAAATCATTTCTATATTAAAGTTGCCTAAACCTAAATCCCCTAAAGAAATCCAGAGTTTCTTGGGGCATACTGGTTATCATAGAAGGTTCATAAGAATGTATGCAGAAATAGCTAGATCTCTGACTAGACTTACAGGTAAGGAAGTATCTTTTAAATGGGAAGAAGAGGAGGAAAAAGCATATCAGACATTACGGTCAAGGTTGGTATGTGCTCCTATCCTGGTCACACCGGAGTGGTCAAAAATCTTTCATATACATGTCGATGCCAGTGCATATGCAGTGGGGGCAGTTTTGACCCAACCAAGTGAAGAATTTAAAATGGACAGGCCAATTCAATATGCCAGTAGAATCTTGACCAAGGCTGAAAGGAATTACAGTACTACTGAAAGGGAAGCACTAGCAATGGTCTTTGCCGTCCAAAAATTCCGTCATTACTTACTGGGGGTAAAAATTATTATTATAATCACCAACCACTAAAATACCTCCTCAACAAACCCCAGGCCACCGGCAGAATATGGAGGTGGCTATTGTTGTTTCAAGAGTTTGACTTTTCTGTAGTACATAAACCAGGAAAAGACAATGTTATGGCGGATCACTTATCCAGAATAAATATGAGGAATCAATCTAGTGGAATCAATGATGACTTTCCAGATGCTCATCTGTTTGCTGTAAAAGCTCAAGGCTGGTATTATGACATTAAAAATTTCATTAAAACTGGATTGTATCCAGAAAAGGCTAGTGCTGTACAAAAGAAGAGCCTACTAATCAAGAGTAGACCATATACCTTCATCGAAGATAAATTGTACAGACAGGGCAAAGATGACCGGTTCAGGAAGTGTTTGGAAGAAGAAGAAGTGAGGGAAGCCCTTCACTCTGCACATGAAGGTACAGGTGGTGGGCACCTCCCAGGACACATTATGAGTCAGAGGATACTGGATGCGGGTCTATGGTGGCCTACACTATTTAGGGATGCAGATGAATGGGGAAAAGCATGTGACATTTGCCAAAGGTGTGGACCTAAGCCAACAAAGCAGAGACATAACCCCTTGGTTATTTCCACCTCATGGCAACCATTTGAGAAGTGGGGGTTAGATTTTGTAGGGCCAATCTACCCTCCCGCGTTTCCAAAAAGAGAAAAATATCTCCTGATAGCTACTGATTATGCCACAAAGTGGGCTGAAGCTATTGCCTCCTCCGATTGCACTGCCCAAACTGTTGCTGATTTCATTTATAGTCACATCATTTGCCGGTTTGGTTGTCCACTTGAAATTTGTACTGATCAAGGTACCCATTTTGTCAATAAAGTCCTGCAAGAAATCTTCAACAGGTATAGAATTCTTCATAGGACCTCTTGTGCTTACTATCCACGAGCAAATGGACAGGCTGAGTCCACAAATAAGGTTTTAATTGCAATGTTAAGAAAGGAGTGCATGTTGCAACCCACTTCATGGGGCATTGCGTACCTAGGTACACTTTGGGCATACAGGCTAGCCTACAAAGAGGCCACTGGCTATTCCCCATTCCAACTGGTCTATGGCAGCTTACCTATCGAGCCCTTTGAATTTTTACATGGATCACCTAAGATAGCATTCATGCAGGGAAAGACGGATTGTGATCTCTCAGAGGCTAGGAGCACTACATAAAGTGGAGGAGATTCGCCTACTTGCGACCAAACAATTGATAGAGACTCAGATAAAAAGGAAGGAGGCTCATGACCGAAATTTATGGCAGAACAACTTGAAGCCCGGTGATTTAGCTCTATTACACAGACCACAATTGTCTAATCAAACCAAAGGGAAATGGGTCCCTCATTGGGAAGGCCCTTTTCGCATTACGAAAATGCTGCAGTGGGGTGCTGTGCAATTGGAAACACTGGATGGCGACACCCTACCCTTGGTAAACATCTCCAGACTCAAGGGTTACCACCAAAAATCATAAACATTGCTTTTTTCCTATTTTGTTCCTCAGTGTTTTTGAAATGCTTTAATAGGTTCAATAATAATCAAAATGCTCATGCATTTTTTGGCGTCGATTTTTTATTTTCACCCACTAAATGAATTTAAATCCTAGTAAATAAAATGTGGGCGCCATTTTTTGGATGGATCTCAATTCAGCGAAAAAAAAACTTTCAATCATGTTCTCTTCTTTTGTTTAACTCTTGAATGGATGAGATTAGACCTTGCATCTCCTCTCTTTTGAGCTCTCTTTTGGGTTGAACCATCCATTTCTGTGAGGTACTCTTTCATCCCTACTTGCTATATAATGTGCTTTCTCCTTCATTCTTGATCCCCTCAGCATCAGTACGGTTCTCATCATCAGTTTCCCCTCAGCATCAGTACGGTTCTCATCATCAGTTTTCAGAAAGATCAAAGTTGCTCTACGTCCACATCCACCATCCTCCACCCTCGCCGCCCCCACCCTCCACCCTCCTCCAACTTGCTCACCCACAACCAACCCCTCCACCCTCCTCCAACTTGCTCACCCACAACCAACCCCTCCTCCACCCTCCTCAATCATCCACAACAACCCTCCCCGCCTCCCACATCAGCCCTCCGCCTACCTCTCCAACCCCGCCCCGCCTAGCCTCTCCTCCAACCCCATCGATTGCAACCACCAACCACCCCCTAATCCACCCCTAAACCACCCGAAGGCACCCCTCTCCTCCCCCGCCCCGCCTAGCCTCTCCTCCAACCCCATCGATTGCAACCACCAACCACCCCCTAAACCACCCGAAGCACCCCTCTCCTCCGCACTAAACGGCCCTCAACCACCTATCTCCACCCTACGCCCTCACAACCTACGCCCTCCGCCAACCACCTACCTCCCATCCTCCCTCAACCCGCCTCCGACCCCATCCCCTTGCCTCCATATTTTTCCCCCCTTCCACCTCAGCTTCTCCAACCCGCCCGCGGCCGCCCCCTCCGCCCTCAACCGCCTCTAACTCCACCTCCGCCCCACCCTTTTCCCCCCCCCCCTCCGCTGTCCGCCACCTCCGCCCCACCCTTTTTCCCCCCCCATCAGCGACGCACCCTCCCCTCCGCCTGCACCCCACCCTCCGCCCGCCCCCCTCCGCTGCTCCGCCGCCGCCCCGTCCGCCTCGGCTCTGGTGCCCCCGCAGCCCCGCCTCCAGCACGAGCCTCCGCCCCCGCCTCTGGTGCCCCCGCAGCCCCGCCTCCCGCAAGAGCCTCCGCCGCAGTGCCTCCGCCCTCCGCACAAGTTACCCGCCTCCACCGGTGGCCGCATTCCTCCGCCGCCATCTCCGCCGCAGTGCATCCACCCTCCGCAGCAGTTACCCGCCGCATTCCTTCGCCGCCATCTCCGCCGGTCTCCGCCCTCTGCTCTGGAGCCGCAGCCATCTCCGCCGACGACGCCTCCGACTCAGCTACTCCGCCGCCGCCCCGACAACCCCCTCATCCGCCGTCCGCACCCTCTCCTCCGCCGGCCGCCTCCGCCGTCCGCGTCCGCACCCTCTCCTCCCCTCTCCTCCGCCGGCCCGCCTCCGCCGTCCCCAGCTACCACCCGCCTCCGCAGGGCCTCCGCAGCTCTCTCCCGCCACCGACCGCAGCTCCGCAGCTGCCGCTCCGTAGGTCTCCGCAGCTCCGAAATCACCCCCTACTACCCTCCGCCACCGCTACCTCTTCATCCCCTACATCCCCGCCTACGCCGCAGTGCCTCCGCCTCCTCCCACCCGCCCGCCCACCACCCTCCATCGCCTTCCGCCCCACCTCCCACCCCGCCCCCTTAAACCTCCGACTCCGCCACCTTTTCCCCCCCCTCCGCTGCCCCGCACCACACCCTCCCCCCCAACCACCACCCTCCCCGCCCCAAACCTAAGCCTTCCTCCCGCCGCCGCCCTCAACCCGAACCACACCTAAGCCTTCCTTTGCTCCCCATCTTCGTGCCCCCCCTCACCCACCACCAACATCCCTCTCCTACGCCCCAACCGCCCAAACAAATCCCCCCAACCCCCGCTCCCACCACCTTCCCTCCGCCCTAACCCAACTTCCACCACCTTCCTTCCCTCCAACCACCTTCCTTCCGCCATCCACCGCAGACATCGGCCTCCTCCACCCTCGCCCTCAACAGTCCAAAAACAACCACACCCCCCTCCGCCACCGCGTCATCATCTCATCCTTCCAACCGGCTGTCCTCCCAAACCCCAAACCATCTGCAACCGGCCGCACCCCAACCATCCAAAATCCCCGCATCCATCTATCTCGTTTGCATTGTAAATCCCCTCATCTCCACCCCTCAAGCCCCTAAGCCGCACTCCCCGCATCCATCTACCCTCATTTGCATTAAAAATCCCCTCATCTCCACCCCTCATGCCCCTAAGCCGCACTCTCCTCCGCTTCCCCTCCTAATCCCCCTTAATCCCACGAACCACAAAGGGTTTCTATGGATGTTCCTAACCAGCAAGACGATCCTTCGAATTTCCCACCTTCGGCATTCCAACCAACAAATCCTACTTCCACCACTCCAAATCTTCATTCTACCACTCCACATTACCATGCATCAGAGTCTGCTCCACAGTCCCGCACCCAAACCCTTCCCACCCTCGTCTACCCAGTCCCCACTGTGCCCGCCTCTCTTTCCCCAACGTTTCCTCCATCCACCCTCTCCCCTTTTCCCACAGCCGATGCCTCAACTTCTGCCATTCATCCTCCACTTATCAATATTCCTACTTATTCCATTCGCTCTGATTCTACCGATTACTCTCCCCCATCCCTACCTCGCCCCCCCTCCCCCTCTCCCTCTCCTTCTGCTTCCCATAATTCAATCCCTACAGGCGATTATATGAGAGTTTTCCTCCCAACTGATCTACCTATCCAAATCAATATTCATTTATCTCCACCTCCAATTGACCTCCGCAATCTCTTCTCGACCGAAAATCTTCGGTATGCAGGTCTTTTAGGCTTGGCGGACGTTCTGTTGCAGGACCCTTCCAACCTTAATGACGTCTACGAAACTCTTCGGCTATTCCCCCAATTTCGTACCGGCACTCTTACCATCCCGGACATCGCCAACCGTATAGGATCATCCCTCATCGACTTCATAAGTCCCCCACTCTTATATTCGGGAGTGTCACCCGCGGAAACAATTGCTTTTTGTAAAGAGCGTTTTGAGAACCAAGCCCGTTTTTCCATCCGCATGCAAGCAATCCTGACTTCATTTATCTTCTTCTTTTTACTTAGAAGCCCCACCGATGCGCTTCCCCTTTCCGACATTCGTATTGTGGATCCACTGTACTGCTTCCTAACTAGCCGCCCCTACCCTTACGCCGCCCTCCTCTATAGTTCCTTGAGCGTGCGCTCCCGTAGACTCCGTGAGGCTATCCCTCGCCGCTCCCATTCCTTTAACATATACTCTGCCCCCCTCCTAGCTTGGGTCTATCAAATCCCTGCACCATTGGCTAACCCTTCCCCTATTTCCCCATCCCCTCGATTCCCTGTTAGCAACCCGCCCAGTGATCCCACTATCCCTTCCATATCCCGGCCTCCCCCCTCCCCTTCACTCTCCTCTGGCTCAACATCCGCTTCAACCCAACACTCTGCACCCCCGGATATCCCTCCACTTAATCAACCGTCTCCTTCTCCTATCCTCACCACATCTCCTGCCACGGCCACCACTCCTCCTCCTGCTCCTATCCCCCCACATGGCTCTTCTTCCTTCCGCCCACTCATTCAAACCCAGCTGAACCCGCACAACCCCACCTGTACTCCCCCACGTCCCCCTGTTTCACAATTTCCAACTCCAAGTAATGCACCACCCTCCCAACCCCATCAGTTCAATCTTCATCCCCCACCCAGACCCTCTCCCATTCCACCCAATTCTCCAACTCCGCCGGTAGACCCTGTTCCTCCATCTAATACCCAGTCTGAACCCTCCTTTTTCCTATTACTTCGCGAATCAAGTAACATTGCTCACGGAAGTGCTGACGCTTCGAAGTTGTCCCTAGATTCCATTTCAGCTGCCGCCAGCATTCATCAACAATATATTTCGACTATAGACAACATAAATCGCATGGCCACCTCACAGTGGCAATCTCTCACTGAATCCGCCCGCTTGCTCAAGGAGGAGCGAGATAGGTATCGAGACATTGCGGATTCTGCGCTCCAGACTTTAGAGGATCTTCAAAATCGTTTTCAGTTAGGTTTATGTGATAATGCAGCGTGTCGGCGTATCAAGTGCGAACGGGACCATCTTCGCAATTGCCTGAGTTCTATCCAACACCTTATAGAGCAAGCTTCCGTTCCCCTCCCATCTTCACCTCAGCCAACTCCTCAATAATCTCAATCCAATTTTAATAATGCGTTGGCCACTTTTCAATAAATTACATGGCTTCAGCCGTAGTTCTAGCTTCCCAATAATTGTATCATCCTTCTGCTTATGCCAATCAGCCTTCAATAATCATCGGATATTGTCTTCTTTTCTTTAGTAATCAATAAAAGTACTTTTTCTCTCTTTTTCGGCTTTAATTTCTCTCTGTTCATATAACTGTTCATTTTGGTTCTTAAGCTATTCTTGTATCCAGTATGTTGTCTCTCCGGGTCGGAGAGTCCTTTAGGTGGTGGGCATCTGTTGAGCCCATAAAAGTCATGATGGTCAAAGCAAACCGGTCAAAGTCAACAAGGGCAAGGTCAAGCCAACAGGTGCAAAGTCAAAGTGCCTAAGTGACAGTTAATTGTCCCGCAAAGGGTAAATTAATTTTCCTAAGGATCAGAATGTGTTTTAAAGTAATTGGGAAGGTTTAGGTGAACCCCCTTTAGTACACAAAGGAAGAATTAAAAGGGAATGTGAAGGCATGTGAAGCGGAAAAGTGTACGCACAAGTGAAAGTATGACCCCCATTAAAATTTTTGGTTTTACACTAAAGTCACTACAGGACAAAGGGCAATTCGTTGGCAGCCAACTAACAAGAGAATCTTGGGACATCAAAGGAAGCCCAAGAGTCCATGGCAGGGATAGAAGTCACGGGACCGGCAGGTTCAAGAGGAGGACAAAGGCTATTCTTGAAGACACATTGAAAGAGGGAGCAAGAGAGAGCTCAGAGGAAGCAAGAAAGGAAAGGAAGAGCCACCAGTGTGCGACGACACTGAAGAGTGCAAGAGGTGCCAAGAGGAAGGTGTGCAGAGAAGGCGGATTGGATTCCAAGAGTCCCAAGGTCTATTGTGTGTGTGCGCCGAGATACCAATTCCTTAGCTTGGTGGAAGCTTAGTGCAAGGTGTGCACAAGGGAAGCGTGAAGCAAGTGAAGGATTGGTGCAGGAGAGGCCGGACTTGAGATAATTGGTCTTCAGTAATTGATATTCTCTGAAGTTGTATTTAGTCATTGATTAGACTGTGTGCAGTCATTGTAATTGTTGCAAGATAATCAATATTCAAGGTTTCCAAGAGTATTCCTTTGCAGAAGCTCTCACTCTTATTCCATTTTCATCATCTCCTTTTTCTCCTACAAACCCTCAAACTCCTTCTTGTCCACGAATCCCCAACAGTATGGCACTCCTGAACTTCCTGTAGGTCTCTCCATTCCTTGAGACATCTCGGATTCGCTAGTCTCAGAACTTGGGTAGTATGAGTGGTGACTCAACTGCTGGGCCCAAGACCTAGCAGTGTGGTTGACACTAGCCTCTGAAGACCTAAGGCTTTGTCTTTCCCTTACTAGATGTCGTCATGATCTAAGGTTCATATGCCTATTTAAGTAGCCCAATTCTTTGCCCAGAGTACAACCTCGTTGCCGGTTACTTCATCTTAGTCACTTGGTTCTTTTTAGTTATTTTATCGTGTTTAAGGTCTTGTCTGATATCCCGTCGTCAGGAATACTTGAGTAGTTTCGCACTTGGAATTGATCCTTCCACGTTAGGTTCTTTTCCTTTATGTTATCGATAGTACAGAGATTAGGTTTGTAGCTTGAACTTGAGTTTTTAGGTAGTCTTCAACTTGATACCTGCCTATCGTCGCCCTGACTTACTTCTGGCACTATTCGTACTTAACCTGAGCTAGGAATTGACACAGGGAGTTAAGAATTTCCAACCTTTTGTTTCCTGCTTGGTTGCCCTTGAATGCCCAGGAAGTGTGTTCCCAAGCTTGCACTTACACTTGCTTAGAACGCCTTTCGATGCTCTCAATAGATCTGTAAGAGTTCCAAAGCTAGCTTTAAGATTTAAATTCTAAAGACAGAACCAATGATTTTCATTCCTGTAGCACAAACACAAACTTGCATAGTGATTTTTAGGAAAACAATTCTAAAGACCCCTGACTTTGATCCCCCTGGGTATGGTCAACTTCAAAATACCCTATCTGAAAATCAACGCATTATCTTTAAAAAAAACAGTTGAGGGTGTGTAGTATAGGCCACGAGCTTTCCAACAAGCCCTAGAGCTCAAAAAATGGATTTCGTATGAAAAAGTTATGACTGTTCAGGGTTTAGGGGGTTAAAATAGGATTCAATCTGGCTGATAGATCCTAGGGTTTTCTCCCAAATCTCAAGTGTAGGAACCTCCAGAAATGCTAATGGATTGACTATTTTGCCCCAAAATTATCCCCAATTTTGAACAAAAGCAAACCCTAATTTTTGGCCGAAAAGCCTGTCAATCGCGATCGACAGGTCTGTCAATCGCGATTGACAGAGGTGTCCGTCGGGCCTGTCAGTCGCGATCGACAGTGTCAATCGCGATCGACAGAGTCGATCGTGGCTGTCAATCGCGATCGACGGTATCAATCGCGATCGACACGTTTTCCGGGTTTTTCGCCGAAATTTCAGTCAATCGGGGGCCTATCAGTCGCGATGGACACGTGGCTACGCGTACAAGTCAATCAATCGTTGAATTCCAGTCGGTCGTGATCGACGGTGTCAATTGCGACTGACAGAGGTGTTGGTCGTGGCTGTCGATCGCGATCGACGGTGTCAATCGCGATTGACAGGGTCTTATGTGGCAGTCTGTCGGTCGTGAAGTCTATCGGTCGCGATCGACAGGGTCTGTCGGTCGCGATTGACAGGGTCTGTCGGTCGCGATTGACAGAGGCTGTCGGTCGCGATTGACAGAAAAACACAGAATTTTTCTACTGTCTTAGGTGATTAGGGATGTGCTCATCATGCTTGTGCTAGTGGTGAACTTTGTTTTACCAAATGATCGAATTTTCTGTCGATCGCGATCGACAGAGGCTGGCGACTGCGAGACAGATTCGACGAGTTTCGTACCTGCGCAGCGTGCTGGCGGGGATGATGATGATGATACCTGCAAGAAACACAACAAACATGCAAAAACAGTGCAAGCAATATCGCTCTCTCGCTCTCTCTCACAAGTAGAATGAAGGAAATGAGGTGGAGATGGTGATATGATCAAAACTGAAGATTTTCGCGATGATGGAGATGGAGGTGGGAGATGGTGATGATGATGATGGTGATGAAGATGGTGAAGAAAAAACAAGAAAATAGATGAAAGTGAAGAAAATACCTACAACTCCAACGCGTCAACTCTACGTCTTACCATCACACGCTCGTCCTCAAAGTTCGATCCCCGGCAACGGCGCCAAAATTTGGTGTAGCTCAGTGATGAGTAGCACCTCCTTTAATGTCAATCCGGGAAGACGTGAGGATGGTATGAAGACCTCGAGCAAGTGGAGGCACAAGTGCGTGAGTGAGAAGCACACAAACATGCACACACACACACACACACGCGCACACACGGCAAGACAAAGAGCGAGAAGCAATGGAGTTCTTAGATTACTTTCAAAAAAGCTCTTACAAGTTCGTTTCAATTACAATCTAACCCCAAAAATGAGCTCTCTAGCTCCTTTTATAGTTTTTGACTAGCTTTGGCCCTGTTCAGACCTAGTGTCCGGCCTAGTTAAAAATTAGGTTCCAGGGCTTATTTGAGGGCTCAAACGAGATCTAAAAAATACGAAAATTGGCAGGTAGATACTTCTAAAGCTCCTCAAGCTCAAGGACTCCTTGGCTTGCACAAAATGGAGCTACAAAAATGTGAAATGGTAATTACAATGGTGTTTAGTGATGAGAATCACTTTTAATTGGTGTAAGGGTTTTGAAAAATTAAAGGGTTGCCTTAGTGCTAGATCTGCGTGAATGCTCGTACTTGCTTCTTCATGAAGAAAATTATTGACCTACTTGCCAGATCGTCGTTGACTCCCTTGTCTGCTTGTGCCTTCTCTCCCTTCTGACTCTCTTCTCTGACTGCCATGCCTCGTCAGTCCTTCAGTTCCTTGTCTGCTGCTAACACTGTGCAAAAAGAGAGTCTCGTTTTTTGCCTTGCATGAATGATTCGATTGCAATAGCGGAGACTTAGACAATACTAAAGAGGATGTGTCACTGAATGTCTAGCGTTGAAAATAGAGAAGAATGTTTACACTTGCTCAATGAGAAAGAAAACTATGCGACTGCAATTATGCATGAACATTTGTGGAGGCTCCCTTAGAAACAACAAAAACTAACCTAGCATCAGGAAGTTTAGCCAAATACCATTGTGTGTGTGCATCTTTCCCTTGGACCAAGAGTGCCATCATTTTGGTGCGTCTGTCGGGAAGCATATGAACTAGTACATATACAAAGGAAGAATTCCTCGAGGGATAATTATGGGCTCCAGGTGATCCAATTGGACCAATTCCGAGGGGTTTGAACAAAATAAAGTCTTGTATAATCAGTTTTTCCTTGGGCATTAGAACGGAACATTTTGGTGCGTTTGCCGGGAAATAGCTTGGCACGTCTCTATAAGAGAGTGCCATAGGTTCGCCTAGCGCCACATGTTGGCGGAGCTTGCGGACTCCAGATCTAGTACATGAGTGAGGGGAGCTCATCCTCAAGAGCAACACAAACTCAAAGAGAGGAACGCGCTCAGAGAAGAGCCCTTGAAAGAGAAAGGAAGAGGTGGGAATCGCAAGTTGAGTCAACCTGGACTGGCTCGAAGAAATCAGCCAAAAACGTGTACTCCCGTAGGAGAGTCGCGAATCAAGTGCGGAAGTTTGAAGGAGGGATCCTGAGGCCACATGCACTAAATTTCTGGGATCAAAGTGATATTGACATCACACCTCTATTCGAAATGGCTCAGCGGATTTTGGTTCACTTGGGGGACTTCACCAAGTTCTCAAGTGCTTGGGATGAGGATCCTGATAGTTTTATCCAACTGTTTGAGGTTACGTGTGCGGCCAATGAGGTAGTAGATCAGGCTCAAAGGTTGAGGATCTTTCCGGCTACTCTTCGTGATGAGGCAGCCAACTGGTATGGGAATTTGACACCCCAAGAGTGTGGAACTTATCAGATGCTCAAGGAAGCCTTCTTGGCAAAGTTTTGACAAGAAGGCTTCCAAGATAGATTGGCACAACAGATGGATTACTTGCGGCAGGGAGTCAATGAGAGCATCGATAACTACATTCAGAGAATGGAAACGTTGGTAAGAAAGATGGGTGCGAATGCCCCGAACGATGAGACATTGAAGAGAAGATTCATCGCGGGATTGAGAGATCCTACGGCACAGCAGCATATCAGCCTGACAAGACCGGCAACCTTAATAGATGCTAAGGAACAAGCAAGGCTTTGGGAGGAAGTACAATTATGTCAACAGAGGAAGATGGAGCTCTTATACGAGCCAATGGGAGGCCCAGGAAACATACCAATGAAAGATCCTGGCCAAGGAAGTCCCGCATTGACAACCCCAGCTTTTGTAGCTGCCACTAGCACGCCAGACGAGGTAAAGCCTGCGCTAACTGAAGAACGAATATTGGAGTTGGTCACGCAAGCTATAAAAGCTGCCACGATGACCCAGGAAACATACACAGTAAAACCAGAGGTAACTACAAACCCCAACCAAGTGTTTAGATCGAAGACATGGTGTGGAAAGTGCCATGGTTACGGCCATTTGGCTTCAGAATGCCCTACAGTCTCAAGAGTATTCACAGATAGATCACCACCTAGAATGCGTTGTACTTTTTGTGGAAGGACAAATCACACGGAGGACCGATGTTATAACAAGAGAGCCTATGAAGAGAGGACCATGAAATCGGGAGATACAAGAGAAGGACCTTACACGGGATTGCCCGCTCAAAGTGTCCCACCTACATGTCATTGGGAAAACAGACCGACTTATGGATATGGTGCTCAGGGTCAAGGAGGAGACTATCCAAGAGGAGCCGCACGTGATCAAAGAAGAGACGGTCCAATCCAGTGTTGGAGATGCCATGGCTTTGGCCATACTCAATCTAGATGTCCAAACGAAAAGAAACCAATTGATTATACCCCACTATGTAGGTATTGTAGTGGAGAGGGCCACTTTGATGAAGATTGTCCAAAACGAAGAGCCGCCGCCGGCAAGGAAAAAGGACCAGTAGGGTCCTCGAATTATGTTGATACTCAGATGCATTCCACATCGAGAGCTCAAGAGCACGTTCCTACAATCGGAGTAGTGTTCAAGACACCGAACCCTCAAGAAGGCTCTAGCTCGTCAATGCACTTTGTGGATGCTTACCAGGCCAAGAAACCGCATAAAGAGCCAACTGTGGCGGTAGTCACAAGAACTCAAGAGTATTTGAAGAAAAATCCAGAAGGTGAAAGCAAAAAAGCAAGCCAAGAGAAGATACCCAAACATGAAGAGGTAGAAAACCAAGTTGGAGGATTTGATGAGCAGCAAGAGTTTGAGGATGGGGAAGAGATCGAAATCCTTCCACCAGTGACCAAGGAGTTTGTGCCAGGCATAGCACCATTCCCTGAAAGATTAAGGGCTCCAAAATGTAGGAAGGAAAAACCGAGTTTGGAGGAAGTGGATATTGTAAAGTTGCTCGCTGACACGGAAGTCACGCTGGATATTGGCACATTGCTGAAGTGTTCACTTGCTTATAGGAATAATTCTACAACGAATATATTAAGAGGCCGAGGAAAGCTCGAGATAAAAATAGACAAGATAAAGATGTCCAAGGGATCATTCAAAGCATTATGACGCAAATTGATTCGAATGCTCCAGCTGTGACGGTCGAGATTAAAGGGTATGCAGTCCCTGGTGCTCAGTTAGATAGTGGAGCCGCAGTCAACTTAATGACTGAGTTCATGATGAAAGCTTTGGGCCTCAACCACATGGAAGAAACGCCGATGTCCTTGAGAATGGCAGATCAAACACAAGTGAAGCCTGCGGGTCTTTTGAAGAATGTAAGCACAGTTGTGGGCGGTCTAGGATTTAAAGTTGATTATCTGATAGTAAGACCAAGGACCTCAGAGGCCACCTTCTCGATCCTACTTGGACGGCCATGGCTGGTGCAAGCCAAATGTGTGCACAATTGGCGCACAGGATTTATCACAATTGGACCGAAGACTGATCGAATACAACTTCAAGTGTCCCCAAACTTGACCGGCAAGAAATTGACAACGGCTGAGGAGAGGGAGCAAAAAGCAAAGGAAAAGGTTAGACAAGAAATGGCGCGCGTAAGATTTGCCCTGCGCACGGAGACTTCCAAGGACCTTTTACAGGATGGATTTAATCTGCAATTGGCCAATCTCCAACATGCGAAAGTGGGCGAGTACATAGATCCTCTATGTTACAAGGATGATTCAGACCAGGAGTTGCTGGGATGGTTGACACATACAAGTGAATTTGAGTGCTACATGTTGAGTATAGACGCAAAGGAAAATAAAGCTACTCAATCCCTGGAGAAGGGAACTTCAAGAGAAGAGTTGAAACTGGAGCTAGCTTCGACAATGGAAGTACAACAGTTGAGAGAAAGGGTTAGAATGCTAGAAGAAGAGCTTCTAAGGAGAAGTCGACAATCAGACAGAGAAGCGGAAAGTAAAACTAAAGTGCGGGAAGCCATTGCAAAAGCTAAACTAAAGAAATTGGGTACGGTTGAAAAAGGACAAAATAATGATTTACTGGCCAACCATGCACGCGTGATTGGAGAGCATGTTCCAATCACAGTGTCATCGAGGAATAAGGAATATTCGCGAGAAGCTCAGGTAGAAAAATGGGAAGTTTTTCTAGAAAAGTTGTTGAGCGTGGGGTTAGAGCTACCAGATGGAGTACGAGATTGCATTAAATTGGCACTCAAAAATTTCAACAAGGCCTTTGCATGGTCATACAGTGATCTGAGAGGAATTGATCCCCGAATCTGCCAACATTATATAGATTTGGAAGAAGGCACCCGACCAATATGTCAACAACTTAGGCGGACAAATCCAGTCTACTCAGAATTGATCAAGCTGGAATTGACGAAGTTATTGGAAGCAGGATTCATATATCCCATCGCATCCAGCGAGTGGGTATCACCAATTGTTGTGGTTCCGAAGAAAAATAAGAAAATCCGTATTTGCATAGATTATCGAAAGTTGAACGAGCGCACAAAGAAGGACCACTTCCCTTTGCCATTCACTGATCAAATCTTGGACTGAGTGGCTGGCCATAAATTGTACTCATTTTTGGATGGTTTTAGTGGGTACAACCAGATCCAAATCCATGAAGAGGATCAATCAAAAACTACTTTCACCACAGAATGGGGTACGTATGCATATCGTGTGATGCCATTTGGATTATGCAATGCACCGGCCACATTCCAGAGAGCAATGAGCTGCATATCAAGACTATTTGCAGGATTGGATGGAGATATTCCTCGATGATTTTGCAATCAAGGGCAATGATGAAAACATGATGGAGAGGATCGAAGCTATTTTAAGAAGAAGCATCGAAAAAGGCATCGCATTAAATCCTGAAAAGTGTACATTTGGAGTATGAAGAGGATTGCTTTTGGGACATGTTATTTCCGAAAAAGGGATCGCGGTTGACGAGGATAAAGTGGAAAAAATTGGACAACTTCCACCTCCTCAAAACTTGCGGCAACTCAGAGGATTCTTGGGGCATGCTAATTATTATCGACGATTTATATTAAATTTTGCATCAATAGCAACACCACTGACAAATATTTTGAGGAAAGACCAACAATACCAATGGATTGAAGAGTGTCAAGTTGCATTCGACTTGATCAAAGAGAGATTGATAAATGCACCGATTTTGGTAGCACCCGACTGGACGAAAGAATTTCATGTGCATACCGACGCTTCTCATACTGCGGTTGGAGCAGTGCTATGCCAAGCCGATGAAAGGAAATTGGACCACCCTATTTATTACGCAAGTCGCAATTTGAATAGCATTGAGAGGAACTACACGACTACAGAGAAGGAATGCCTCTCGATGATCTTTGCAGTAAACAAGTATCGGCATTACTTGATGGGAAAGCATTTCACGTTTTATGTGGATCATGAAGCCCTTAAGTATATCATTAATAAACCCGAGCTATCAGGGCGATTGATGAGGTGGATGCTACTCCTCCAAGAATGTCAGTTCACAATGGTAACCAAACCAGGCAAAGCGCATATATTGGCTGACCATTTATCTCGAATTGTTAATGAGGAGCCAATCTCTGGTGTGCCCGACGATGCTCCTGATGGGCATCTATTCCAGGTTGATGCTAAAGTACCTTGGTATGCCGACTTGGTGAATTTCTTGTGCACCACTAAATATCCGCCATGAGCAAGCAAGAGAGAGAAGCAAAAATTGTTAGCATTGGCGAAGCACCATAGCATCATTGGTGGGCAGCTCTATCGATATTTTGTACATGAAAGCATCTATCGGAGATGTCTCGAGGAAGAAGAAGCAGCCCTAGTTTTGAGGGCACTGCATGATGAACCCTGTGGTGGGCATTTTGCTGGTGAATTGACGGCAAGAAAGATTTTATTGGCTGGGTATTGGTGGCCAACGCTGTTCAAAGACTCTCACACATACTGTAAGAAATGCGACAAATGCCAAAGAATGGGCAAACCAACATTAGCACATGCTGCTCCTCTTACGCCGGTACTGGCTCTTAAGCCGTTTGAGAAATGGGGAATTGATTTTGTGGGGCCTATTGATCCTCCCTCAAGACGTAGATCCAATAGGTATATCTTGGTCTGCACTGACTATGTTACCAAGTGGGTAGAGGCTAAAGCTCTAAAGACTGACCAAGCTGTTGATGTAGCTAAATTTTTGTATGAACAAATCATCACCCAATTCGGATGCCCGTTGGAAATAGTAAGTGATAGAGGAACCCATTTTGTCACCGAACTGATCGAAGAATTAATGGAATTATATAAGATCAAACATAGAAAAAGCACTCCATATTATCCGAGGGCAAATGGACAAGTGGAGGTCACCAACAAGGTCCTTGAACAGATTCTGACAAAGACAGTAGCTGTGCATAGGCGAGACTGGGATGATAGACTTTTGGAAGCTTTGTGGGCGTATAGAACATCCTACTGAGTGACGACTAAGAGCACTCCGTTCTCCCTAGTATATGGCGAGGAAGCCATCTTTCCCATCGAAAAAGAAGTTCCGACATTAAGAGTGGCCATCGAGGCCAGGATGGGAGAGGAAGAGTCATTGAAGGAAAGGTACATACAACTGGTCAAGCTAGAAGAAAAGAGACTCATTGCACAGCAAAGTTTGGAAGCTATTCAGAAGAGACGTAAAGAGAGGCATGACAAGAATCTCAAGACCTATGTGATTCAAGAAGGGGATTTGGTGATAGTTTATGATAGTAAATATTATAAATTCCCGAGGAAGTTACAGACAAGATGGGCAGGACCGTTTAAGGTGGTGGAACTCAATTCCAATGGTTCCATGCAAATTCAAGATTTAGGAGAAGAATGTGCTCCTGTGAAGGTTAACGCGCTTCGAGTTAAACCATATTTCAAGTAACATTAGGACGGGAGAAGTCAGACAAGATCCAAGCAGAAGGACGAAGTAGACTCCTCGTATATAGATGTATAGTTATATATATATATATATATATATATATATATATATATATATATATATATATATATATATATATATATATATATATATATATATATATATATATATATATATATATATATATATATATATATATATATATATATGCGCATATGTAAGCTATGATTTGTGTGTCATAAATTTTCTTCCTTGCTAGCTCAAGAATTTTGGACTTCTAATTATTTTTGTGTGTTGCACAGAGGCTGTTATGAGCTAAGTAACAAAATGGCAGATCAAATAACTCAACTCTATTTGTACGAGCTAAGGATATATTTCTCAGACCAAACATTCGCCCGCATGGACATAGATGTCGACGACTTTGAGACTTCGAGGGAAATGCCTAACGAAGAAAACGATATCACTTGGGCTTGGGCAGATGTGTTAACAATAGGAAGTGATGACGGAGCTCCTGAAGTTGAGCCTGACTCGCCCTAGGGAAGTCGTCGGGATGCGAGTATGAGTTGAGGCTATATGAGACATCCCAGAGACTCACATTCTAGAGCATCTAAGGATAGGTATACGAGGGACCAAGGCATAGCCGGCTGTAGTTACCTAGTGAAAAGTCAAATCGATGAATACATATGTAGTGTCTGTAATTGAGAGAATGGAGTGAAGGGGTGGTTGATCTGTCAAAGGTTAGAGTGTATATGTTTGCATGCATGTGTGGGAAAAGTGGGGAAAATCCCTTTCTTCCTCTCCCTAATTCTCAGGACTCGGGTAAAATAATTAACTATGAAAAAAAAAGGAAAGGAAAAGAAAAAATTGTGTTGCTATGATCGTACCAATGCGCTATGGTGGGCTAGTAGGTGGGTGGATTTATCCTAGCCGGGTGGTTAGGACCACGAGCCGCAGCTAGTTTCGCCATAGGCTTGGGATGTATATGTTTACGTCTTAGCTATGCGCCATAACGGGTTGGTAGGTAGGTGGAGCCATCGTGGCTAGGTAGTCACGACCACGAGCCGTATCCAGCTTCGTTATGGGCTAGCTGATATATGTTATGTGTTATCATTTTGTGTTTGTGTGTTGTGCGTTGCGTTGCATTGGTAGATGGGTGGAATCAACCTGATCGGATGGTCAGGTCCACGAATCGCATCCAATGTCGACGTAGGCCAACGTGTGATTAAAATAAAATTTACCTATGAAATTATTCCCCACTCCTGAGGGGGAGAGAGAGAGAGAGAGGCGAGGGTGATGATCGCTTGGAAGGGAACGTTATTTGCTTGTGTGATTGGTATGTGGTGGCTTGTGACAGATCAGCTCACTTTGAATCAACATTCTTGAAGGCACGGATACTGTATATGTGCTTATAGATGACACCATTAGCAAGGTAATGCAACGGGTTTGCTTTACAACTTGTGTGCTCTATCTTAGGGTTTTCAGGAGTGTGGGACACTCCAAGGTGTTTTATACCGGTCTCGACTTGTACTTGAATCTCGATGGCTTTTGTGGGACGATGATGGGGTTTCTTAGGGAGTGTCTGGTCATGGAATATGTGTACATAGCGAATAGTAGGTGCAATAATGGGATATGCATTTTGGGTACGTTGCATCTCCTATTGAATTCATTTCAGTTGTTGTTGTTATTTTGTTTTTTTCGTTTCTGTTTTTTTGCAATGATAGTTGCATGTGTAAAACACGAAAAGGTATGAATGTGATACTTTGGTTGAGGCTATTTTCATAATGGAATGCATGAGCAAATTGATGCATGGTTGAAAGGGAATTGCATATATGTGCATGCTCTTGGATTATTTTGGAAGCGACTGATCTATATGTATTCATAAGTGATTTTTCTTAGCACTAATAGCTTCAATGAGTGCAAGTCCAATTGGAATAATGGCTCGATGGAAAGGTACGCAAGCTTGTTGTACACTGATATTTTCATGGCTGTTTTGATTAGATTGCAGCGAGAGTGGTTCGTCGAGGACGACTTCGTAAATAAGAAGAGGGGAGTATGTTAGCTCACAAAATGGTTGGTTTTATGCACTAATGTGGTTCTATTTGGCCAGGAAAATATGTTTGATTGCAGGTACTTGAAGAGTTAATCAATTGGATGAAAGGTATTTGCAAACTACATGGCTACATCTTGTTCAGAGGGGAATGCCCTTGGTATTTGGAGTTCCGATTATGGAAAATATGAGCATGTTTAGGATGCAATCATTCGTGTTGAGCAGATGCAGTTTGGGGGAAAGCCCATTCAGATTCTTGCATTTCTTGTTTATGTATTGAATGCCTATTGTCATGCAAGCTTGGTGAGTGAAGGCCACAACCATTTTGAGGCCATGTATGCAAGTTGTGGCTTGATCATAGAAACCTATAAGTTTTCAATAAGCTTTAGATTAGGGATGTTGCGGGTTGGAATGCACTTATGGAAGATTGCACAATGAAATTGCCAAACAATGATTGTTATTATCTGATGTTGTTCTTGGATGTGCATTAGTGGATATGAACTTATGCATGTATATGGTCCAAGGAACCGCGAAAATGAGATGTGATCACATGGAATTCCAGGATTTCAATGAATACAAAGAAAGGGTTGTTGAATGAAGCTATACAGATGTATGCACAAATGTTTTTGGAACTTCTGGTTGGTGGGGACAGGGAAATAAGGGGAGGCTTCTCCTTTTGAGGGGCGCCGATGTACAGATAAGGGGGGAAAGTTCAGTCGAGAGCGGGAGTTTTCTGGCCATAGCAGCCGTTTCAGAAGTTTTTTTTTGAGCGGGAGGCATTGTTCTTGTCACGATCGGGAGTCCTCTTGCAGGGCGAACAGAGATCGGGGGAAATCTTTTAGGAGCCGCTGGAAGAAGCAGTAAGGGGAGAGTTACACCTTAACATGACTCACATCCATACATTCTTCGGTACGCTATTTCTTTTTCTGGTACTGGTGACCTGAAATACTTCTGCGATAGGGAGTTCGGTGTGTTTCGGAAACTTTATGTGACATCTTCTGTATGTATTGATATTAGAAATGTCTATCAAATGCAATGCACAATCGTTCCTTTCCCCGAGTGTTAATATGAGTTGCAAATCAGGAGTGCACTACAGAATCGTTCCTTCCCGGAGTCGAGATACGAGTTGAGACCATGTGACGAATGTGTGAAAGATTGCTACTTTACGGCGGCTGTGTTTATTCTGATCTTCTGTTCATGATTCTTATGTGAGCTCTGCATCGTGGTTGGCATGAATAATTTATGACCTGAATACATTTTGGAAGAACATACAGAAAATATAATCAGTTATTTCATTTGCTTTTGCATATATTGAAACCTGGTCGATTTGAAGGTTAGCTTATTCTACCAATTTGTAAACGCACATCAGTCTGTTCATCACACGTGTATGTTAGCAGTTTTGTCTAGAGGCCATTGGTATGCCTTACATGTGCATCTGTCATTGTCGACGATTCGGCTTGCGTATTTGTGTTGTGAGGATAGAATAGTATCCCTTAACTCTGGTAACGTGAGAATCAAAGAGAGTGTGATCGGGAGAGAGCTCAAGCTAGGGCAAAACATCAACCAGAAGCTCGTAAGAAGGATGATTTGACGCCAGAGCAGAGGCGGGAAAGGGATGCGAAGGCCTTGCAGGAAAAACTTGCTAAGAAGGCAGCCCAGGCTACTCTTGGAGGAGATTTGAGTAAGTTAAGTGTGAAAAAGAAGTAAACGTCAAGATACGTACCGTGAGTTTCAAATATCAGAAACATACTAGCAGTCATCTGATCTGTACGAAAAAAAAAACCATTGCTAGATATACCGAACGCTTGGTCCTGTAAACATAATTACGGATATGCACGTGTTGGCATGTGTAAGCATGCCTTGAAAGTTTCTCTGGCGTTGAATGGAATCATATATCACAATGCTTAAAGTGATTCTCAATGTTGGTATAAAGGGTTCAAGGTTTTAAAATGCTTCGCAGTCGTGTTTGTGCCATTTTTTTACTAGTGAAAAGCTTCAAAGGAGTATGCGTACTCATGCTTTCTTTTATCCAATGCAAATGAATGATGTTCTCTTTCTTTACTTTGACGCTGCACTTAAGTCTCATGGTTGTGATAACTTAGCTGTGCACAGAGAGTCTCATTTTTTGCCTTGCATGAATGATTCGATTGCAATAGCGGAGACTTAGACAATACTAAAGAGGATGTGTCACTGAATGTCTAGCGTTGAAAATAGAGAAGAATGTTTACACTTGCTCAATGAGAAAGAAAACTATGTGACTGCAATTATGCATGAACATTTGTGGAGGATCCCTTAGAAACAACAAAAACTAACCTAGCATAAGGAAGTTTAGCCAAATACCATTGTGTGTGTGCATCTTTCCCTTGGACCAAGAGTGCCATCATTTTGGTGCGTCTGTCGGGAAGCATATGAACTAGTACATATACAAAGGAAGAATTCCTCGAGGGATAATTATGGGCTCCAGGTGATCCAATTGGACCAATTCTGAGGGGTTTGAACAAAATAAAGTCTTGTGTAATCACTTTTTCCTTGGGCATTAGAACGGAACACACTGTCACTTGTATACTGTGTAACATGCCCATCAGGTGGGAGGTATAGTTTGTATACTTCCACTCAGGTATTCTTTATCATTCTTTATTTTTTCTCCCATAGTTACTCTGGCCATATTGGCCTTTAGTGGGAGATTGTTACCGTTAGTGTCCATGTGAAAGGCCAAATGGCCACCGGACACTTCTTTGTATATGTTCTTTAATAAAACATATAGTGGCCTGGTCAGTCACAGATTGTAAGTTCGACCGCATTTGTAAGACCTAACAAGTCTGTCTTCGCGCTCCTCGTGTACTGTGTTTTCTGCGTATTCTACAGCCTCTGTGCAGAGTACTGTGTGCGGCCTCAGGAAATCGGTTTTCTACTCTGAGCATATCGTTGTGGAGCTCTCGAGAAGGGGAGCGCACTGTGGTGCATCGCCATCGAAACCCTTCACTTCACTCATTGCCTTATCAATTGTGCAAATTTTTTTATAAAAATTTGTATGAGGTGTTGCCTATAGATTGTGCACCTTCTCCATGTTGAATCACTCCAAAAGATTAAGTACATCTTGAGAAATGATCTCTCTCAACAACTCACCTATGTCTAAAACTGTTCTTCTGAGAAGTCGATTTAGACACCTATGACTTTAGGCCTTTGGTTCTCTCAATCTAGAACCCGTTTCTACAAATGCTTTTAGCCCAAGTAGCTTACCTTCCAACTTAAAGATTAAGTACTTGCTTGCTCAAAACTTTAAACTGTGGAAGGAGAATTGATCAAAACATTCGTATCAAATTTTGCGCCTCCTGTAACTTCACTTCTTCTCATTCACATATGCAAATGTTCCTACACTTAATTCTCTCAGCCTGATCACAATTGGAAGCTAAAAATTTGTACAGAGGTCGATCACCTACAGACTTAGACTTGTACAAAAGCATTTCACAAAAGATCTAACACAGAAGGAGAAAACTCAGAAATAACGGGCGCAACATTTTCTTCATTTCTGAGAAAAATTACAACTGAGTGATGAGAGAGTCTTAACTCACTTCTAAGATGTCTAATGACACATACAACTTCTGATTACTCTATTCTCATGCTCTCTCATACTTGTCCCAAAATTTTCATAGTATATATATACAAAAATTTACAACCTTATGACTTCTCAAAGATATAAGTAAATTATATGTACATATGTGTACACATCTTCCTCTTCTGAATGTATTCTTCTTCCATGCTTCACAACTTGAATCTTTCCTTCAAACCTTGACTTCAACTCTTCATTAAAACATCAATTGTTGATTGTCTTGCACCAATAGCTCCCCCTCAATCATCAATTGAGGTTTTCTCTATCTTCTTTATGCCTGCCATATCTTTGAATCTCTGTAGCTTTGGTCCATCCAAGCTTTTAGTAAGCATATCAGCTATCTGATCTTTTGTTGAAGTATGTATGAATTCAATCTCTTTATCCATCACCTTCTCTCTTAGAAATTGATATTGAATTTCAATGTGTTTAGTCCTTGCATGAAACACAGGATTAGCAGCTAAATACAATGAGCTCATGTTATCTCTATAAATGATAGGTGTACTCTATATGGTGTCAAAACTCTTCATGAGAGTCTTAAGCCATATCACTTCCTTTGCAGCTTCAACCATACCTTTATACTCAGCCTCTGTAGATGACAAAGCAACTGTATGTTGCTTCTTTGAACACCAAGAGATTAACTTATCTCCCACATAACACAAGTATCCATATGTTGATTTTCTATCATCAGGATTACCTGCCCAATCTGCATCACTATATATTTTGATGTTTGTATCTAATGTAAAACCATAATACAAACCCTCTTTGAGTGTACCCTTAATGTACCTCAACACTCTTTGACCTGCAATCCAATGTTCTTTCCTAGGACAATGCATGAATCGAGACAAAACTCCAACTGCATATGACAAGTCAGACCTAGTTAATGTAGCATAAATAAGACTACCAACCAAACTCTGATATAGCTTCATATCCTTGAATTCTTCTCCACCATATTTGCTCAATTTGTGATTCACCTCCATTGGAGTAGGTGCTACCCTGCAATCATTCATTTTAAACTTGATTAACAAGTTTCTCAAATACCTTTCTTGAGTCACATACACTCCATGTTGAGTGTATGAAATCTCCATGCCCAAGAAATATGACAAGTCTCCCAAGTCACTGATTTTGAACTCTTTCTCCATTTGCTTCTTTAGGCTTTGAATGGCTTTCTCATCTGTACATGTAAGAATTATATCATCAACATATATGCACATGTAAATGAGCCCATCATCACTTGCTTTAACAAGCAAGCTACTATCTGCCTTAGATACTTGAAATCCAAGTTCTTTCAAGAACTTCACAAGTCTATAATTCCATGCCCTTGGGGCCTACTTCAAACCATACAAATCTCTCTTGAGCTTATTTACATGATCTGGATACCTTCCATCTCTGAATCCTTGAGGTTGCTCCATGAAAACATCATCTCAAATGTAACCATTTAAAAAAGCATTCTTCACATCTAATTGACATAATTTCCAACCTTTACATGCAGCAATGGCTATGAGTGTCCTGATGGTTGTCATTTTTGCCACAGGACTATAGGTCTCATCATAATCAATACCATATGTTTGAGCAAACCCTTTCACAACAAGTCTAGCTTTATACCTAGACACACTTCCATCTGCAAACCTCTTTGTCTTGTAGACCCATTTGCATCCAATGATCTTCTGACTATTTGGTTTAGCAACCAAATCCCATGTTTGATTCTCCATTAATGCATCATATTCTTCCTGCATAGCTTTCTCCCAATTTTCCTTACCTTTTGCCTCTTCATATGTGGAAGGGTCTTCATTTGCCTTTATCATGTAGGCATAATCTTTGGTAGCCAAAAAAGAAGTGTCATAGCTATACCTTGTAGGTTGCCACAAATTTCATCAATCAAGCAAGCAAGGTAAGGGGTCTCAATATTATTTTCTTGCATTTCTTTACATTCTGGTGATCATAAAAAGCAGAAAATAGAAGATATTAGGAAAAGCACGGAATCGCGATTTTAGAGTTCTGGAATTTTTGTAAAAAAAAATGAAAAGTTTTTAGTAAACACTTTCATTGCATGTTAAAAAATAGACATGGCGATTCTATAGGTGAAATAAAACTTCAAAAATCTGTATCTAAAAATTTTTCAAAAAATTGATCAGAATCGCGATTCTGTAGTCAAACACAAAATCGCGATTCTCTAATCTAAGGACAAAATTGCGATTCCCAGAACGCGATTTTCATTAGAAACTCATGTTATTTACGATTGTGAGCAATCACGATTGTCTGGGAAGAAAATCGTGAAAAACACGATTTTGAGTACAAAATCGTGGAAAACACGATTTTGAACACAAAATCGTGGAAAACACGATTTTGAGTACACAATCGTGAAAAACATGATTTTGGACACAGAATCGTGAAAAACTTGATTTTGAGTACAGAATCGTGGAAAACGTGATTTTGGATACAAAATCGTGAAAAACTCGATTTTGGACACAGAATCGTGAAAAACACGATTTTAAATACAAAGTCGTGAAAAACACGATTTTAAGTACAGAATCGTGAAAAACACGATTTTAGTCAAAAAATCGTGACAAACACGATTTTGAGCAGAAAATCGTGAAAAACACGATTTTAGTCAGAAACTCGTGAAAATCACGATTTTGAGTAGAAAATTGTGAGAAACACGATTTTTAGTAGAAAATCGTGGAAAACACGATTTTGAGTAGAAAATTGTGAGAAACACGATTTTCAGTAAAAAATTGTGAGAAACACGATTTTGAATAGAAAATCGTGGCAGAAAATTGTGACAAACACGATTTTAAGCAAAAAATCGTGACAAACATGATTTTGAGTAGAAAATCGTGAGAAACACGATTCTGAATAGAAAATCGTGAAAAACACGATTTTGAACAGAAAATCATGGAAAACACGATTTTGAACAAAAAATCGTGGAAAACACGATTTTGAACAGAACATCGTAGAAAACACGATTTTGAGGAGAAAATCGTGAAAAACACGATTCTGAACATTGAATTGGGAAAATTAATTGAATGATCCTTAGATATGGGAACAAATTAAACACACATACTAGGCAAGACTTAGGTAGGAAGGAAATAGAGCCAATGGAAGGGCAAGTGCAAAAAAGAAATCCAAGGCAAGAAAACATGGAAAATTTAAACGAAACAAATGAGCCCATTGAAATAGGGGATTATAGGAATATCCTCAAATACATGTATACAAATAGGTTTGGAACCTATGTATATCAGGATGGAATGCATAAGTTTCTCATTAGATTGAGAAACTTAGAAGTTCCTCTGAACATAACACCAGTAGCTCAATTCAAAGATGGTAGGTATGAGGATAGGCAAGGATGTGTATACATCTTCTCCCAAGACCCAGAAAATTCAAATGACTTAGGGCAATGTGCTGACAAAGGACCTTGGGAACATAATATAGGACAATCAAATCTACCAAGACCACATGAAAACTACACTAGTAGTGAGCAACAAGGGAGGAGAACACATGCTTCCCCAAATCCTTTTGAAAAAGAACCAAAAGGATTTAATGAATTTTCACTAAGAAGAAGACATCATTGGCAACCTCAGGGTAGAATGCTTAGACCATATCAAGTAGCCAAATGCATGAAAAATCAATATGAAGGGTATTCTGATCCTCATGCTCATGTTGTAGAGTTTAGGCAATTAATTAGAGCTGAGGAGGTGGAAGATTACAAAGTCCAATTTGAAGCATTTGGTCTAACCCTAACAGGACCGGCATTATCGTGGTTCATCCCTTTGAGAAAGGAAATGTACCTAGATATTGAATCCTTCCTAGAAGCCTTCATTGGGGAATTCTCAAAGACTGGAATAAAACATAGCATAGCCACTCTGATACACAGTTTTAAACAAAAAAAAGATGAAAATGTCAGAGAAGCAGCTAGGAGATTTAAGCAATACATTGACAGATGTCCTAAAGAAGAAGTACCTTCCATGGCAAGACAAGTATCCCTATTCATAGAAGGATTAAGAAGTGCTCAATTAAGGACCCTAGTGTACTATAGGAGATTCCCTGACCTAGGAGCTTGTGTAAAAGAAGCAATAGATTTGGAAGATAACAGAGGCCAAGATCTGTTAGCATTTGATCAACCCAGATCAAATGAAGATAAAATCCCACCAGCAGAAGAATTGGCTCAGGCCAGTGCTAAAGCCCTAGAGGTAAGCACTAAAACCAATTTGATAAACTCAAGGATAAACACAAATAAAAAATGCTACAATTGTGGAGAAAGTCATTTGGTACAACAATGCCCATATCAAAAGCCTCCACATTTGAAAGATAGAAAAACACTCAAATATTGTACACTAGAGAGGAAATGGACAAATCATACCAGGGAGGAATGCTTCTATAATAAACAACCCATAAAGGAGAGAGATTATGGGAGCCAAAGAGAATCAGGGTATATTGAGCAACCAAGACTTGTGCTTGGGCAACAACCTCCTATACCAACAAATGTGGTACCAATCAAATACACACCAATAGAGGAGGGAAACTCAAGAATAAAGTCACCATACAAGGAGGATTATCAATGGAATGAAGGATATCAAGAAGAATGGGAAGGTTATGAATTAAGAGAACCAGAATTACAAGCCCTAGACTTGGGAAATGGAAGAATTGAGATGGACACTGCCACTTTCATGTATATAACCAATAATTATATGTCCAATCAAAAACCTAAATTCAAAGGGGGACCAAAGATAACTTGTTATAGGTGTGGGGGAGAACATTTCATTAGAGACTGTCCACAACCTCCTACATTAAGAATAGAGGAGCTTATTGCAAGGATTGTGGCAGGGAGCATTTGATAAAGGATTGCCCAAAAAATCCTCAAAAACTACAAAACACACCTAATAACATACCACTAAAAGCAGTCAATATCATTGAACAAGAAGAATTGGGTGACATTGACCAAGTGAATGTAAATGCTATAACAAGGTCACAAACAAAACAACAAAGAACAATTAAGGAACAAAGTGAAGGTTCAATCTCAAAGGTGAAGAAAAATAGACAAAAAGGGAAATGGGAAAGGAAACAAAGAATGGGTAAAAATTTGGAAGAAGAAAATAGGGAACAATCAAACAGTACTTCTCCTCAAAAGACACAAACCCAGTTGGAGATAGGAAATTCACAAAGTCTAGACACTCTAATAAAAGCATACAAGGGAAGAATTCAAGAGGGACCAAGCCCTGCTGATCATACAATGGCTTATCCTATGCCAGACTTAGAACATGAAAGGATGCAGAAGTGTAAACAAATCATACGGGAAGTGCAACTCAAAATGGGGGAAGTAGACAATTCTCAAAAGACAGTTGAGGAATCTGAGACAACAAAAACAAGAGGAAATAGTATCAAGGAAGAAAACCCACAAGTAACATTCCAGGTGAATATAGAAAAACAATGCACAATTCTATATCATACCACATGGGAAGAGTTAATGAAACAAAATCCTCACTTACAGAACCAAATGAAAAAATGGGAAACAACACCAGAAAATCTTCACCCACAACTACAGGAAATAAAGGAGTTGTGGTATATTCCCATTGATAAGATAGGAGGATATTGTGAAGGAGAAGAGGGAAACTCAACCTTAAAAATACAATTTGGTCAAAACCAGGCCAAAGCTATTCTGGATAGTGGATCAGGAGTGGCCCTCATGACTAAACAAACTTGGGAAAAATGGGGAAAAAATGAATTATTACCCACCAAAATGAGATTGCAACTTGCAGATGGACACATAGAAAAACCCCTAGGAATATGGGAAAAAGTGATTGTGGACATATGTGGAACAGAGATAGAACATACCTTTGCTATAGTGGAATTCCCACATTCCACTTCATATGAAATTATCCTAGGAAGACCATTTATGAGACAAATGCAAATTGTGCAAGATTGGGGTAATGATTGCTTATACCTGCAGAGCAAAGGAAGAATAACCAAAGTAAATCTAAGAAATGGGCATTACTGTGACATATCTCCTCAAGAATGGTATAAAATACATCAGAATCAAGAGTTGAGTGAGGAATTAGAAATGGAAGACCAGGATGAAACTGAATCAGCAGTATGGAAGTGCAATATGATAAGAAATCTTACCAATAGGAAAAGGAGACTGAGAAGAGAAGATTGTGGGGAAGGAAGGAAGTTACAAGATGAGAACTATGTACCACAACAATTCAAAGATGAGGAATTTGAGCCCTATGGGTGGAATCAAATTTTGGCTACCATGGATCTAGCCACTAATGAATATGTAGGAGTAGAATTTCAAAATGAAGAAGGATATGATGTCTTTCACATTGGAATACAAATGATAAAGGTATTCGGAACAGAAGAGGATAAAGAAGAAGAAATGATATTAGAAAAAGGGAAGACACAATTTTTGGAAGAAGTGAAAGCTGAAGGTGCTATTAAAGATAAAATCTCAGGCAAGTATAAGAAAAGCAAACACAAGGAAATAAAAGAAAATCAGGAGGAGGAGAAGAAGACAAGGGAAACAAACAAAGATCAACAGTTTGATGTACCAGCAAATTTCAAGACTTATGAAGTAGAAAACAGACTACTTCTCAAGAGGAAACTAAAGAGGGAAAAGAAGAAAGGGGAGGCTTATGATAATGAGGAACAAACTAAGAAGATCATGATCACTCAGGAAGAGGGAGAAGAAAGACATATTGTAGTGGCTGATGACATGACATCTCAAGAAGAGGAGGCACTAAGAAACTTGGCAAGAAACTATAGGGATGTGTTTTCTTATAGCTATAAGGATTTGAAAGGTATTGATCCTAAAATCTGTGAGCATAAGATTCCTATTACACCTGAGGCAAAACCTAGCAAACAAAGACATTACACATTCAATGATAAATACTCTGCTAAAATAAAGGAAGAAATTGACAAGCTTTTAGCTGCCAATTTCATCTATGAAATAGAGTATACAGAATGGATATCTCCTATAGTTGTGGTACCAAAGAAGAATGGGAAACTTAGGGTATGCATTAACCTGAAAAAGGTAAATGCAGCAACTATAAGAGATAATTATCCACTGCCTATAACAGGTCATCTTCTAGAAAGAGTTGCAGGGAAGGAGGTTTATAGTTTTTTAGATGGTTTTTCAGGATACAACCAAGTTCCTATAGCATTGGAAGACCAACATAAAACTGCCTTTTCCACAGAATGGGGAATTTATGCTTTTAGGGTTATGCCCTTTGGGTTAACCAATGCTCCAACAACTTTTCAGAGGTTGATGTGTCATATCTTCAAAGAGTTCTTGAGGAATGTAATGGAAATTTATGTAGATGATCTTTGTACTTTTTCATTAAAAAGACAAGATCACTTGCAGGATTTAGAAAATATATTTAGGAAATGCAGAACCTACAGAGTATGTTTAAATCCAGAAAAGTGTGTATTCTTTCTAAGACAAGGAAGAATGTTAGGTCACATAGTCTCGAAAAATGGAATTTCAACTGATGAGAAGAAAATAAAGGCCATAGTAGAGCTTCCAAGACCTACAATTGTAAAGGAACTTCAAACTTTCATGGGACATTGTGGGTACTATAGGAAATTTGTACACAAATTTGCTGACATAGCCAAACCATTATATGCCCTAATTACAAAGTTTGAGTGGACCAAGGAGTGTGACCAAGCCTTTGAAACTTTAAAAACTTGTTTGGTAATAGCCCCAATTCTGAAAACACTTCAATGGGATAAAATTTTTCATGTCCATGTGGATGCTTCAAATTATGCTTTAGGGTGTGTGTTAGCACAACCAATAGAAGGAAGCAAGTTAGATTTTCCAGTGGCTTATGCTAGTAGGCAATCGAATCTAGCAGAAAAAAATTACACAACCACTGAGAGAGAGGGATTGGTATTTGTTGTAAAAAATATAGACATTACCTTTTGGCCAACAAGTTTAAGTTCTTTGTAGACCATCAAGCTCTATTATATTTGGTAAACAAACCTTGTCACACTGGTAGAATAGTCAGATGGTTTCTTTTGCTAATGGAATTTGAGTTTGAAGTGGTGGTCAGACAAGGGAAAACACACTTGAGAGCAGATCATTTATCTCGAATTCAGTCTAAAGAACCCAGTTCACCTTTAGATGACAACCTGCCAGACACTTATTTGTTTAAGGTAGAGAGTGTTCCTGAGTGGGCCATGACTTTAGTACCATTATTAACCATGGGACCTTGCAGGACAGTTGGGAACAATGCACACTTAGTATTACAAAGCAGGAACTTTATGTTACTAGCTGGGCATTTGTATCATCTCAACCACACAGGCATCTTGGAATATTGTACTCCTGAGGAAGAGCAACAAGAATATCTGAGGAGAGCTCATTATTGGAACCCTTGCACTCATGCTTCTAGGGTAGTCACCCTCAGTAATCTCAATAGGATGGGGGTACATTGGCCTAATAAGATTCAAGATGTAACAAAATACATTGCTAATTGCAAGAAGTGCCAAATATTGCAAGATTCAGAATTCATAACTCTATATTGGTTCCAGAAAAATCCAGATTGGAGTAAAAATATCATTGAGGAATTGAAAAGGAAGAAGAAAGGAAAACAAGTGATAGCTGGTGCAAATTCCAAAAATCTACAAGTAATCTCTGAAGAATATCAATTGATAGGAGAACAATTGTATAAAAGAGGAATGGATGGATACTTAAGAATTTGTGTTCCTAAGAATACATATCTGGAAATGTTGGAACTGGCACATTCTGGAGTGGCAGGAGGACACTTCTCAAGTGACAGAACTGCTAAACTCATTTTATATTCTGGCTTTTGGTGGCCAACCCTATTTCCTGATGCAAGAACCTATGTAAAAAGGTGTGATGTCTGTTAGAGGGTGAGTCAACCAAATAAAAGAAATGATATGCCATTAGTTCCATTAATTTCAGCCAGAGCCTTTAGTAAATGGGGGTTGGATTTCATTGGACCTATACATCCTCCAACAAAACAATCCCATGCTGAATACATCATAGTGGCTACAGACTACCTGACAAAGTGGGCTGAGGCCAAAGCCACAAGAAGGAATGATGCTCATACTACTGCCAGATTCCTATATGAAAATATTATCACCAGATTTGGACTTCCAATTGAATTAGTTAGTGATAGGGGGACCCATTTTGTAAACCAAATCATAGAAAACATCACTGAATATTTCCTGATCAGTCATAGAAAGTCAGCCCCATATCACCCACAAGCCAATGGGTTAGCAGAAAGTACTAATAAAGTACTTTGTACTGTACTATCAAAATTAGTAAACACAAACAGGAATGATTGGGATTTACAACTAAATCATGTCCTATGGGCTTATAGACTGGCTTATAAAATTGCAATAGGAAACACACCATTCAATCTAGTATATGGACAAAATGCAGTTCTACCTATGGAATCCCTTATTCCAACATTAAAAGTAGGTAGTCACTACAATTCAACTAGACATGAACTATCAGAGAGAGTAATAGAATTGGAAAAGTTGGGAGCATCTAGACTCCAAGCCATTATGAGTATATATGTGGACAAGAAAAGGCAAAAAGCTTATCATGATGTTCACATAAAAGAAAAAGATCTACAGGAAGGAGATCTAGTCCTGGCATACACAGTCAAAGAACATCAGAAAAAATTCCAGAAAAAAGGACATGGACCATATATTATACATCAGATAGGCAGCAGTGGAGCCATTCAACTAGCTAACATAGACGGAGAAATCATGCCAAACTTCATAAGTGGATGTAGAGTCAAGAGGTATGATTGTCCATTAACTGTTGATGAATGGAGAAGGTTGCAACAAGCTCAAAACAGGAAAAGAGAAAAGGAAGACATTAGGAAAGAGGCTCAACAGGAAGCAAAGGAAAGGATAAGAAAAGCCCAAGATTTTAGGGAAGTCTGTTTGTGTGAAACGCCTCTAAAACTAAAAGAACATTTGCCTGTGATGACAATGAATTTTCAAAATGACAAAATAAGAGTTTTGATAGATTCTGGAGCACAAGTGAATCTGATTAGTTCAGCTTTGGTAAGTAAATTTAACATAAAAAGAACTAGAAGCAGAACCCTTATCAAAACTTTGGAAGGTCAAATAGTACAAAGCATGTCTTCACTGTCTATTGAAGTTAAGTTCAATGAAGAATATATGAAAATAGACTGTGAAGAATGGCCAGATCATTTGATGTCTGAAAAAGTGATTTTAGGTCAACCATGGCTCCAACAAGGTAAGGTGATTTTGGATTTTGAAAAAATGAAGCTTAAATTGAATATAAATGACAAAAGGTTTTTAATATTTTTATTGAGTAATGAAGAACAGGAAATTCAATCAGATGTTCATGATATATACTTGGAAGGATTCACTTTTGCATTTGAAGATACACAGACATTACCAATACAAATGTTAAATGATCAAGCTTCATGTAATCTAAATCAGCAAAAGATTGGAAGAACACGGAAGGGTGGAGAGATAGGAAGAAGGTGGCAATCATGGCATTGTCCAAAGAATCAAAGCATCAGAACAAGAAGCACATGGAATCAAAGCCTACAGGAGGTCTGCTCATCAAAACAGAAATCCAGGACAAAATGGATATGGAGACCAAAAAATCCTACGAAAAGCTTATCCGAAGGGAATGGTTGTTTGCCTGAAACCAGGACAATTAGAGTCAGGAAGTATTGGGTCAAAAAATCAGAGTTGTTTCAATGGAAAAAAGATCATCCATATTTAGTCTATATTTAGAAAATCATAACATAGTGAAAATTATGACAAAGATATTTGACCTTATCCTTTTTCTAAAAAGAGAATTAGGAGGGGAAGAAAAGAAATAGAAAAAAATTATTATTAAAAAAAAAGAGAGAAAAAAAAATAAAAGAAAAAAATAACAGGAAAAAACAGAAGGATCATTATTATTAAAAAGAAAGAAAGAGAAAGAAAAGTTGAGAAAAAATTGTTTATTTTCCCTTCTTTTTTACAAACATTATATAGCACAAAGCAAGATCTAGGTAGAAGAGTAGTAGAGTTCTATTTATTTTTTATTAATTAATTTTTTTTTCTATCATTGATAAATGTTTTGTTTTTCTCCAGAAGAGTTGTTAGGAAAAGGGAGTGCACTAGAAATCTTGCTACACCTGTAATGATCACTTTTTGAGTCTCTTTGAAGAAACAGAATTTATTTTGAATTTTATTTTCATTCTTTTGTCATGACATCTCAAAATAAAGATTACTTTTTGATTTCTTCTGACTCATGTGGGTGGAGTTTTTCTTTGTGTATTTTATTTTCCTCAGCATGGTGAATGCAAAGGAGTTATCAATTCATGACTTCAAGGCAGAATCAGTCACTCTATCAAGAGGTCATTGGTTCCTAGACAGTGAAGCTGGGGAAGAACAGGTGGATCTAGAGTCAGATGAAGAGCTAGAAATTCCAGAAGCTGAGAAGGTGGTGAAGGAACTCAAGGAGACCTTAAGCATAATTGGTCAGCACATATTCACAGTGGGAGTAGGAGGATATAAATATACGATGCTGTGTCAGGAGTTCTACAGATTTCAAAGAGTTGTTGTCAATATGAAAAGATGGAAGGCAGTAGGGTTGCACAAATTATTGGAAGAACCCATCTTCTTCATTGATTTGGCACAAGTAATGAGTAGTCTACTGGAAATAGGAAAAGGGAATGATGCTTATTTCCGGTGCAAAGTCAAGAACAAGGATAATCAAGAGGTGGGTATCACTATAAAAGCAGAACATATCATAGAAGCATACAATTCTACCCAATGGGAACCAAGCTTGACCTCAGCTTTGTAAAGAAGAATAAGGAAACTTATACAGGGTACACAAAATTCACTGATTTCAAAGGAAGAGAGAATGAAGAATATGCCACAAGGATGTTCTTACAATATTTTTGCTTCCCAAAGCTACCAAGGTATACCATGCCACATAAGTCTGTTACATTGTTGATGTTCAACAACCAGGATAGGACTAAGCCCTTTGGAGTAATGGATGTGACACCATACATCCATGAACAACTGAAAGAAGCAGCAAAACACTGGGAACAGAAAAAATTCATGAATGGAGCCCAGTTTTTAACCAGGATCATTTATCATGTCCTAGGAATGGAAGATCAATTGAAACTGGCTCCAGAGGCACAATATTTTAGAAATCTTATGTCAGGAATCAAGAGTCCTCCAAGGAAAATGGTTGTGAGGGAAATAGAAGGACAAACCCGCATGAGGGGAACAGGAATGAAAAGAAAGGTAATATCTAAGGAAGTGATTCCTATAAAGAAAAGGAGGTTGGACCCAAGAAAGGAGATGGATGAAGCTACAAAAGAAGAACATGAAGATGCGCAGAAGCAGGTCCAATCCTCTAGTGATCCTCATCCACCCCAAACAAGCAAAGAACAATTATACACTTATCTAACTCAAGGAAATAGCAAAAGAGCAATGTATGAGGCACAATATCAGAAGATGCTGGAAGATTATTCATGCAAGGCTACAGATTGGGTCCAAGAGGAGGTGGAGCATTATGAAGCACTTCATGATCAGATGATGACAGTTGAAACAGAAGAGGTATTTGTTAAAAACGAAGTTGAGTTGTTAGCTTACTTCAAAGAATTGCAAGGACCTCCAGAAACTAGAACCACTATTGTTGTATAAAAGAAGGTTCCAAAGAAACCAGTGCAAAAGAAGAAGTTGACCAAGAAGGGAAAGGGAAAATCAGTAGTTGAAACTGTAATCACAAAAGAAATGGAGGAAGTGATAGTGGAAGAAATACAGAAGCAATCCACTGTGGTAGAAGCATCAAGACTGAAAGAACTAGAAATAGGAGGACCTTCACATTTTTCCTCTGATTTTGAAAGTGATATTGAGAGTTTTTTATTAAAGAGTCTGAATTTATCAATACCAAATACTCCTAATGTGATTACACAGGCCCCTGAGAAACAGAAAACACCCGAAGATTTGAAGAAGAAGTCTCAGGAGAAGGAGATGCAAGAAAAGGCAGTAAAACAGCTCAGTTCTGAAGAAGAAAGAAGGTTGATGAAAGGAAAAGCAGTTATGATAGAAAAAGAAAGTGAAATAAGAGAAGAAGTCAGTTGTGGGCTGGTGCATACAGGAATAAAATCAATATGGACAAAACCCTCACAAACCTACTTCAAATTAGATGAGAGCATAGCAGAAATAGCCAAAAAAGCACAGATAAGCAGCCCAGTTATAAATCAGAAAGGTGCAGATCAAGATCAAATTCAGGAAGAAGAGGAATTAGTAGTGACAAACAATGTTCAAGGAGTCACAGGAGGAGTAGTGGAAAAGGAGATTATCCAAAGTATAAAAGATGTACTTCATGATTTGAAGAATAATGAAGAATTTACAACCAATAAAGATCAAGAACAAGAGGGAGCAATGGATCTCATGGACATTGATGAGCAGGAAGAAGGACACAAAGAACAAAAAAGTAATGATCAGGTCAAAATTTTTGAGGAAACTTAATCAATTCTAGTCCAGGAAAAGGAAGGACAGGAAGAGCAAACAAGCAAAGGTCAGGTAAACTCTGTTGAGGAAATTGAATCTACTCTAGTTCAGGAAACCCTAATCCAGGAAAAGGAGGTACAAATGAAGGAAGGACACCTCTCTGAAGAGAAGCAACAGGTGATGGAGAACAAAAAGGTACAGGGAATAAAGCCAACTTCAGATGTCTTAGAGCAGAAGAATCTGGGTGCTCAGATTTTGGAACATGAAGAAGACATGGCAGATCAAGAACCACTGGAAACTCATCCAAGCAATGAAGAACACCAGGCCAAGGATATAGAATATGAAGAAGAAGAGGAAGAGGAGAATGAGTGCAAAAAAGACAAACAAATAGAAGCTAAACAAATGGAAATGGAAGGGGGATTGGAAAGAATACCCAAGAATATAAGATCGGCTTGTCAGATTATTATGAGTAACATTGAGCAATTCAGACCTTCAAGCAGGAATATGATCATTTCAGGAATGGTAGCAGAGTCTAAATTTGAGAAAGGCAGTATGATCATTAAAGAGCACAAAAGGGAGAAGGAACAAATGTCAGAACAACTGAGGAAGGTGCAAGAGAAAAATGAGGAATTTACAAACAGAATAATTGCTTTGGAAGAGTTAGAAGTGCAGAAACAAAATAGAATTCAATATCTAGAAGAAAAGAGTGTAAAACTAACAGAGCAGAATAATAAACTGGAAATGGAGCTGAGAAAAATTGAAGGAAGATATAGAACCTTGCAGACTTCTTATCAGATTTTGACTAAAGCAAATGAGGAAATCAATAAGCTATTATTGGAGGAAGGTCAGTTAAAGGATGAAAGTCAGACAGCTCATATGACAGAGGAAAAAAGGAAGAATTACACAAAGAGATTAAGAGATTACAAATAGAATTAAAAGAAGCCAAGGAACTAGAGAAGCAGGCTAGTATACATGCTGCTACATCAATGAGAGGATATAACAAGTTGCACATGGATATGGAAAAAGAAAGAAGTGATTGGCAGACGGAGGGAAAAGGAAAAAAATGAATGGATAAAAGAAAGAGAGTTATGGGAAATACAGAATGGAAGTCTGATGATGACAATAGAGGAATTACAGAAAAAGTTGGACAAGCCACAAGTTCAGGAAGAAACACATGTAGAGACCACATATACAGAAGAATATGAGGTAGGAAATAATGATGGAATACAACATGACAGTGAACCAGCAAATAAAAGACCAGAAGGAGAATATTCAGAAGAATTTGTAAAAAAATTGCTGACAAATAGAGATTCTAGAATGGATTTTATCATAAAAATGCATGATGAATATGAAGATCAAATTGTCACATTTGCATTGAATAAGGGGATTAATCCAGACCAGCATCATTGGGTTGCAGACGGACTGGGCATACCTTTTTGTATGATCATGGAGAGTATCAAGAACTATCAGTTGGCCAGAGTTGGGCTACCTCCAAATAAATATCTAGAGTATGAAGAGGATATCAATGTGACTAAAGAATTATTTGAAAGAGCCAATCCGAAGTGGAGGAACAAATGGTTGGATGCAAATAAAGAATGCAGGAAGATTTGGAAGGAAGCACCTCTTCAATTGAAAATTAATCTAGCTTACTGCCGAGTGGCAAGAAGAAGAGAATGGACAATTTTTTGGGAAAGACGGAGAGAAGGTCAAATCCCACCTAAATGGTTGAATTTCCCAAAAATAGCCGGCCCAAAGGCAGGATCATGGCCTACAAAAAATTACATGGTGGATACAGCTGAGTCTGTTATAGCTACATACAAAGATGTAAACGACCATGCATGCATTTTACTGATCAGAGTAATGAGATTGATTTTGGCCTGTATAGAAACATACACCGATACAGATATCAGAACATTAAATTATATTGGCTTCAATTCTCCAACAGATGCATTATTGTTTGATCTTAGCGAAACACCCGATAGAATCTGTTTAATGGCATATTACAGCAGAGTAATGTTTTTGGGCAGTCATTATTTACAAATTTTTGAAGATGCATTCGATTATGGGTTTTTTGAGAGAGAGTCAAAAATATTCGGAAACTTGTCAGTAGTCACCAAGTCTCGCCTTACTGCATATGAAGCTGCTTACACAGAATATTTGAAAAATGATGTGATTGATAAACCAGAAGCTTCAGTACAGTGGAGAAAAGCATTGTTTGAAATGGTAAATAACTTGAATATTACAGAAAGGAGAATTCATGACTTACTGTCACAAGTCTATCAAAGAAAGAAAAAGTGAAGAAAGCAATCAGGACATAAGAGCAGGAAAGTCTTTTGTCAGGAGCCAAAAGGTTTAGGAGGGGAAGGATGTTAGAAGATGTATTTTTTGAAGCATTTTGGATGAAAAATAATTGTAAAATGACAAAAACTTGTAAAAATATTTATGCAACTGATGTAAAAATAAGGAAGAGTCTTCCTTATGTAGAATAGAATTTTATGTAATTTTTCTAGAATTTTTGGAAACTCCTAGATAGCATATTTTTAGAATAATAGAGGAAAGGACCAAAATTCAAGTGTGAAAAGGGACACTTGAAAATGTATATAAGACAATTTCCTCTATTATGAGGGGGTTGGTTGATCATTTGTTTACATGCTATCCAAATGAATAGAGAGAGTTTCCTGCTGAAAATCGTGTTTTCTCCTCTTTGTGTGGTTTCATTGATTTGTTGAGTCTATTCTTTGTGTATCCATGGAGATTTGTGAGCTTCTATTGTGTAATTCTGTTGAATGTGTATGTGGTTTTGTCGATTCTTAGGTGAGAGTCGTGGATGTGTGCACATGCCTGATGGTACGACATCTGACATTGATGGTGCAGGAGATATATGCCTTATGCTACCTAGTGGAGCATCAGTTATACTCAGACATGTACATTATATGCCTTCATTCCCTATGAACTTGATTTCAATTAGCCAATTACAAGAGAGCAGATGTTATGCGTTCCTTGGCGAGCATCATTTTCAGTTGCAGTTGGGACAACTTACGCTTGTCAGAGGTGCTAGGATTGGGCACAGGTATCCACTGCAGGTACTTCATATGAGATACAATCTCGTCTCAGTGGGAGTTCAACCTTATATGCGATGTGAGACTCGTCATGTCTCATTTTGTCTATCTACAGATAGGTCTATTGATATCCATGATGCACATGTATGGCAGGATTCAGATGCTCAGATGGATGCACATGTAGAGCATGTTTTGGATGCTCATGATGCTTATAGAGCATGATTTTATTGATCATATGGATGCTCTTGTGGAGCACACATTGGATGATCAGTTGGATGCTTTAGAGCATGATGTGGATGCTCATATCGAGCACTATGATGATACTCAATTAGAGTTTGATCATCAGTTTGATCTTGGTGTTGATGTTGTGCAGTTAGCTTATGTGGAGCATGATGATACACTTGGTGTGCTAGAGCAGGATTACTCTCATAGTACACAGTGTGTGATAGAGAAGTCTAGCTCTCAGGATGCACAACTAGACACATCCTTGGTTGAGAGGATGATTGATTTAGATGTTGATGAGTCAGCGATTATGGAGTCATTCTTGGATTCGCTCATGCCAGATGTTGACATAGATATGTCTAGACATGTTGGTCTTGATGATGATGATTTGGATGCCTTGGACACAGGCATGGCTGACATACTTAGGTTAGCCAGGATAGCACATGTTTCGTCAGCATTCGAGAATCTGATGTATGAGTTCTTATGCTCGAGACCAAACATTGCAGTTGCTATTGGAGCCTTTGCACTTGGAGTTATCAGTCGTTCGATGATTGACATAGGCATAGAGCGAGTGGGAGCTTTGCAAGAACTTCGTCAATTCTTGCATCACTCATATGTGAGCTCGACTCTTATTGATATGAGTCTAGAGCAGTTTGAGATGCATGGATATACCTTGTTCGAGGTAGTTGGTGTAGGTTGATCTGTTTGGGTTGAGATCCGGACTCTTCCTATACATTATTGTATAGTCCTACATCATTCTTTGTAAATGTTACCACTTATGGTCACATTGATCTTTAAGTGGGAGATTGTTGGGGATGTAAGGGTCATGTAACCTTACCCCCATATTCATATATATACATCATATATAGAGCATTGCCTCAAGAGAGATCATTATGTGGGTTTCGAGGTTCCCATGCATCTGTGCATGTCTCTTCTCTTCTCTCTCGCTCCATCTCCTCCTTGCTCCTCTTGTTCTGCACACCAAAGCCCTTTAATCACTTGTAGGAGAGATTTGTTATTCTTGCCTTATGAAATTTGCACGTAATCTTCTCTTTGTGTTGGTTCATCTCATATCACTTCTTTTCATGCATGTGCGAGTGGATTCTTATATTCCAATCCCTTGTCCGCCCTTTAAGAGAAATTTCCTCATGTTTCTTGAGTGTTTCATTGTAAGTATTTTTGTGTTTTCTATCCATTGTTTGCAATCTCTTGGTTTGCGTCTTCATATGTCCTAAAGAGAGTTCATATACACACATTGACATTCTAAAGTGATCCATCACACTGGATATTAGATAGCCGTCGTGCTTGTAAGTCTACACCATGATCGAATAGTCTTATGAAATATCTTCGTTTGAAAGCTATGTTAGAGGACCCTCATGCAACATTTGAACCCATTGTGGAAGATGACGCTATGCTTGATGGCCTTTGAGGTATGATCCATCCCAATATTAAGTAGGGAAAAATGAATAGAGGATCAAACATTGGGCACCAATTAAATTATTGGGGCTGCTCTTAAGAAGGTTAAGCCATGGGTTAATGGGTTCTTCCTTTTTTGGAAAATCTTGTTCATTGCACCGAAACTTGATTTGTCAAGGTTTGTCGCATCCCTGAAGACATTCTAAATACCTTGTAGACTAGTTTTCACCTATGACTGACTTGAGCTAAACATTTGAGAGGCAATGTGAAGACAATTAGTTCCCTTCACTCTTGGATTGATGGAGTCAAAGCCTATGAGAAAGCTCCCATAGCAACGTTCTTGTTGATCGAACATTCAGAGAAGAGCGTAAAACTAATGAGACTAATTTGTATGTATCCCCCTTAGCTAGGAGCAGCAACTAAAGGTTGAAATTGTGTCGATTCTACTCAGCGACTCTATTTGCCTATCGTAGAGAAGTTTATTTTGCTTGGATTATATTAAAAGAAGTATTGTAGAGTTAAGGAGAATTACAACGGAAGCTTAGGAGGGTTATCCCCTTTTGGATCCACTTTCTTTTGGTTTTCTCCTTCTTAAAAATTCTAGGGACTTTTCTATGGGGAGGTCCTCCGGCATCATACAAGTTCTTATATGCATTTTTCCTTTCAGATTTTCCACAAAGCCTCCCCTCTAATAGCATTCTACAGAGGGTCATAAAGCAACCCATCGCCTCCCCCATAAGAGCTTGCTGCCAAAATTGGCCGACCAAACATGAGAGCCTTTGGATGGCATTCCACACCTTAGCGCTTTGGACATGAGAAAAAGAGATGGCTAATGTCTTCTTTAGCCTTGAAACATCTCTTACACCATGAAGGGGCCTTGTACAACACGTGAGCTTTGACATAAGTCTAAATGTCACAGTGAAGTTTGCCAAAGAAGAACCGCTTTCTTCCTCTCGATTAACAAACTCAAAATTCTTGAAGCTTCAGTTTTCATCTAATCCAAAACCACTCAGTGCATCATTTTTGGTTCAGCTTGAGTGGGAAGTCCAGTTCTTTATTCAATCTCGGGATTTTCTCCATCTTATTGCCATTGTTCCACCATAATTCTTTCGGAGGGGGATTACTAACATTTTGTAATAACCTTACATCTTCGCTACCCCACACAAGGATGTGATCATACAAGAGGCACAAATTATTGTAACCCAATATGAGGATATGATCAATTTCCTGTTATTTTATCCAATTTCTGTATTAGTGACAAAGATATTTTCGACTGTCAAATTCCTTGGTCCAAACTTTCTTGGTTCTTGGGACTTACCCTTGTGCAATCAGGCAACTAACATATTGTAATAACCGTACATCTTCCCTACCCCATGCAAGGATGTGATCATACAAGAGGCACCAATTATAGTAATCCAATATGAGGCCACAATCAATTGTGAAATCCCTTGGCCCAAACTTTCTTGGCTCTTAAGACTTCCCCTTGTGCAATCAGGCTAATTCCTGAGATGGGAACCAAACAGGTCGTTCTGTACATCTCCACTCATTATTGAAGCGACAAAGGAGTTTCATCCTGTTTCAGCCTTTCCTAAGAGAAGTCAACAACTCTTGCCTATAGGGGTCACTTTGAGAGGGGAAAAGAGAAGAGTAATGAGATCTTGGTTATTCCACTTCGGAAATCCTGAGGGGTTTTGTTGGTTTCTAAATTCAAATTGAACCACGACTCATTCTTGATTAGTCAAGCCTTTTGATCATCCACTTAGCAGCTTCAAACAATGTCAGACTGCTAAAATTACAGGGGGCATTGATCCTTCCATTTCTTCCTGTGGGCTCACAGATTCACAACACCCTCGACATAGAACACCTTCGTGCCTACTGAACAGTGATCGAAAAGCTTCTGACAAGGTTGCTTTAGCAAGTTCCTATGTCAGGAAGCCCTCTGAGATGATATGCCCTGTTGAATCTCTATTGAGACTACACACAGGAGGCTGACTTCTCAGGCAGAGGATAAAAACCATTTAAAAGGCCTCTCCCTGTGGGGTTTAGAGCACTCCACTCACCAAAATCTTAACTCAAATCTGAGCCCTGCATAGATGATCCCGATCACTCATCATTAGATTGCCACTGCATCACAGTTGGCATCTATGAGGAGCCCCATGCACAGTGGCTATTGAGGAATGTGAGGTCATCAAGCAGATGGACCAAGGAACGCCATCAAATAGCAGAAAATGCAGACCAATTGGGCTTCAAAGCCAACATACCGACAACACAAGCTCTCCATCTATGATCTGACTAAAACTTCAGAAAGCTCCTTGCATTTGATACATAGACCATAAGTGCGGCTTTCCCACCTCCGCTTAGTGGCATTTAACTCACTTGTGACAGCCAGGACATGAAATATGAGGAACACGTGTGAATAAACTTCAGAATTGCATGTGGAAGTAAATAGAATGCCAAAGGAGAACAGGAACTTTCAGAGACATGAGGGTGATGATAATTTTATCCGCCTCATTTGTAATGCCCTCTAGCTTACCGAACCTGTCCCCTGCATTGTGGGATTTGGGGGGTCCCATGGGCACTAGTCCCATTCACTTGTAACTTTTCTCCTTTATTTTAATTGAAGTCCGAATGGTGATAATCAATTATATAAACAAATAAAATTAACCATCGGGTGAAAATAAAACTGAAAAGGTGATAATCAATTATATAAACAAATAGCATTAACCATCGGGTGATACGAATGGAAAATTTAGAAAGGTGCCAGTCCATTCAGGTCACCCAACAAACATGTCAGCTTCCAGCTTCGCATGAAGGGGAAGAAGTGACTGTACTTCACATCACCTCCCCTTGATGTGCCCCCTAATCCATTTAGCTCATTTATTGACCTGAAGAACAGTGAAAACTTCTGCCATGGACAAGAATTGCAATAAAGAATGATCTATTTTTCATGCTAAAAACTCATCCCCCATGGACAACAATTATAGTGGAAATAAAAGGCTAATAGAAAAGGATATTAAGATCTATAAAGCAAGACAACAGGTGAGCATACAATAAATTCAACATTTTTAAGTAATTTTTTAGTTAGAATTCATCGCCTCATAGATGTTGAGGTTTCGAAGATGAAATGAAAAATCTTTGTGTATAGACTTTCCATCCTCTTATATGTGTCATACAAGTTGCACATAGAAACAACTGCTGCAGCATGCTTCTGATCTAGCTCACACGTACGCTCGAAAGCCTTGCTTCCAAGCTCCATGTCACCCCATTTGCGATAAGCACTTAAGACCGAGTGCCACATCACACTACTGGGCTGGAATGGCATCCTTTCAATCGCAAGTACCGCTGTTTCTGTCTGCCCTGAACGGGCCAACAGGTCAACCATGCAAGTAAGATGCTGCATTTCAGGAGTGAAGCTATAACATTCTATCACACGTTTTAAAAACATAAAAGCCATATCAATCATTCCTGCGTGACCACAATTATAAAGAACATTGATCAGAGTGACATGGTCTGGTTGGCCTCCCTCTTCTATCATAGAACACAGAATTGAAAAAACTCTCTCAGTTTCTCCTGCCTGAGCATACCCTGTAATGAGAGAATTCCAAGAGCAAATATCATGCATTGGCAACTCATCAAACACAGTTTGAGCTTTTGACAGCAAACCACACTTTGCGTACATGTCAATCAGTGCATTACTTATAACAAGGTCTCCATCCACGAGCTCCTTGCGAGCTATTGTATCATGTATTTCAATGCCCATAGATGCAGCTCCAGTAGTACCACAAGCTTTCAGGCCGCTTGAAAGGGTGATAGCATTAGGAGAGACCCCTTCAACCTGCATCTGCTTCAGACACTCCAAAGCAACATCACAATAATCATGCTGTACACATCCAGCAATCAAAGCATTCCACGATACAACATCATGAACAGGAAGCTCATCAAAAACCTTCTGTGCCTTGTCTAAAACTCCACACTTGACATACATATCTATAAGTGCATTTCCAAGAACAAGATCATCTTTCAACACCCCTTTCTTGTTAATTTCTGCATGTATGTCACTGCCTATTTTAGCAGCACGAACACTCCCACAGGCCTTCAATGTGGAGGCCCATGTTATAGAATTCGGTTTGATTCCCTCAGACTGCATACAATCAAAGCACTTGAGAGCTTCTTGGCCAAGCTCAAGTTGTGCATATCCTGCAATAAGTGACGTCCATATAACAACACCTCTGACAGGAATCACATCAAACACTTCCTGTGCCCTTGAAATCACACCCCATTTAGCATACATGTCCACCAAAGCACCACCAATAAAAGGGCTTGTTTTGACCAAGTCCATTCTCATAACCTCAGCATGTAGTTGGAGCCCTTTCTTTAAAGCACAGTTGCTGCCACAAACTTTGAGAAGACATGTATACGTGAAAGAATTCGGTAAGACACCTGCAGAATCCATCTGCTCAAAGCAACTGAATGCTTGATCAAATAGTTCAACTTGAGCATAAGCTGATATAAGTGCAGTCCATGTTACAACATCTCGATTCCGAAGTGTATCAAATACTTCCTGGGCTTTTAATGGCAAACCGCACTTGCCATACATATCTATCAAAGTACTGCTAGCATAAGAATCTTTTCTGAGAAGACCTTTTCTTGATATCTGCAGATGCAACCTGCCACCTGCTTCAACATCACGCAGCTCAGCACAAGCCTTAAGCAATCCAACAAAAGTGTGTCTCTTAAAAGATATATTCTGTCTGTAGTTGCTTCGATACAAGATAAGAGCTTCCTTGGATTTGCCACACTTGATATAAGCATCAATTAGAGTATCAAGTTTGTGTTCACTGCAACAAGTGGCTACTCTTCTCCCCATGATAGGTCTACTTTATTACGCCCATCAAAAAACCCTGTCATATTGTGAGTGATTGACTTGCTTGCAGCCCATGCATTCCTAAATTACACCTACACGTATACTATACAATGACGACAACTTAATACATATGAATGCACTAGAAGCATCGTCTTTTCTTCACGAGCATATATTTGCTTGGCTCTAGTGAAGATGGCTGCACCATGTCCTCTAATTCAATGATGGAGATCGCTTAACAAAACCTGTTTCTCTGATTTCACTAATTTATCCCTCCCTCCACATGACCCTATGAGGAAAAAACTATGCTTTCTTGGTCGTACAGATGAGTATATATAAGGCAGAAAATATACAGTCGTATAAGACTGTAACTCCTGCCCACAGACCCACTTCCTACCATACTTATGTTCAATACGGTGGACCCACTTCTTGTCGAATTCGAGTTTGAGAAATTCAGGTACGCTCCATTGAAGTCTGTCCATTTAGTTCTGATCAGATGTACAAAGAAGAGATGGCTAGTAAAAAGTCCTATACGTATGCGCTATATATCATGTGGTGGAGCAGGGCATACACTTCTTTTTTCTTTTACAATCTATGCAAGTTGAATCCTGCACTGACAATAGCAAGTTCCAAATTACGCTGCAAACGCACAGAGCAGAAGCCACAGTCAAATTTGCATGCTCATGTCTGCCTAAGTCAAGGTGTCGTAGAAGAGGATTCAGCTTCTACTTTTTGAGAGGAAAAAAGGGGCCGTTGTTTGACGTGCGCATACCACCTCCAGGCTGCCAGTACGGAACTCGCCAAGCTCCAGCGCAGAATAGTAAAAGAACAGTTCCACCTAGAGGATCATTTGTGTGTATCCAAGGTAGCAAAATAACGTATAGGAATGATGAGATAAACTTCTGTACAACATGCCTTCAGCGGTCGAGCTTTAGCTCTGTCTCTTTAAGCGCTGGATTTTTTTTAAGCAGAGGTCGTATCTGTGGACGCTTCGTAGAGCTTGTATACTATTGCGACTTTTCCTTCCCCCGATCATCGACCGACTGGAAATGTACTGAAATCACGTTGTGAGTGAACTCATTACCCGCGGGAGCTTACACTTCAGCCACCAATCGGCATACACATGATGACAACCCGAAGACTTGGATAGGTTTATAGCCATGAATATGTGATAGAACGTAGCAGTCTAGCAGCCATGGGAGGTTTTCAACCTGAAGACTGACAGCTTGAGAACGGGGAGGTTTCGAATGTCTATACTTTGGAAGTTTGGCCTCTGACTGTTCGTCACAAGTCACTTGCGTTACAAATGGGAAGTAGGTGCTTGTGGAGTCTCCATTTATTTAAAAAAAAAAAAAAAAAAAAGTCATTTTAACAGAATTTTAAAAAAAAAAAACTCATTTTCATCCATAAGGTGGTTCATGTAAACACTTCCTCTCACACAAGCCATCACTTTGTAAAATGGGTTAAACCAACTAGTCCTAACGTATTGATTATTTTGATATCTTACAATATTATTTATACATAAATAGGATTTTTGGTAAAGGTTAGATAATTTTTTACGCTTCATGTCCTCTTGCTAAAGTTCATGTTGTGGACTTTATAGTGTATTAGTTCTTTGCTTTTGTGTGCTTTCTCTCTTTTGATAATACCCCCCCCCCCCCCCCCTTATTTCAGGTCTTCCCACACATGGACACATGTTTGCATTGATGTTTTTAGGATGTTGTAGTGCGATACATGGGAGGTTTTAAAAATGTGCGTCTTTCCTGCACCTTCATTTTTCATTTTTCTTTAAACAAAAGCGCTTAAATGAGATTCAAGAGAATAGATATACAAGCAAGTTTTTTTTTAAATAAAAGGAAGTTCGTCATTGGTCTATTCTCCCGGACTTTAATTAAAATAAAGAAGAAAAGTTACAAGTGAATGGGACTAGTGCCCATGGGACCCCCCAAATCCCACAATGCAGGGAATAGGTTCAATAAGCTAGAGGGCATTACAAATGAGGCGGATAAAACTATCATCACCCTCATGCGGGACCCATTTGGGTTTCAGCTTGTTATCTTCGCGGAGATAAATACAGTGGTGCCTAAACGGTGGAGATCTCTTATCTCGGGAGATTCTTTTACCTAGAAGAAACAAGGATTTCTCAATCGACCATTCCTTTAGGGTTTGGCCAAAATTGACTGCACATCGCTCTCTCCAAATCTTCCAAAGACTCTCACCCCTGATGGCATTCCACAGCCTTGATGAGCAGCCCACCGCCTCGCCCAACAACGCCTATTGCCAATTGATATGGTTCGTGAGTCAAACCCGTGTCACATGATGCCAAATAACACGGGACTTGGGGCAATCAAAGAAGAGGTGAACCAAATCTTCAATGCATCGATGGCAATGCTTGCACCATGGAGGAACCCCACAAATTTTGTTAGCCCTTGCATTGGACCAGATACCCTTATGCAAGATGTGCCACATGAGAACGGACCTTTTGATCTCAATTAGGGGGTGCCAAATAGACATGAACTTTAGTTCCCATCAAAGTTTGGTCCAAGAAAGGCACCACACCTTTTTAAGTGTGTGATGAACATCTAAGTTCTCTTTGAAGTTGGGGATATTGGATAGTTTCTTACCATTTCTCCATTTGAGACCCTCCAGGCAAGGAAGATCTTGTCCGTAGAGAAGGCGGGTAGTTGAGTGGTCCCAAGCTAAACACCTGCCTTGAAGGAGATTCCATTCCTCGAGGGTAACTCTATGTCTCGGGTCTAAGTCTTCGAACCTGATCCATTGGCCGGTCTCTTGTTTCCAGAGCTATTTCCACTGCTTGAACCCCTTGTTTGCTATCCAGTTTGGATAGAACCCAGTTCCATCGTTGGTCCATCGAGATATCGAAGCCCATCAGAATATTGAGGAGACGGAAAACCTGACCTCTAGGGATAGTTTGACACCCCTTATCTAACAACAGCTGGGGTGGAGGACCACAGATTGCTCTGAAAGCAGTTTTAGCATGATTGATTTTTGAACCTGATGCCACACAAAAGGTGTCAAAAGGCAACTCCAGAACACCTTGATGCTATTCATATCATTATGTACGAAGGCATTCATGTCATCGGCAAAGAGTCTCGTATATACGAGCAAGTTAGGGGGCGATACAAAGTAGGTTAATGATGGGGAATCCACTATCTTTTAAGTTTGTTTTCATGTAGTACAAAGGCCATGGTGTGATGAAAAGGATAGTAGTTTTTTTTCTTTATTAGCCAATATATGCATGAGCTATCAAGCACGAAGCAAAAACCACTTGTGAACATGAGAGTGTCATAACAATCATCCCAATCTAAGTATGAAAAAGCATGTAAACTTGGCAGTATTGATCCCCCCTTGGGATAAAACAACCCAAGTTCGTGAGCACAAAAAAGATACACTTAAGTACTTGCCAATGCTTGACACTTGGGCTATTCATAAACCCATTCCTTTGAGAGACAAAAAATTTGGATATCGATCTAAATGATGCATACATAAATAAGGCATCCAATAGCTTATTGATAGAGATCAACATCAAATGCATCTCCACAATCATGAAGACTCAATAATACGCATGTATCCATGGGAGTGGTAATGGATTTATAGCCTTCAAGGCCACAACATTGAATTAAAATTTCCTTTTTTTTTTACAAAGAAATGCCTCCATCAACTTGCATAAATTGAATGCCCAAATAATGATATAGATGCTCCAAATTTGACATTTCAAAAAAGTTATGCAAATGGGCCTTGAGACCAAAATTATGCATCTCATTAGGAACAGTGATAAGCATGTCATCCATATAAAGAATAATGATAAGAATTGCATCATCTACATGTTTCACATATAAGGTTCTTTTAGTTGGACCATTATGAAATCTATGTGCTAATGAGCATTCATGTGTTTTCTCATACCAAGCATATGGTGCTTGCTTTAATCCATACATTGAAATCACACGCTTTGTTTTCATACTTTTTTGCACAAAAGTATGGGGTTGAAAAATATACCCTTCTTCATGCAAGTCCCCATGTAAAATGCAGATTTGATTGTTGGCGTTTGAGGTGTGCGGAAGCACGCGAATAGCACCAGGAGGAAGAAGAAGCTTGTAAGTAAGACCGGTGAATGATTTGTGTGCCACTCTCTTACCATCCATTATATCACCTTGTATCCAAAATAGCAATGATCTAGAATGGTCTAGTTCCACCATGTGGCCATCATGCAACACTCATCCCGATTACCCTTGAATATCTTAGGATATCCCCCAAGCTTGGGACCTTGGCTATGACTGTCCCTTGTCCCACACACACATGGAGTGGTCTTTGTAGACCAATGTCTGACACTCTCTCTCCCTTCTAAAGATTATTGTCCTCAATGATCAATGATGGAAAGTACTTGCAAACCAAAACTTATGATTCCCAAGTAGAGTTAATAAGGGGTAATCCTCCCCAGGCTACTAGATACTCTTGGATGACATGGTTTCTCAATTGCTTCTATATCCAATATAGTATCCTATTTGGAGAATGATTTGTGCTATCACTTTCGTGCAAAGAAACAATACCCTTCGTTAGATTATCCTCCCTGGAAATATACTAGATGGACTCTACAATCGAGAGGAAGCTCTAGTCCATATGTGACATCACTAAGCTTCTTTACTATCTTCCAAGGTCCACAAAACCTTGGTGAGAGCTTACTACACTTCCGTATGGATAATGAAGTAGATCTAGCTAGCACATGAAGGAAAATTATATCTCCTTCCTCAAAGACTCTAGGAGATCTCTTCTTGTCGCATACTCTTTTGCCCTATCAGCTGCTTGTTGCATCTTGTCTTTTGTTATTTCCAAATTTTCTTGGAGATTCGCTAAGAACTCCAAAGCACTAGGACATTTCTTTGGCATTCCTATGGTACTGGGAGCAGTGGGATTCATGCCATAGTTCATCTCAAAAAGAGACATTCTTGGCACCTTAGGAGGTCTATTGTTATAAGCAAACTCTACTAATGGGAAGTAACTATCCCAATCTATCTGCCTCTCAAACACATATGCCCTCAACATGTCCTCTAGAATTTGGTTGACCCTCTCGGTATGACCATCTATTTGTGGATGATCACCACAACTCATTTTCAATTACACCTTCAATTTGCCAAATACAAACTTCCAGAAGTGTCCTATGGATCTGACATCCCTATCTGAAACTATGGATGTTGGTAACCCATGCAATCTAAAGACATGTTGGATAAACAATGTTGCTACCTATGGAGCTTCTATCATCTCCTACGTGGGTATGAAATGAGCCATCTTGCTCAATCTATCTACCACAACTAGGATAGTATCCTGCTTCCTTGGATCCATGATAACCCCACTATGAAGTCCATGGATATAGTGTCCGAATTATGATGTGGAATCTGCAAAGGGTGTAAAAGATCTGGTGTCTTTACCCTCTTTGCCTTGTTGACTTGATACATAAAGCATTGTTGAACATAAGTGTGGACATCTTTAGCTAATAAGTTGTATTATAATCTAGTATGCAAACCTTTCCTTTTCATTGGACTTTTCCATTCTCCTTTGAGAAATTGGAATACAAACTGGAATTGTTTGCTGTGCTAAGGGAAGAAACAGTTGGAACTGCCTCATCGCCTATGATAGAGTCATCGCTGATGGCTCTAATAACTTGTAACAAATGTGGATCTCCCACATGTGCTTCCTTTATTTCTTGAAGCAATGAGCTTTCTAGAATTGTAAAGATCATTTGATACCCTATCCATGATAATGCATCAGCTACTATATTCTCTTTGCCTCTTCTATACAGGATTTCCATGTGAAACTCCTGCATGAGCTTAGCCCAATGAGCCTGTTTGCCTCAAATATCTGGTTGACTACAAAAGTACTTGAGTGTATGGTGATTTGTGTATACCTTAAAGTTTGCATCATGAAGATAGTGTCTCCATACTTTAAGAGCATGCACCACTACATACATTTCATGTTCATGCACTGGCCAATTGTGTTGTGCACTACTCAACATTTTGCTTTCAAAAGCTATTGGGCTGCCATCTTGGCTCAATATTGCCCCTATGGCTATGTCACTAGCATCAATCTCTAACTCAAATGGTTTTCACGGATCTACCACTTTGAGTATAAGATCCTCTGAAAGAGCGTGTTTCAAAGTATCAACACTTTCTTGTTGCTCTTGATTCCATGCAAATGGAACTTTGCCTTGAAGCAAGTTCATCATAGGTGGTGCTATCAATGAATAAGAAGAGATGAATTTCTGATAGAAACCTAGAAATGACCATAATTGCCCCTCATCCTGAGGAGTAGGCCAAGCAAGAATAATTGAGACCTTCTTAGGATCCATCTAAACACCATCTGCCGATACCACATGCCCTAAATACTCTACCTCTAAAAGAAACAACTGAGTCTTTTCTAGATTTATATACAACTAATTTTCTTTCAACTTATTTGATACTAAATTTCATGCTCACGAACAAACTTACAATAGAATAGCAAAACATCAAACAAATCCACAACACACTTTCCAATGAACATTCATAGAATATCATTCATTAACATCATGTAATTAGCAGGTGCATTAGTCAAACCAAATGGCATAACTAAGTACTCATAATGCCCAAAATGGGTCCTTGAAGCTATTTTATATACATCATGATCTTTTACCTGAATCTGATGGTAAATGTATTTTACTATATACAACAGCTCCACCTAGAGCATCTAAAAGATCATATACCCTAGGCATGGGATATCTATGCTTGATGGTAATCTTATTAAGTGTTTGATAGTCGATGCACATCCTAAAAGATCCATCTTTCTTCTTCGCAAGAAGAACTGGTGTTGCAAAGGGCAAATAGCTGGGTCTTATTAGCCCTTTTTGTAGGTACTCATCCATGACCTTGCGGTCTCCTCCTGCAAATTGATTCGAAATGGTGGCCAAGGGGTCGGACTCACTCCTGGTATCAATTTGATTCTATGCTCAATGTTCCTACAAGGAGGTAAACCTAAAGTTAATTCTTTCAAGGATAACTCTTGGAATTTTGCTCTTACTTTCTCGAAAAGTGCATGAGCATTCCAACTAGAGTTTCCATGATTGCATGAATCCATCTCTTGAGTTTTCCCCTTTTGACTACTAGAACATGAAAGGATCCTACCCCATGCTAACCATGGGCATCATTAGACCTAAGTGGGGGAAAAATTAGTTCCCCCTTCCACGTGTATGCATGTCTACCATGTTTCATAGCCACAAACATCCTCTCAAAAGATTTATCTAAGTAGATAACCTTCCCTTGCACATCAAGGTCCTTGAATTTGTAAATGGTTATTGCGTCTACCTCACCAGGTTTGCCTAGCTTGAATCTCTAGAATGCTTCATCTGTTTCTCTATTCAAGAAGAGTTCTATGTTTTTATTTTCTTTGGTAGTCCATTCAAGTGTAATTATCCTTGATAGAATTGAATTATATCTAGGTGTTCTAGGCTCTCTTCCAAGTTTTTCCTATTCCAAGTCTCATATTTCTAGCCTAGGGATGATTATTCCAAACTCACCTGTCATATCACATAAGCTAGTTATTAATGTAGGATCCCTCTTCAAATTCAACCATTAAGTATTCAATTCCAAGGGGTTGATTTGTGTTTTTGACTTGGACAATAGATCTCCTCAAGAAATCCTCATAGATGCAAGCACCTAAGTAGTTGGTTTGGATATATTCTAACTAAGTCTTGTAGGGACCTTTGGGTGTTTGTAAGTATGCTAGCCTTGAACTACCTGTGGGTCTCTTCATGCTAAATAACATCTCTGAATTGCTTGTCTCTAAGCTCATTGTGTAAGGACAGTCACTTAGTTGATAGGCCCACGACCTAGCTGTGTGATTGACACTAGCCTCAGATGATCAAATGCTTTGTTTATCTCTTCCTAGATGTCTACCTGACCTAAGGTTCATATGATTCAATTGTGTGCCAAATACCCAAGTACAACCGCACTGCAAGGTTCCTTTCTACCAATTACTTGTTCATTTTAAGTTCTTTTTTATGTTAAATCTTTTCTTAAGAGATGTTTCATCAAGAATACTAGATTTTTTTCATACTTTGATGTTTCACTCATGCATATTAGGTTCTTTTTAATTAGAGTTTTCCATAACTTTGTTCAAAATAATCTTGAACTTGAGAAACTAGGGTTTCTTGAACTTGTTCATGCCTATCATAACCCTAATCAATCCAAATTACTAATCACACCTAGCCTAGGCTTCTAGAGTTAGATGTGTGCGGAGCACGCGAACATCAGAAGGAAGAAGAAGAATCTTGGAGCACAACACACAATACTGAATGTATTACTAGAGAATGTACAAAGATAAGTAGCTCGTTAGGGCAATAGGTGTATATACAAGCCGGGGGAAAAAAACTTGCTAAAGAGGGAAAAAAGTGCCCCGACGGTCATAGTGTGTTCACACACATCACTACCTAAATATATAAAAAAATCCCCCCTCGAAGTGATGGGGTGAACAAGGAGCTGGCACTCATGTATAAGGAAGTGCCAAGCTACGTGGAAACCACTCCACAAAAGGAAGTAAGCCCAAAGCTTTGTGGAAAGCTTCAAATTACTTCTCCCTAGGCAAAGCCTTCGTGAAAAGGTCTGCAATGTTCTCTTGCGTGGGCACATATGCCAAGCTGATCTCCCCAGCAGAGAACCTCTCCCTGACATAGTGATAATGCACCTCAATGTGCTTAGTGCGAGCATGGAACACAGGGTTCCTCGCAACTTCCAATGCGCTCTAACTATCAGTGAAGATGGTGGTGGCAGAAGTCTGACCAACACCCAAATCAGCCATAAGGCATCTGAGCCACACACACTCAACAGTCGTTGTGAAAGCTGCCCTATACTCAACCTCACAACTAGAAGTGGCCACAGTAGGCTGCTTCTTGCTCAACTAGGATATACATGAGCTGCCAAGCATGAAGCAAAAGCCACTAGTGGACACACGAGTGTCATAGCAACCGGCCCAATCAGAGTTAGAAAAAGCATGCAAATCTGGTGGTTAGTGATCCCCCCTTGGGATAAAACAACCCAAGTAGCCGAGTACCACTCAAGAAGCGAAAGATGCGCTTAACCGCCTGCCAATGCTTGACTCCTGGGCAATGCATAAACCTGCTCATCTGTGAGATAGAAAATTGAATATATGGCCGAGTAATGCATAAGTAAATCAAGCATCCAATAGCCTGTTGATAGAGAAAAGCATCAAATGCATCTCCAGCATCATGAAGACTCAATCGTAAACCTGTCTCCATAGGAGTGGCAATAGGCTTACAGTCTTCAAGGCCAAAACACTGCAATAATGTGTCAATATATTTCATTTGACACAAAGCCATTCCACCATCAACTTGCATAAATTGAATGCCCAAATAGTGATGCAAATGCCCCAAATCAGACATCTCAAATGAGGCATGCAAATCAGCCTTAAAATCAGCAATATGCTTCTCAATAGGACCAGTGAGCAGCATGTCGTTAACATAGACAACAATGATCAGGAGCACATTCTCTCATCAACTAGTGCATCATGTACATCTGCATCAAAAATGGAATGATCTACATCATTAGATGAAACCTGCAAAGGCTTAGAAGTTGCCTCATTTGGACCAACACTAGACTGTCCACCTGTAAAAAGAGGTAGCAAAGTATCATACATGTCTTTGGAGCTAATAGATGTCTCCTTAGTACATGAAAGCAATGGCTAAATAGCATCTTCCACAAAAACAACATCACAGCTATCCAGAATGCATTTATTCTGTGGATGATACAGATGATAGCCTTTACTTTCAGAACCGAACCCAACAAAAATACATTTTACTACTTTATCATCCAATTTTCTGTGATGTTGTTCAGGCACTAATGCATATGCCAAACAACCAAAAACACGCAGATGAGCAACAGATGGCTTGGGATCATGCCAAGCCTCATATGGAGTGATAGAATGTAGCGCTTTAGTGGGATACCTGTTTAGTACATATGTTGCACACATGACAACCTCAAGCCAGAAACTATGTGGTAAAGCCTAACTCTTGACCATACACCTCGCCATCTCCATGAGTGACCTGTTCTTTCGTTCAGCAAATCCATTTTGTTGAGGTGTATACAGAACTGTACACTAGTGTTTTATCCCACGTTCAACCAGAAATGCATTAAAATTAGAAGACATATTTACATGCTGACAGATTTTTAGCCAAAAGTAAAAACTGTTTGAAGCACATGAACACTTCATACTTTGCCTTCAATGGATATACCCATGCATGCCTAGAAAAATCATCAATGAAAGTCACGAAGTAAAGATTATTTCCAAAAGAAGGTGTCTGCATAGGACCACAAACATCACTATGTACAAGCTGCAATTTTTTAGTAGCCCGAACTGAACCATCTTTTGGAAATGAGGAAGGCTGCATTTTGCTCAAAATACAGCCTTCACAAACATGTTTTCCAGGTGCCTCAAGTTTGGGCAAAGAGGACACCATTTCAGATTTTTGCAGGCATAACAAACTAGCAAAATTCAGATGACCAAAGCGTGCATGCAAAAGCTTTGTATCTGAGATAGCCTGAGAATCATGTACTGCACATGCCGAATCATTCACAGATCTTTCATAGTCTATGAGCTTATACAACCCATGACATAAAATGCCAGAAGCAATAATCACATCACCATTTGATAGATCATGAACTGTACACCTGTCATCAACAAATTTCACAACCAAACCAATCTTGGCTAATGCAAAAACTGATAACAGGTTCTTCTTGATCCTTGGCACAAATAAAGCATCTCACAAAGTGAAAGAACTACCATCAACATTAGTCGAAATGATGAAACTGCAAACAGTAGTAAATGCCCATTCTTCTTCCTACACAAGATTAGCAGACTCTGTTTTTGGTGTAGAGGCTTCTGCAACAACAACCATTCCAGCCTCTTTCTTCTTTGCCTCTTTTGAGCCAATTTTGGACAGTTCTTTATGATATGATCATTCCCTTTACCGTACTTACAAAACAATTTCTGCTTTTCTAATTTTTTCTCATCTTTGTCTTGGTTCTTCGAATGTGCAGCATTTGCATATTTCTGCTTACTAGTAGAAGAGCTCTATTTTCCTTTGCCCTTCTGAATAGCTAGGAAAGCTTGATCTGCAACATGCATAATGGACCTGTTCTGCCTGGACTAATCTTCCTGCAACAGAACAAAGAATTACTCCTCAAATGACAAGGCATTTGGATTGCCTTTCATCATCAACTGAAGAGTAGAAGCAAAACTCTGATATGAATCAGGAAGACCATTCAGAATGGTCTGCACAAGTGAGCTATCTGGTATAACCTCATCAACAGAAATCAATTGTTCCTTCAAGTCTTTGATCTTTGTTAGGAAATTGTCCATAGAATCACCTTCATTCATGTGCTCACTCTCCAACTGTTTTCAGAGTTAAGCAACACGAGCCTCATACCTAGCTTGGTACAATGTGGTAAGTGTATCCCAAGCATCCTTAGCTATTTTGCAAGAGCAAATATGAAGAATAATGGCATGTTTGACAAACAAAGCTATCAATGCATGTGCCTGGGCATCTCTGCCATCCCAACAAATTTTCTCTACAGTAGGTGCAGCAGAAACTGTAGCACGAACAGGAAGATGCAGAATACCATCATCTTCAACACCTTGTGCATCAGCTTCAGTACCTGCAGTTGTAACAGTTGCAGGTGTGATAGGATGTTTTTCGACACCCTGCACAATGTTCCACAGTCCTCTTGCAACCAACACATGTCGCATCATATAAGCCCATAACGGGTAGTTGGTACCATGCAACTTATCCTCAACAGCCAACATACGGAATACATCACTGCTTTCAGCCATGGCCGGTGACTAAAATACCTTGATGTAGAAAATTGATTGTATCTTAAAAAGTTGAACAAAACTGCCCAGATGAATTCTTCTACACTTATAGCAGACTCTGAGACGCTTATACTGGCAAACAGAAACTGGTATATACCTTTGGCACAAAAAGATAAAATAGCTTGCACAAGCACTGTGATAATGCGTTCGGAGGCCAAAACAAGCTCAAATCGCGATTTCGGCACCACATAGCGAAGCTGTTTTGATCTCTAAAACACCTTGAGTATGCTCACCAAATTTCGTGCGGGGGTTCAACAGATTTGGAGAAATCTTAATTTTATTGTCTCAGGGTCTATCTCTACACATCCCTGAAAAATAGGAGGTACCTCTGTTGAGTGTTAAGTTCATTCTAGAAGCATATCTTGCTTATTAATTGTACTCTTGTGCATTTTATACACTCATACCTATGTGTATCATTCCTCCAAAAGGAGGTTTTTCAATTGTAATCATGTTGGCTGATCATTTCATCCAAAGATATCAAGTTTTTTTATCTAGTCAATGCGCAAACCTATCTGTCTTGTATCAACTCTTTCTCCTTGATGTTACAAAGTACAAAGTGTATTTTATTGCACTAATCACATGCATATAAGGTCTATTTGACCCAACATAATCGCAAGGGCTCGTCTTTTGTTGGTTGGCTTCACCAAACTTCTTCACTTCACAACTCACTTTTCTACCTCCTACAAGCTTCTCCAAGTTCTCTCAGTGATGAAGATCGTTGTTTGAAGATATGATTGATTTGAAGAGAATGTAGCTTGGCCTATTGGTAGCCAGGTTTGCATTGGTTGCTTTGTCTGCTAATCCTCCTTGTTTGTCTCTCTGTCTCTCTTGTATTTGGCTCCCCTATCACATGCTTCCGTGGCAACTTAGTCCACCCTAACTGCTAATACTAGGTTTTTGAAGTGGTTTTTTGAAGTACTCAACTAGCCCTGATTTCTCCCAAAGTGGCTCCAATTCTTCAAAGTTTTCAAGTTCTTTGAATTCTTAGAAGAAGAATTGGGTTCTCCCCCAATGATGATCGAGTTCTAATTTAGAATCTCATACATATTTTGCATCTATTAGGGGTTCTATTAAACCCTGAAACCAATGAGATTTCGCATTGATGCAGCTTGTTCTTCACTTTGAGGGGTCCTCAATGGGTATTTCTCCTTAGGAGCCTACCAATTCCTTGGTGGAAGTAATGGTTTGAGTGTGATAATCCACTAGCCTATGGCTAGGGCCTATTGCCGAGGGATCTCCTACCTGTATCTTTTGTATTGTTGCTTAAAGATATGTGCTACACAAGGAGAGCATGTTAGTATGGAAACAAAATTTGATCCTAGTATGGTGGACCTTGCTCCCTTTCTAATACTGACATGCTTCCCATATATCCTTGTGTAGTGTAGTAGTTCATGATGATGTTCTTGTGCCTAGTGCATGTCACTAGACTACCTACAATGCATACTTGGGATAGTGCATGAGCTCATCTTGTTATCATAGCCTCATAATCGCACGAGAATCGGTGAGCATACTTAGGGTGATTAGGAATAGCTTTGTTTTGTGGTGTCGAAATCACGATCTGAGATCCTTTTGACCTCTGAACACACTATCTTAGTGCTTGTGTAGGCAATTTCATCTTTTTGTGCCAAAGATATATACAGGTTTTGGTTCTCTAGTATAAGCATCTCAAAGTATACTACAGTTTTAGCAAAACTTGACAGGGTAGTTCTGTTCAACTTTTTGAGATATAGTCATTTTTCTGCATCAAGGTATTCTAGTCAGTGTCCATGGCTGAAAGTAATGATGTATTCCGTATGTTAGTTGTAGAGAATAAGTTGGACAATACCAATTACCCATGATGGGCTTATATGGTGCATCATGTATTGGTTGCAAAAGGACTATGGAATATTGTGTAGGGTGTTGAAAAATGTCCTATTACACCTACAACACAGTTACTGAAGGTGATGCAAACGGTATTGCAGATGGTGATATTCTTCAAGATCCTCTTTGTGCTTCGGTTCTTGCTGCACCCACTAAAGACCAACTTCAATGGGATAGCAAAGATGATCAGGCACATGCATTGATAGACTTTTCTACCAAATGTGCCATTATTTCCTACATTCGCTCCTATAAAATAGAAAAGAATGCTTGAGATACATTAACCACTTTGTACCAAGCAAGGAATGAGGCTCGTGTTGCTTACCTTTGAAAAAAGTTGGAGAGTGAGCACATGAATGAAGGAGATTCCATGGATACTTTTTGACAAAGATCAAAGATTTGAAGGAGTAGTTGATTTTTGCTAATGAAGTCTTGCCTAACAGCTCACTTATGGAGATTGTTCTGAATGGTCTTCCAAATCATATCAGAGATTTGCTTCTACTCTTTGATTGATGATGAAAGACAATCCAAATGCCGTAACATTTGAGGATTTAGTCTCTGTTTTGTTGCAAGAAGATCAGCCTAGGTAGAACAGGTCCATTATGCGCATTGCAGATCAAGCTTCCCTGGCTAGTTAGAAGGGCAAAGGTAAATGGAGCTCTTCTACTAGTAAGCAGAAATTTGCTAATATTGCACAATCAAAGAAGGATGAAAGAGACGAGAAGAAAACAAAAAAACAAAAATTGTTTTGCAAATACTATAAAGGAAACAATCATGTCATAAAGAGTTGTCCAAAACTGGCTGCTAAAGAGTCAAGGAAAAAAGAGGCTAGAATGGTTGTTGCAGAGGCCTCTACACCCAAAACAGAGTCTCCTAATTTTGTGCAGAATGAAGGATGGGCATTTACCATTGTTTGCAGTTATGACCCATCTTCTCATGAATAGTGTATCTCTGTAGTAGACGCAAATATTTGGTACTTTGATAATGGGGCAACCATATATATTACCTCACAACAGAGTTTCTTCACTTCACTCGAGCCTGCCCCTATAGGGAATACTATCAAATGCACCAACAACTCCTCTTATCCTGTCATGGAAGTTGGTAAGATCATTCTGACTACTGCTAATGCTAGTTCTTTTACATTGTCGGATGCTTTACTAGTGCCAAGGATCAAGAAGAATATGTTATCCATTTCAACTTTAGCCAAGATTCGCTTGTTTGTGAAATTTGTTGATGACAGATGTACAGTTCATGATTTGTCCAATGGCAATGTCATTATTGCTTCTATCATTTTATGTCATGGGCTATAAATGTTGGATATATGGAAGCACGCGAATAGCACAAGGAAGAAGAAGAAGCTTGGAGCACAACACACAATACTGAATGTATTACTAGAGAATATTCAAAGAAAAGTAGCCCATTAGGGCAATAGGCATATATACAAGCCGGGGGAAAGAAACCTCCTAAAGAGGGAAAAAAGTGCCTCGATGGTCCTAGAGTGTTCACACACATCACTACCTAAATACATCAACAAATCCCCCTTGGGAGTGATGCGGTGAACAACTAGCTGGCACTCATGTATAAGGAAGTGCCAAGCTATGTGGAGATCACTCCACAAAAAGAAGTAAGCCCAAAGCTTTGCGGAAAGCTTCAAACTTCTCCCTAGGCAAAGCCTTCATGAAAAGGTTTGCAATGTTCTCCTGCATGGGCACATATGCCAAGCTTATCTCCCCAGCAGAGAACCTCTCCCAGACATAGTGATAATGCACCTCAATGTGCTTAGTGTGACCATGGAACACAGGGTTCCTCACAACTGCCAATGCGCTCTAACTGTCAGTGAAGATGGTGGTGGCAGAAGACTGACCAACACCCAAATCAGCCATAAGACATCTGAGCCACACACACTCAATAGTCACTACGAAAGCTGCCCTATACTCAACCTCACAACTAGAAGTGGCCACAGTAGGCTGCTTCTTGATCAACCAAGATATACATAAGCTACCAAGCATGAAACAAAAGCCACTAGTGGACACACGAGTGTCATAGCAACCAACCCAATCAGAGTAAGAAAAAGCATGCAAATCTGGTGGTAGTGATCCCCCCTTGGGATAAAACAAACCAAGTATCCGGGTACCACTCAAGTAGTGAAAGATGCACTTAATCGCATGCCAATGCTTGACTCCTGGGCAATGCATAAACTTGCTCATCTCTGAGACAACAAATTGAATATCTGGCCGAGTAATGCATAAGTAAATCAAGCATCCAATAGCTTGCCGATAGAGAACAACATCAAATGCATCTCTAGCATCATGAAGACTCATTCGTAAACCTGTCTCCATAGGAGTGGCAATAGGCTTACAGTGTTCAAGGCCAAAATGCTGCAAGAATATGTCAATATATTTCATTTGACACAAAGCCATTCCACCATGAACTTGCATAAACTGAATGCCCAAATAGTGATGCAAATGCCCCAAATCAGACATCTCAAATGAGGCATGCAAATCAGCCTGAATGAGCAATATGCTTCTCAATAGGACCAGTGAGCAACATGTCATCAACATAGACAACAATGATCAGAAGCACATCATTAGCACGCTTAACATATAGGGTACTTTCAATTGGATTGTTCTCAAAACCATGTGCAATCAGATAAGCATGTATCTTCTCATACCAAGCATGTGGTGTTTGCTTTAAACCATATAATGCCTTCCTTAACCTGCACACTTGGTTTTCATGCCCTTTTTGCACAAATCCATGGGGTTGAAAAACATATACTTCTTCATGCAAGTCACCATTCCGAGATGTTGTTTTAATGTAAAATTGATGTACATTCCAACCATGATGAGTTGCAAGTGCACACATGCTATGAACAGTAGTCATTCGGCAAGTATGTGCAAAGGTCTCATCAAAATCAATGCCTCTTCTTGCGCATAACCCTTTGCAACAAATCTAGCCTTATACCTATCAATTGTACCATCAGGCTTATGCTTCAGCTTGTATACCCACTTAGTCCTAATGGCCTTCTTGCGATGAGGCAAGTCACATAAAGACCAAGTACCACTCCTCATTATAGCATCATATTCAGATTGCATTGCAGCCATCCAATTTTCTGAATTTTATGCTTCATTAAATGAAACACGCTCATTCTCATCATAGAGACTTGCTGCAGCCATAGCATAGCAATTTGATGCAAAAGAGGCACTATGAGATCCTGAACGAGTACGATATGACAGAGGTGCATCTAATTTGCTATCACACAAAGTCTGTGCCAGCCATTTTGGCATAGTTTTTGTCTGCTCAATATCAGCTCTCTCATCAACTAGTGCATCATGTAAATCTGCATAAAAAATGGAATGATCTGCATCATCACATGAAACCTGCAAAGCTCAGAAGTTGTAGGGACCAGTACTAGACTGTCCACCTATAAAAAGAGGCAGCAAAGTATCATACATGTCTTTGGAGCTAACAGATTTCTCCTTAGTACATGAAAGCAATGGTTGAATAGCATCTTCCACAAAAACAACATCACGGCTAACCAGAATGTGTTTAATGTGTGGATGATACAAACGATAGCATTTACTTTCAGAACTGTACCCAACAAAAATACATTTTACTGCTTTATCATTCAATTTTCTACGATGTTGTTCAGGCACTAATGCATATGCCAAACAACCAAAAACATGCAGATGAGCAACAGATGGCTTGCGATCATGCCAAGCCTCATATGGAGTGATAGATTGTAGGGCTTTAGTGGGACACCTATTCAGTACATATGCTGCACACATGACAGCCTCAAGCCAAAAGCTGTGGTAAAGCGTGACTCTTGACCATACACCTCGCCATCTCCATGAGTGAGCTATTCTTTTGTTTAGCAACTCCATTCTGTTGAGGTGTATACGACACTGTACACTGGTGTTTTATCCCATGTTCAACCAGAAATGCATTGAAATTAGAAGACATATATTCCCCCCCTAGGGTACCCATTTTACATGCTGACAAATTTTCAGCCAAAACCAAAAATTATTCATTAGGGGAAAAAATGAACCCTGCATGGGCAATTTAGCTTACGGAGTGATTAGGGATGGACCAATGAAGAGGGTGGTGGCCATAGTCTAGTCCCTTAAGCACATAGGCTAGGCATAGGCTTCCCTTGTTTTTGTGTGGTCACACAAGAAGAAACCACTTCAAATTCGTGGGTTTCCATAAGAGAGTGGTTTCAAAAAACTTGGGAATGATTTAGAGCCTTTGGATTGCTTGAAAGATCCAAAGGCTAAGGTTAAATTGCAAAAGTCAAGGTGACTTTGATCTTGGGCCCTTGGATGGCTTGAGAAAAAATGGCTAGGATTATAGCAATGATGGCAAGCTGCGCGAAGCTCTACGGACCGTCGGATTCTTCCAGAGATCGGACGTTGTGCCTTGAATTGCATTAGAAAAAGGCACCTTAATTTGTAGCCATTGGATCTGGCCACCATCCCATGGTTGATATTGAACTTCTACATAAGATTGGTGCCTTTTGATAACAACCATCGGATGTGGAACCAAATTGAATGGATGACGTGCATTTGTGCTTTGCACTCAGCTCCATTTGCACAGAAGCGTCAGATTCCTCCAAATCGGACGGCTAGAAAGATTGCAAAGACTATGAGAGATCTTGTCCCCACTCCCACGAAATCTGACATCCTCTCTCTCTACCTTTTCAAAGGTTTTAAATTATACCATCGATTTAATCAATCCAATGATCACGAATGCACACAATGAGTGAGTTCAAATACAATGTTTCAATAGAATTATTTAATATTCGAATACCACTAGTGGTTTGATGGATCCTATAAATCTCACAAATTAAGCTCCTTAATCCCTAAAAATTAGGGATCCTTACAAAGCCCATGCAAGGTCGATTTTTTCCCCTAATGTTGAAGCACATGAACACTTCGGACTTTTCCTTCAATGGATATACCCATGCATGCTTGGAAAAATCATCAATGTCATGAAGTAATGATAATTTCCAAAAGAAGGTGTGTGCATAGGACCGCAGACATCACTATGTACAAGCTACAATTTCTGAGTAGCCCAAACTGAACCATCTTTTTGAAATGAGGAACGTTGCATTTTGCCCAAAATACAGCCTTCACAAACATGTTTTCCAAGTGCCTCAAGTTTGGGCAAAGAGGACACCGTTTCAGATTTCTGTAGGTGTAGCAAACTAGCAAAATTCAGATGACCAAAGCATGCATGCCAAAGCTTTGCATCTGACATAGCCTGAGAATCATGTACAACACATGCCGAATCATTCACAGATCCTTCATAGTCTATGAGCTTATACAACCCACGACATAAAATGCTAGAAGCAATAATCACATTGCCATTTGATAGATCATGAACTGTACACCTGTCATCAACAAATTTCACAACCAAGCCAATCTTGGCTAACTGATAACAGGTTCTTCTTGATCCCTGGCACAAATAAAGCATCTCACAAAGTGAAAGAACTACCATCAGCAATAGTCAAAATGATCTTACCAACTCCCATAACAGGATAAGAGGAGTTGTTGGTGCATGTAACAGTATTCCCTGTAGGGGCAGGCTCGAGAGAAGAGAAGAAATTGTGTTGTGAGGTAATATGTTTGGTCGCACCACTTTCAAAGTACCAAACATCTGAGTCTATTGCAGACATGCACTACTCATGAGAAGATGGGTCAAAACTGCAGACAGTAGTAAACACCCATTCTTCTTCCTGCACAAGATTAGCAGACTCTATTTTTGGTGTAGAGGCCTCTGCAACAATCATTCTAGCCTCTTTCTTCTTTGCCTCTTTAGAAACCAGTTTTGGACAGTTCTTTAAGATATGATCATTCCCTTTACAGTACTTGCAAAAAGATTCCTCCTTTTCTGATTTCTTCTCATCTTTATCTTCCTTCTTCGAATGTGCAGCATTTGCAGATTTTTGCTTACTAGTTGAAGAGCTCCATTTTCCTTTGCCCTTCTGACTAGCCAGGAAAGCTTGATCTGCAACACACATAATGGACCTGTTCTGGTTAGAGTGATCTTCCTGCAACATAATAGAGACTAACTCCTCAAGTGACAAGGCATTTGGATTGCCTTTCATCATTAACCGAAGAGTAGAAGCAAAACTCTGATATGAATTAGGAAGACCATTCAGAACGGTCTGCACAAGTGAACTATCTGGTATAACCTCATCAGAAGAAATCAATTGTTCCTTTAGGTCTTTGATCTTTGTTAGAAAACTATCCATAGAATCACCTTCATTCATGTGCTCACTCTCCAACTGTTTTCGGAGGTAAGCAACACAGCCTCATTCCTAGCTTGGTACAATGTGGTAAATGTATCCCAAGCATCCTTAGCTGTTTTGCAAGAGCGAATGTGGAATAAAGGTACATTTGATAGACAAAGCTATCAATGCATGTGCCTGGGCATCTCTACATCCCAATGAATTTGCTCTGCAGTAGGTGCAACAGAAACTGTAGCACGAATAGGAATATGCAGAAGATCATCATCCTCGACACCTTTTGCATCAACTTTTGTACCTGTAGTTGTAACAATTGGAGGTGTGATAGGACGTTTTTCAACACCCGACACAATGTTCCACAGTCCTTTTGCAACCAATACATGTCGCATCATATAAGCCCATAACGGGTAGTTGGTACCATCCAACTTATCCTCAACAACCAACATACATAATACATTACTGCGTTCAACCATGGCCGGTGACTAAAATACCTTGATGCAAAAAATTGACTGTATCTCAAAAAGTTGAACGGAACTGCCTAGACAAATTTTGCTAGACCTGTAGCAGACTTCAAGATGCTTATACTAGTGAATAGAAACTAGTATATAACTTTGGCAGAAAAAGACAAAATAGCCTACACAAGGACTGCGATAGTGCATTTGGAGGCTGAAACGAGCTCAGATCGTGCGAGTATGCTCACCAAAATTCGTGCGATTTTGAGAATCCAACTAGTGGAGTGTCGACGGTGCCCTAGATGAAGTGATGACCTGCTCTGATACCAATTGTTGGAGATAGACGTCTACGGAAGCACATGAACAACACAAGGAAGAAGAAGAAGCTTGGAGCACAACACACAATACTGAATGTATTACTAGAGAATGTACAAAGATAAGTAGCCCATTAGGGCAATAGGCGTATATACAAGCTGGGGGAAAAAACCTCCTAAAGAGGGAAAAAAGTGCCCCGACGGTCCTAGAGTGTTCACACACATCACTACCTAAATGTCAGAAAATGACTTGTATGTAGTCGAACACTATTCTGAAATGGACCCCTATAAGGAGGAATGATCAGTTGTCATTTTGAGATGACCTAAGATCTTGCCTTTCCTGACCATGAATATGTGTTTCTCTAGGATTAGATGTTGAGATATCAAGCTCAACATTTGATGATCGAGGATGAGTGTTAGACTCAAGAAATGACAAGTAGGAGATGGTTGAACCACATGCTAAGAGGGGGACTAGGAAGTAATCCTCAACCATGGCTTTTGGGGCAAGTGGTTAGCCCATCATACTCCTAGCCAATAGTAGGTCACGAGTTCAATTCGCACAATTGGTATCAGAGCTTAGGAAGTAGTCTTCGGCAAGGTGGATTGAAGGCATGTGTGTCACTTTCAAAGACGAGCACAACAAAGATTGGAGTGTATCTCCCAATTTGTAGGTCAGATTTAGACGTATAAGTTACCATTGAAAGATCTTGAAACAAAATTTCCAATGGAAATTAAATTGAGGTCCAAGATACCTAACATGGGTGAGAACTAGGTTCAAGATATTGAGGTTGAAAACAAGGGCTTAAGTCACCAAGGTTGTGAACAAGGCAAGTCTATATGAAAGTGTCCAAGAAGTGGAAAACCAAGGTTCAAGACATCAAGGTTGAGAGCAAGGTTTAAAGAGACCAAGATTGAACAAGAAGGTTCAACAGAATTTGCAAGGGTGAGGACATTGGCTCAAGGGAAGATTAAGGATTGATCATTGAGGAAAATGATCTCTAGAAGGAGAAGAGAGTGTTACAATCAAGAAATGACAAGTAGGATATGGTTGAACCACACCATAAGAGGGAGGATTAGGAATCCTCAACCATGCCTTTTGGTGTAAGTGGTTAGCCCATCATACTCCTAGTTGGTTAACCCAATCTTGATACCATCTCCTACTTAGCCGTTTAGCCCAATCTTGGTACCATCTCCTACTTAGCATGAGATGAAGGTCCACATTCTTCTTGAATCTTGAATTTTATCAAGACTGCTTCCATTGATCCATCTAAGACCCTCAAGGTAAGGGGAGCCATGCTCAAGAAGGAGACGAGTCCTTGGGCACTCAAAGACATTGAATCTGCTCCACAATAGGCACCATTTTTCATAGTCCACTCTACTAGCCGTGTCAATGTCCTCAAAACTAATCCACTAGCATCCACAACCAAAAACCTTTTTTCCAAAGATTCCTAGTTTTTTGTAGGTACCAAGTCTTAGCACCTCTAATGCCCTTGGTAGGGAACCATATCGATTCATTTTATCTTATACCAATAGTCCATTTCCAATCTTCATTGATCTTGACAAACTGTTTCACCTTGTTCCAACTCTTCCATAGGGAGCAAACTAAGTTTGAGCCTTTGAGAGTCACTTGATAGGGGGAGAATAAAAGAGTGAGAAGATCAAGACCCTTCCACATAGGAAGGCCCATAAACCTAAGAGCACTCTTATTTCTAAAAATTAGTTTAGCCCAAGAGGCATCTGTGTTGCTCCATGCTTTAATTAACCGTTTGGTTGCCAACTTATTGGCCATTGATTCAATTTCTAGAATGCCCAGACCACCTTGGTCTTTTTGGTTTATGCAAGTAGCCCATTTAGTTTTGGGTTCCCTTCTGTTAGGATCTCCCATCCTAAGAAAGTTTTTGCAAATTCTTTCCAATTTGGTAATCTCTTGGTCCTTGGATGTTCAAAAAGAGAGAAAGTAAATAATTTGATAAAGAAGGAATGCATTAACCACCATATCTCAACCTACTAGGTTGATTTGCATACCTTTCTAGTATGTCAACTTGTTATCAAGCTTAGAAAGAGCCGAATTCCATCGCTGACTCATCAAAATGTTGAATCTTATCGGAATACCTAACAGGCAGAAGATTGTCCCCTAGGGATCACCTGACAGCCATGATCAACCAAACTTTGAGGTGGATACCCCTTTTAGAGTGGTTTATTTTGGAACTTGATGCCTCACAAAATGTATTTAGGCAACACCAAAAGATATCAATGCTAGTCAGATCATTATGCATGAAAGCATTCATATCATCAGCAAAGAGTCTCATGATCATTTGGTCTTGATTGAGGGGAAGAAAGAGGCCTTCAATAAGACCTAAATGAGTGTAACGATTCACAAGGCAATTGAGACCATCGACAACAATCACAAAGAGAAGAGGGGCTAAGGGGCAACCCTACTAGTATAATATTTGAATCAAATAGTGTGAGAAAGTTGGCAATTGATGTTATCTAAGTTGGCACATTTCCCACCAATGTGGAGATCATCTTAATGAATTTCTATTCACATCCCAAATCTTTTAGAGATTGGAGAATGAAGTCCCACTCAAGTTTTTCATAAGCTTTATCAAAGTCAATCTTAAGGAAGAGAACATTTTGAGCAGACTCTTCAACAAAAAACAGACCTTCCCAAACATCAATAATAGCTTTGAGGATGGAACCCTCCACTCGATGAATCCTTTTTTATCCTTAGTAATCCAGTAATTGACAAGCAATTCGATTAGCAATAATGTTAGCAAGGATCTTGTAACATATTTGTAACATCGTAATTGGACGCCAATTTTCAATTCTATTTTTGCTGTCTTTTTTGTGAATAATCTTGATAATGCCATTTTGAGACATAGTGCATTGAAAGAAATAGGTTCTTGTCACACTAGACATAATGGAGTGGTCACCACGTGCTTGAAGGTCTTGAAAAACCCATTGATAAGGCCATCTAGCCTCAACCTTTTGCCATTAGGAAGCAAATCAATAACTTCAAGAGTTTCATTATCTGAAATGGAAGCTTCAAGATTCATATTTTTTAGGATTCTTTTGCTTTTGACTTTAGAGATAAGAGCCATGCAATCATGCCTGTGTGGAGAAAGAGGTGTGGAAACCCCCAAAACCTGGGTAAAGTGATTGATGGTTAACATACTATTTTCTTCATCCATCTTGCACTCAATCTCATTGATGTCTATCATGAAAGGGATGGGTTCCTTGGATTGCTTCTTCTTGAGAAGGCCACACATCTTTTTAGTGGGTTTGTTTGCCTTTCCTGCCCACCAATCTATAAAGTAGACCTGTATATTCTTTCTTTGAATTTCTTCTTCATATTATCAAGAAGATTTCATCTTGCATCAAAGAGAGGCAAAGAGGCTTTTGATAAAAAAGAGTGTAATACTCAAGCTTGAACATCTCTAGTAGCAACTACCTCTTCAAGCCATCAAGAAGATTCATCCTTGACTCATTTGATTCATGAGACTCTACCACATGATGAATTGTTTTGTAATGTCAAGAAAAAAAATCAAGAAGGAAATTTTCACAAAGTGAATGCATTTTATGAAAAGGATGGGTTACTATTCTATAAGAACCTATTGTATGCCCCTCCAGGAAAGCCCATGATCCAAGTACTTCAGCAACATCATGAAAACCTTGCAACATGACATTTTAGAGTGAATAAAACAATAGAATTCATATCAAGGGATTTTTGGCATCCTCAAATGTGGAAGAAAGTCAAAGAATATATCCAAACATGTGACACACAATAGATCTAAGGTGCCATGTTATACATCTTTAGGCTTCATGGATTTCATGATGATATTGTCAGTGATCCATGTCCATAGTTCATATCTAGCTTTTGGAATGGTCTTTGCAAGCTCCTTGGCATTCAAGTTAAATTGTCTATAGCCAATAATTCATAGATTGATGGACAAATAGAATGGGTGAATCAAGCCTAGAACAATATCTTTGTTGCACCATCAACTATCATCAAAATGACTCATTTGAGCTTTTGCCCTTGATAGAGGTTGCCTATAACAACAATGTTTATACATCTACCTAGCAGACTAGAGGTTGCCTATAACAACAATATTCATACATCTACCAAGCAGACTCCTTTCTTTGCAAATTATGGATAATACCCAAGCCCAATACCTCATGGATATTTACAAAGAACTCAAGAAAGAGATCCATAGAGCTCACGAATAATATAAGTATTATGCAGATCAACATCACATTCAAAATCCATCATATCATATTTGGGATAAACAGTGGTTACTCATCAATTATTTGCAGACTTCAGGGTTTTGTGCAAAGCTAGACCATCACACGTTTGGTCCTTTCACCATCTTAACTAAGAATTAATCCAATCACCTTCAAGCTCCAATTATCGAGTACTATGAGAATACATCTGGTTTTCCATGTATCCATGTTGGAAACATACCAAATTTTGTCATTGAGGGTGGAGATACCTAGTCATTCACCACTTATCAAGATTGATTATCATGAAGAATCACAGTCGAGCATGTCATAGATTCGAGAATATCTCGAGGAAGATTGGAGAACCTTGTTCATTGGAAAAGGTATGACATCAACCAAAAAACATGAAAACTCCTCATGGAACATATCACTTGAGGGGGAGGTGATTTTATGGACACAAAGAAAACCATCTTGAACCTTAGATTCCATGTGACTTTCTATATGTCATAATTGGTTTAGTATTTGGAGAAACTTATGCTTCAATCACGTCCAAAACGTGCCAAAATCCTAAGATAAATTGTGTACTTGATTGATTCTAATATCCATAACCATTTTGAATTGCTAGCATCAATGATGAAATCATCTTGTAACCATCCTTGAACACAATCCTTGAACACCTATATAAGGAGGGCTTGGCCACATACATCCTCAATCTTGCCAATGCCCATCTTGGGGGCTCAAAGATCCATTATCACCAAATAAGTACTCTCGAAGTTCCAGTTCTAGTTCTTGTCATATTCCTTGTTTAATAACACCCCTACCTTAGCACAAGGTTGATTTAGATAGATTCATGCATTCTCATGAATGTACTACCCTAGACACAGAGAAATGCATATCTCCCTAGAGATAGAGTTCTATTCCGCTTAAGAAATCCCATGAATATATTGTTACCACCATCCCAAGCACATCTCTACCTATGTTCAAAATAATTTAGTTTATCAGTTTTTTTTCACTTGTATTTCCAAAAGATGAATGACAATTCTAATGTATACACCTGAAAACTCCCTCAATCCCTCCCTTCCTCCCTGTCTCTCTCATGTCTATTCTTAGGGTCTTGCATGTTGTTTTAGGATTTCTCCTTATTTTTAGAGTTTAGCCATCATTGCCTCTAGTTTTTATGATTTTGCTATCATACTCTCTATCTTTTAGGGTCTCATAAGTCTACTTTTAGGGTTTTTAAAGGATTTTACCCTATTTTCTAGGGTTCTACCACTCTATTTTAGGGTTTTTAGGTTTATTTTAGGGTTTCACAATGATCTCCTCAAAGCTATGAGTTTAGGGTTTGATAGCCCTATTTTTTAGGGTTTCAAAGCTCTATCCTTAAGGTTTTGAAGCTCTGATTTTAGGTTCTATAACGATTTGTTTGTGAACATGGCAAGACTTGAGAAGAAGGATGTGGAGGAGATGATACTTAAGGCAATAAGAGAAGCAAAAAAAGAAGTGGATAAGGCTCTTATTCAAGAGATGAGAAAAGCAACAGAAAGAAAGCTCTTGAGGATCAAATCAAACAACTCAAGAAGGCAAGGATGAATGGAAAATTGAAACACACCATCTTCAAGAAGCAATTATCCACTTGAAGATCTCCAAGGAAGAGGGAGAAATTACCAAAATAGATGATAAAAAAGAAGAAATAAAGAATGAATGGAGGACAAACATCCAAGATCAAGTTAGATCAAAAGTGGAATCAACCCAAAACAGTTGGGTTGAAGTCGTATGCAAAAACATTAAAAAAGAGGTAAAGGAAGAGGCAATAAGAGATGAGAATATCAAGGTGCAAGAAACACTTGAAGAGGAGAGACTCATATAGGTCAGAGTACATGTGAGGATCAAGCCAAACCAATTGGGTTGAATTCGTATGAAAAAACATTAAAGAAGAGGTAAAGGAAGAGGCATAAGAGATGAATACATCATTGTGCAAGACACTTGGGTGAGGTCTTCCTCCTCGGGGACTTCAATGCATGTACACCATCTCGACAAAGTGAGTTTGTAGCTCAGTGATGAGTAGCACCTCCTTTAATGTCAATCTGGGAAGACATGAGGATGGTATGAAGACCTTGAGCGAGTGAAGGCACAAGTGCGTGAGTGAGAAGCACACTAACATGCACACACATACACACACACGCGCACACACAGTAAGACAAAGAGTGAGAAGCAATGGAGTTCTTAGATTACTTTCAAAAAGCTCATACAAGTTCAAAACGATTACAAGCTAACCTCAAAAATGAGCTCTCTAGCTCTATTTATAGTTTTTGACTAGGTTTTGGCCCTGTCCAGACCTAGTGTCCGGCCTAGTTAAAAATTAGGTTCCAGGGCCAATTTGAGGGCTTAAACGGAGTCTAAAAAATACGAAAATTGATATGTACGTACTTCTAAGGCTCCTCAAGCTCAAGGACTCCTTGGCTTGCACAAAATGGAGCTACAAAAATATGAAATGGTATTTACAATGATTGTTAGTGATAAGAATCACTGTTATAAAGATGTTGATTTGGAAAAAATTGAAGGGCCTATCTGCCAGATTTGCGTCGACTGCTTTGTCTACTTAATCCTTCACCTCGCTCTGACTCTCTCCGCTGGCTTCCTTGTGTAGTCAGTCCTTGGGTGCCCATACTGCTCTCAACACCCCCCCCTCTCGCGTCTGTCGTCCCTGACAGACCCTTGTTGCTGGGAGTGTTGGATGTAATATTCCACAACCTAAGTGGCAAGCTGATGTTCTTGTATGCGTAGTCCTCTGGCCAAGTCTGTCATCATACGATCCCAATCAATTGGTCCTGGAATGTCCGGATGTGGCAGACGTAACTGATCTGCATGGATCGCTTGTTCTACTGCGAATAGATGTAGCAAATGTGTGGGTCTGGGAATGAAAATTTTTGAATGATATTCCCAGAATCCCGTAGAGAACATTTCCTCAAATGTCTGCTTGAAGCATGCGGGTAAGTACTTTATTCGTGCATGCCAGGCAAAGATTATAGTGACCGAGGGAGTCTGGCTCATGTCGTAGACTAAATCCTTGTTACCTTGGGAGAATCCAGGGGCAGAGATGTATGGAGCTTGTACCATCCGAAAGGTTTTGAAGACAATGGTCATGAGCTCGAATATTTTCATACACATTTTCGCTGCTATGTCGGGTACATTATTTAGATGTGTAGACCAGTGCCGAATTGTTGATACCATGTAGGCTACGGTTGGGGTCCCTCGAGGTGGAGCAAAATATGGATAGTTAACCCAAGCCGAGCATTCTTTATTGTTGCGTACCTTGATCGCAAATGCTTGCCAAGATCTGCGACGTACCATTGGGCAATAACATGGATTATACTTGATATACAGTGGCATGGTTGCCCAGGTGCTCATCATCTCAGGGTAATCGGTTAGTAGACGTGCACGCCAATTAGGCTGGAAAATCGAGCCTGCACGCGCATCTGTCGATAAGTCCTCTGGCTCAAATTGAGTGGCAAATGTGGGCTCCTTCCCTGTATGTCTTTTAACTTCTGCATTATAATCATGTAGCAAGACAAAGTAAGGCATGTATTGCGACTCTGATGTTGTGATTAACCGTTGGTGGGATAGGTTCTGAAAGTAAGAAGACCGAAGGACAGTTTCTTCCAGATTTGTGAGAGATTGCATTTGCACGGCAACGCGATCATCATGTGTCTTACCCACTTTCTCGACTCTTTTGACCCAATCTGGAACTTGAATTTCTAAAGTGTCCTATCCTTCCTCTGTAGTCCGACCATCGGGTGTTGGCATTGGCTCGTACGGCTCTTCATATCTGTCGTCGACGGGTATTTCCACTATTGTTTCAGGTTCTGGTTCTTCAGTGGGCAAGGGTGGCCTTTCATATGGTAAGAGGCGTGCTTGGAGTTCTGCCACCTGTTTCCGGAGGGTCTCTACTTCTTCTGTAGAGTGTTGCAAGATTACCGGCTCCTGTTGAGCTGTGGGGGCACTGGCTATCTGTTTCTTTAGGTCTGCACATTCAGTCTCTAACTTTTCATATGACTCCAAGAAATTTGCATGTTCCTCAAGTAAGATGCGAATGTCTTCCGATGGGACTGCACTATACTTGGTGGGGATAATGGTTGCTCCTGCAGTTCCTTCCATAGCCGCTTCAAAGTTGTCTTGATTTTGTTGTTGAAGCCTCTTGTTCTCTTCTAGTGCTGTTGCCATATGCTTTCTTAATAGCCCAAGGTTGCGTCTGAGTGTAGCATTATATATCATTTGCGCTTGGAGCACTGTTTCTAGTTCCTTGACTGCTTGATCATCTACTGTCGATGTCTTTGATTCCAATTCGGAGTGAGCCTGCTGTAAGGTGGTATGCTCGGTTAGGAGCCTTTGGTAATCAGCTTCAAGAGTGGTGACTCTAGCTTGCAGACGCTGAGATTCTGCCTAGAGGGCCGTAGTGCGTTCTTCCAATTGATGGTATTCTTGTTATAGTTGATGTGCACATTGAAGTAATGTGTTGAACGTGCTATTTACATTATGAGATGCAAGGGGAAAAGTTTGGAATGCAGGGGAGGTGGGATTGGGGAGGGAGGTAGTGAATGCTGTGTGTGCCAATGATGTGGTGAGTGGTGAGGTGGGGGGTAAGGGAGGGGGAGATGGTGGAATCGTGGGGAGAGGTGCTGTGGTGGGTGAAATGTCCATTGGGTCAGACAGAGTGGTGTGTACAGGGGCTACCATGTAGGTGGGTGCAAGGAATTGAACTCACAACCTCTTGGTTAGGAATGTGATGGGCTAACCACCTGCCCCAAAAGCCATGGTTGAGGATTACTTCCTAATCCTCTCTCCTAGGGTGTGGTTCAACCATCTCCTACCAGGATTATGTTACATTCTTCCCCCCTTGGTTGATCATTGTCCTCAATGATCTGCTCTTGTATCCCTCTAGCCTCGGTGATCAATCCCTTGAACTCCCTAGGTGCCCTTGAATTGATGTTCCTCAACCTCGCACAGTTTCTTGAACCTTGTTCGCAACCTTGGTCTCTTGAACCCTTGCTCTCAACCTTGGTGTCTTGAACCTTCTTGTTCGCAACCTTGGTGTCTCGAGCCCTTGTTCTCAACCTCAGTCTTGAACCTTGTTCTCACCCATGCTTGGTATCTTGAACACTCAATCAAGTGCCACCCAAGGATTCCCAAGGAATTCACACTTGCAAGTAGCTCATTGGAAAGTTCGTTCCGAGAGCTTTCCAACGGTATATTACACGCCTCAATCCGACCTACGGATTGAGAGATACACCCCAATCTATGTTAGGTCCATCCTTGAAGCCGACGCGCGCGCCTTCCACAATTCCTACCCTTTCACATAGAGGATGCCCAAGCGCCTTTTTTAGAGGTCATTGGATCATTCCACCTTGCCCAAGCCTACTTCCTAGGCTCTGATACCAATGCAAGGAATTGAACTCACAACCTCTTGGTTAGGAATGTGATGGGCTAACCACCTGCCCCAAAAGCCATGGTTGAGGATTACTTCCTAATCCTCTCTCTTAGGGTGTGGTTCAACCATCTCCTACCAGGATTATGTTACAGTGGGTATGGTAGGTGAAGTGAGTGTGGTGTTCGTGTAAATTGATGTCGTTGCGAACAGCGGGGAAATGTGCCTCTGAAACATTGGAGAGCGGATGAACTGCTCCACAAAGGACGGGTATTGGGGTGGTGAGGTTAGGTTGAAAGAGGCGTAGGGGCCAGATGGGAAGTGAGGGTCATGGAATGGAGGTACCCATATTGGGGGATAGGTTGGGAAACACAGGGTGCCTTCGGTGGGTGCCGGGTTTCCAACCACACTTGGAATTATGGGATGGCCAATTATGGGTTCGGAGGGTAGAAGGGTTGAAGTGTACAAGGGGATTGGTGACGAAAGAGAAGAGGGTGTCTTGTGAGGTGGGTTCTCGAAAGGAAAATGATGTGACTGAGGGTGGGTTATAAGTGAAGGTAGAGGTGATGACTGGCGTTTCTTCCATGGTGGGAGGTGGTGGTGGGGGTGGAGAAGGTGGTGATGGGGGATGCTGGGGTGAGATGGGTGATGTCTGAACGAAGGTTTTGGCAGAGAGGTCAATGGTGGTGGTGGGGGTAGCTGTGGTGGTGGGGGTTACATCTTGTTCTGTGACGGGCATCCTGATAGTCTTACCTGCTCGTGGTAATGTGTCGACTCTGCGTTTGTCATACCTCACGGACTGGCGGACTGCTGTGTGGACAGCCTCCTGAACTCCTATAGATTCTGACACTAATTTGAGGGTGTCAATGAAATGTTGATCCACCCCATCATCTGATAGCATTTCTTGCATCAAAGCTTGACGTGATACAAGAGAGAGTTGATGCCTTTCTTGTACTGCTTTGATTGTGTCGTATAACCTTTGTAGTTGAGCTGTATATGCAGGTGCACCTACAAGTTCTGGCACTTCTTGTTGCTCATCATGATGCTCTTGTTCATAATCCTCCTCATCTTCCTCCTGTTCTTCTTCTTCATTATCCTCTTCATCCACTTCAACTGTGGTGATAGGTACTTGGGAGGTTGTTGCTTGCGTTTGCACATTCTCCACTTGTTGTGCCTCTTCTGCCTCCAGCTCTACATCTTGTAATAATTGTTCGAAGTCTTCATTCGTGAGTTCTTCCAAAGGTGCACCACTGGGAAATTCAAGATCGGTTGGGATGGGAGGGAATATCAAGTTAGGACCATCGGTGCTGCGTCTTGGAAGTCGGAGTGTGAATGGTCGGACTCTTCGGGGTGGAGGGGTGACGTCTGGTGTTAGGGTGGCTCCACGTGGTTGAGCACAAGGGACTTGGACAGTACCTCTCATCTTCTTAGAAGGGGGTCCAGTGGATGTCCTGCCTCTAAACTGCTCTACACGATTCCACATTAGGGCCCGTTGAATAGGGATGTCATAAGCCAAACACCTATAAATGATTCTCGTCAGAGCATAGCAACCATATAAAACCTGTTTCCGTGGCCATCGTTTGTGAGCTAGGTGTATCTGATCAATTATCCAGTGGGGTAAGTTGATGGTGAGGCTCTGTGTCTCTGCCAGATACAAACTAAACCAAATCTTTTTGGGCGGCATGGTGAATCTATCTTGTGCAGGAAAAGCAAAGTGTTGCATGCACATGCGAAGGTGTATTGCAATATTAGGCGTCATGGACACCATGTCCTTGAGTTTGGTGAGGCTTCGATTCTTCATGTAATCAGGCACTAGGGTCTCCTTCTCTGTAGGAATATGCATTCCGCGCATATCTAGGGCCTCTCTCACCAAGTTGTTGGATAACCTAAACCTCTTGAGCTCATTTCCTTTTGTTAGAAATGGGATCACAAATGAGCTTGCACCTTTTGGGTTCTTGTTTGGAGTCAAGGTGTTGATGAGATAGTAGCATCGCATGAAGTCAGGCTTTGGGAGCCGTGCACTGAAATATGCATTCAATCCCGCCTTCTCCCATACCGAACGTAGACCTTCTGCATTTTGTAACTTCTCGAATTCTCTTGTAAAGAAATGGTATTTACCTTGCTTCCCATTGAAGTCCAACTTTGATTCCCATAGGTATGTTCCCTCTCCCAAGGGTCCTGCCACTTCACTAAACCAGTGGGAAGTTTTTCCTACGGGCATGGTATGGCCACTAGGAGGGTCCGCTATAGGTATGATTTTGATGGCCTGCAATTCTTCTGGTCTTTCGTTTGTTTCAGGCAAAACGGGTAAACTGTCTAAGTCCACCACTTGCTGGCTCGTTTCTGTTTGAGAGCTAGTTCCTGCCGCCTCAGCCATGTTGAAAACTTTGCAGCTGGTTCTGTGAGAATATATGAATAAATGTTAACATTGCAATGGACAAAAAAATGACACCGTGTCCCCTGTTACAACATTAACATGAGGTTCGGGAGAGGTTAGGGGGTTAGTAAGTGCTCGGTGCTTGTGTGTGTAGTTAGGAATTGGGTAGACCTAAGAGCTAAGCGGAATGATGTGGTGTGAGAGTGAAGTAGTTAGTAGGTGGACATGGATTTACAATTGGGGTCCGGGGGTTTATTACAAGTTTTAGGTTGCCAAATGCAATGGATAGGTTTTGATTTTGACTTTGTGGAGGCTCTGGAGAGTGTGATAGGGTATTTACTTGAAAAATGGGGCTTTTTAGGGACCCATTTACAAGTGATTCTACTTGTGCTCATGGAGGAATACGTGTTAGTGTGTGATGTGTAAGACTGGGCCTCAGATGTTCGCGTGAGTGAAACATGTTGTATAGGGTTTGGCCTTGGTGTAGCTATTTGAGCCCGCAAGCAAGCCTTAGGCACCCAGATTTGTCGTGATTGTGGGCTGGCCTTCCTTGACTTCTTGGGTACCCAAATAGACTTCACATTCGTAGAAGAATTTATGAAGGATTTCTTATTAGTGTTGTGTTGTTGATTACTGATAAGAGGTTTTGGCCATGGTGTTGGCCTGGTCGGAACAGGGTGTTCGCCTTTTTGCCTCCATACTTGTTTCATCGGCTGAAACAATCTGCTTTGCTCCTTTTTTTGGCCTCCAGTATAGGTAGTGTTCTGCTTCTTCTGTATTTGATCTGCCGTTGGCTGCTGCATCCTTCTGGCCTTTGGAAAAGAAGGGAGTACCGTCCTATCCTTGACTCCGTTGTTGAGACAATCCTCTTTCTGCATCATACATTTTTGGACAAGAATAGCATGGTCAACTTCATGTGCACCCCTGGAAGGACCAGGAGTTTGTGCCTTACCTAGTTCCTTGAGTGCCTCATTTTCCAATTCAACTGTAATTCGACTATGATTTACCCATACCTGAAGAAGTCCACTTCTTAGGTTTAGGTTGACCGCATGATCATAGATCTAGTCCTGACCCAAGACAAGAGGCTTAGTGAGGTCCTCATCTTGACACACTAGTACTTTGACTGTCATTACTTCGTCTTGAATATAGAGGGGAAGTTCCACCTCGCCCATGCAAGGGGTTTCCACACCTCCCAATCCTATGAGATATGCTTCTATAGGATTAACAGTTAATTTCAACTCTTGACAGTAAGACAATTTAACAGCACTAGTGGCTGCACCTGAGTCAATCAAGGCTCTTACAGTCCTTGTACCCTTTCCTTGTCCTATATCTAAGGTTATAAAAGGACATCGATCAATTATCCTATGGGAGCTGATACCTGAAACTTCACACATAGCCATGTGATATCCTTGATCTGCATCGGCATCTGGCCTAGGTTTCTCTCTACCTTGTCTTCTTAATTATGACGCTCAAGAACCCGATTCTCAAGCTTGCAAAGAAACCCTTACTTTGGATGCTCTCAAGTGCTCTTACTGGACCTGTAAAAGCCCCACGGTTAGCTCAAGACTTAGATTCAAATGCCACAATAGACCACTTTTATGCCTGTATCTCACAGACCAAATTATCCTTTGCCTTTATGGAAAACAATCCCAAGGATCCCTCAGTTTTCCTACCTCGCGGTATGGTCAACTTCAAAAAACCCTATCTAATAATCCTGATATTAATTTTCACATAACCAGTGGAAGTTTTGGTTGTACTCCTCACGAGCTTTCCAACAAAACAAGAATCACAGCAAATGGATTTCGTATGAGGAAGTTATGTCAGTTCAGGCTTCAGGGATTAAAACAGGGTTCAAACAGGCCAACAGGGCAACAAGTTCTCCTCGGGTTATTTGCCTATAGCCTCCTTATGTGCTCTAGAGTCCATGATCCATGTCCAAAATTAGCCAAAATCTTCAAATTAAAAAACCCTAAAAAATTGGCCGAAATTGGCTGTCAATCGCGATCGACTAGGCTGTCAATTGCGATGGACAGGTGTCAATCGCGATGGAATGGTGTCAATCGCGATGGACTGGTGTCAATCGCGATGGACTGGTGTCAATCGCGATGGACTGGTGTCAATCGCGATGGACTGGTGTCAATCGCGATGGATTGGTGTCAATCGCGATGGACTGGTGTCAATCGCGATGGACAGGAATTTTCGGTGTTTTCCGTGAATTTGTGTCAATCGGGGCTCTCTATGTCGCGATGGACAAGAATCTCGGCAAAAGGGGGTGTCAATCGCGATTTTTCTGTCGGTCGCGATGGACAGGGGTGTCCGTCGCGATGGACACGTGTCTGTCGGGGTCTGTCAATCGCGATGGACTGGCTGTTCGTCGCGATGGACAGTGTCAATCGCGATGGACTGAAATTTTGCAATTTTTTCAAAAATTTTTGTGGATCTGTGCTGTGCAAGGCCTCTAGTCTACTGTGGTGCACTCAATTTTACCAAAAGATGAAAGTTTCTGTCAATCGCGATCGAGAGAAGCTGGCGACTGCGAGACAGTTCTGCACATTTCCGTACCTGCGCAACGTGCTGGAGGGGATGATGCTGCTGGAACCTGCAAGAAACTCAACAAACATGCAAAAACAATGCACACAATATCGCTCTCTCGCTCTCTCTCACAAGTGGAATGAGGGAAATGAGGTGGGGAAGGTGATATGATCAAAAACTGAAAATTTTTGCGATGATGGAGATGGAGGTGGGAGATGGTGATGATGATGATGGTGATGATGGTGATGATGGTGATGAGGTGAGGAAAAGAAAAATAAGAAAAGTGAAGATTATTACCTACAACGCCAACGTCCCAAATCTACGTCTTACCATCACACGCTCGTCCTCAAAGTTCGATCCCCGGCAACGGCGCCAAAATTTGGTGTAGCTCAGTGATCAGTAGCACCTCCTTTAATGTCAATCCGGGAAGACGTGAGGATGGTATGAAGACCTCGAGCGAGTGAAGGCACAAGTGCGTGAGTGAGAAGCACACTAACATGCACACACATACACACACACGCGCACACACAGTAAGACAAAGAGTGAGAAGCAATGGAGTTCTTAGATTACTTTCAAAAAGCTCATACAAGTTCAAAACGATTACAAGCTAACCTCAAAAATGAGCTCTCTAGCTCTATTTATAGTTTTTGACTAGGTTTTGGCCCTGTCCAGACCTAGTGTCCGGCCTAGTTAAAAATTAGGTTCCAGGGCCAATTTGAGGGCTTAAACGGAGTCTAAAAAATACGAAAATTGATATGTACGTACTTCTAAGGCTCCTCAAGCTCAAGGACTCCTTGGCTTGCACAAAATGGAGCTACAAAAATATGAAATGGTATTTACAATGATTGTTAGTGATAAGAATCACTGTTATAAAGATGTTGATTTGGAAAAATTTGAAGGGCCTATCTGCCAGATTTGCGTCGACTGCTTTGTCTACTTAATCCTTCACCTCGCTCTGACTCTCTCCGCTGGCTTCCTTGTCTAGTCAGTCCTTGGGTGCCCATACTGCTCTCAACAGAGTATGGAGCGGCCAGATATCATGCAAAGTTTAAACCTAGTTGAGATTGGGACTAGTAGATCATCAATTGATACATGACAAGACATTACAGGTTATGGTAAGAACCTTCTTGATTTCGGGAGTTGCCATCATCTCATTATCTATAATGGGATGCATTGATGGTGAGGATAAAGGGCCTTCACTTGTTTTCCACACTATGGTGGATAGAGCACCATGGATTATATTATTGGGCCTCTCTCTAGAGTATCCCTTATCCATTCTTTCTCCATGGCTCAACGTCTACTAGGGGCAGATCACACATACATGAACTTTACTCTTCTCTCCCCTTTATCACCAGATACCCCACCACCTCGACATCTACATAGAACCATACACTATACACACAAACTTTTGCATGTTTACACACACCATCTTTGCTCAAACATACTCTCACTTGATCCACATGATCCTCTTGACACACTCACTTCAGAAATCACATCTATCTTGCACGACACAACAATGCAGAGCTTTCAACACCATACACATAAGTTTCCTCCACGCATTGGTACCATGCCCCAAAATAGTTGGTATGATGAGGAGTGTCACAAACTAAGAAGATGTCTCAAAGTTGGTGAGGATCTAGGAGAGAATACACACAGACATGCACAATGTCACATGCATTTGCTTACCCATCATAAAAAGCGAGAGTGAGAGGAGCAATAATATTGGGATATATACCACTTATGAGTAGGGATTGTTCAATTTCATGGTGTCATTTACAAGAGAGGAGACAAGACACCCCCATCCAAGACCCAGGGAGATGGCATTACTATGCAAAGAGTTTATATTAGATCTCATACCAACCATCGATACATACACCTTAGAGCTCACGTCCGACTACTTCCACTTTCTTCATAAAAAAGAAGGTGAGAGAGCTATTTCACATCTACATCATGGGAGAGCTAGAGAAGAGTTTGATTTATAGATTGAGCATCTTATATATGGCGTGGAGTTATTGGCACCTTTCATTACACACCTCTTGAGTCGAGCATTGGTGGAGGGGTTCTCGACCTCATGGACAAAGCACACTATTGTGCCTATTCACAAATCTAGGGATATGATGGACCCTAACACTTATCGAACTATCTTGATTGGCCCCACCCTAGCCAAAATCTATGGAGCGATTCTTGAGGAGAAGCTCAACACTCTTGATAAGCACGAGATTCTTCGAGCCCCAACGTTGGCTAGCTTTTGAGTGCCTTTTCCACCATTGACCACATCTTCACTCGCAGATGCCTGATTGATCAAGCATGGACGAGGAAGAGGAGATGGCATTGCTGCTTTGTGGACTTCTACAAAAGGTTTGATACAAGACCTAAAGACGGACTCTTCAGATGGCTCCATGATCTTGGTGTTACAAATGATCTTATTTGGGGGATCTATGCTTTATACGAGCCGGTATCTAGTAGGATCTCATGTCCAAGAGGGCATTCCAATCCCCTTATTAGCACCATTAAGTGTGAAACAAGGGTTCCCATTATCCCCTACTTTATTTGAGATATACATTGATCAGATAGTTGACTTTATCCAACAGCATGACGATTCAATAGCGGAGTTGAGGGGAGCCACTGGCCACATTTTATTATATGCTGATGACATTGTCTTGATCTCAAAGTTAGTTGAGGGATTACAAAGTCACTTACATGTGCGTGATGACTTTTGCTCACAGGCAAGATGCTTAGTCAACCTTGGTTAAACCAAGGTCCCTATTTTTGGCACATTTGCACATATACAGAGATAGATTATACTTAGAATTGTTGATGGTCACATTTTGATCATTGATTCATATGTTTAATATCTTTGAGTTACCTTGATATTGAGGTGAGGTACATTTTCAATGGCCCAAGCAATCCATGATCAGGTCACTCATGGATATGTAGCACTAGCATTGATGGAGAGGCAATGTCAACAGGCACACGTTCAAGAGCCTTACATGAAGGGCTAGCTTTTTTATACACTAATCACACCCTCATTGATGAATGGTTCATCTGTTTGGGGGCCAAGACTTGCACACCATATATGGAAACTAGTGGAGTGTATCGTTTCCTGAATCACAATCTATCCTCAATCACAAGTTTTGGATACTCCAAAATCGTGGATGAGATAAAATCAGAACTTGCATAAGATAAGGAAAAATTCGGCGTAGAAGAGTAGACAAGATATGACTCAAAGAAAGAGAGATTCTAATATTATAGATGTGAATCAATCAATACAATAGCTTTGGAAAATAGCTTCTTGACGAAGCCTCTACCTCTCAACCACCCCCGAGCTAGCACAATCTCATTCACACTCACACTTTTAATCACACTCTCACTCTCACTCTCACTTCTAAACACAAGGTATTTCTCTGATTTTTGGTTTCCTCATCTTTGATGCAGGTCTTCTCATAACTCAGTTGATCCTCTCCCAAAGAAGTTCGCGATCCACCAAATTTACAAAAAAAGCAGATTCTCCACAAAACTTTTGCAAAAAGCATGCATTTATAGTAGAGATTTCTTTAGCGGTATCTATCAAAAATAGAAGAAAAGCAACATAAAGACATATCTGAAGACATCCAAAATTGTGCATGACAACACATGTGCTTTAAAATCATAGAGTTGAATAGAAATAAAGAAGCCTTCTTTTTTTCAAGTACCTGAAAAAATGGCATTTTTCGAAGACGTATAACTAAAAAATAGTGAGGAATTAGCTTAAGCTTGTGAGAGACACTTTTATTCAAATTTTCAATTTTCACAATATTGTTAGAGGTGACCTAGGTCCAAATCCACCTCCATGTATCACCTTTGAGCCTTGCAAGTTTAGAAATTCTAGAGAGAAAATAAAATTAAGGCATTTTCTTACAGTGAACTAAATGTAGAACCCTAAACCAAGTACGTAAAACATGATTCACAAAAACTTCACACAAAAACTTTTATTCTCTTATGCATGCTCTACCTTTCTCTCATACAACATTTCTCTTAATTCTTTCATCTTCACATTCAATTTTCAACCAGAAAACATGATGCATATAAAACTTGTCATCCCAAAAATTTGCCTACATGCATAAAATGACCTAATTGTTCATTCTAAGCATTATCCCCATAATGTAATTCAAAAAGTCAAAATGAATTGTTTCACTATGGAAAGGCCTATTACAATTCTTTCCCCCTTTTAGGAACTCTATTCTTAGAGTTGGAAAGAAGGACAATATGCCAAAAAGTTATCTCAGTTCACCCAAGTCGAATCTTCTACATGATATGTGTGCCATTTCACCAAAATCTCTACTATATATCTATTTCTAAGTAATCTTTTTGTCCTATTTAATACTATTTCAAGTCGAAGCTCAAAAGAGCCATCATCTTACAGCTCATGGTTGTCCTGCAAAACATGAGCAACATTAGGTACATATCTTTTGAGTAAGCTAACATGAAATACGAAATACACATTTAAATGTTTGGGTAACTCTAGCAAATAAGCAAGAGATCCAATCTTTTTCAAAACTTTAAAAGACTCGCGTATCAATGAGAAAGTCTATGTTCCTTCCCTAGCAACAAGTTAGATCGGTGAGGATTGACTTTAAGAAATACCATATCATATGTTTGGAATTCAAGTGGTCTTCTCTTCAAGTCGTAGAATTTCTTTTGTCTTTTCTGGGCTTCTTTTATGTGTTGCTTAATTTTTCCAAGTTCTTCATCCATCTTCTCAAGCATTTCTTTAGATATTTCTACTTTATTTGGAAAACCCAAAAATGAAGGTGGAGTCAAACAATTATAACCATATAGCCTTAAACGGAGTCATTTTTATAGATGCATGCCATGCACAATTGCATGCAAACTCAACTAAGGGCAAATATTCACTTCAATTATCCTACCTTTCATTCACATACATACGCGCCATATCTTCAAGTACTTGATTAACCCTCTTAGTTTCCTCATCAGTTTGTGGATGGAAGGTTGTACTCATAGGAAGTTGAGTTCCAATCGATTCAAATGTTTCTCTCCAAAAGTTTGGTATGAAGCTAGAGTCTCTATCCAAAATTATGGTTTTAGGCATTCCATGCAAAAAGAAATTTTGTTTCAAAAATAGTCTTGCAACATTCAAGGTCGTATCAGTCTTTCTCATAGGAAAGAAATGCTCCATCTTTTTAAATCAGCCAACTACCACAAATATGATATCATGTTTGCTTTTGGTCATAGGTAATTTAGTGATAAAGTCCATAAAGATAGAATCCCACATTTGATTTGGAACATCCAAAGGTTGAAGCATTCTAGGCATTCTCCTAAACTTAGATTTCACATGTTGGCACTTTTAACATTCACTAACATATTTTCTAATATCCAACTTTATACATGGCTAGAAGTAGGAATATTTTGTTTTAACATAGGTCATTGAATAACCTAGATGTGCACAAAACAATGCATCATGACAATCATGCAATCTTTTAACTTTTAATGGCAACTCAGAAGATATGCATAATCGATTGTTACAATACAAAGATCCATTCTACAAATACATCAACCTCCTATTTGCATGCAAAAAATTCAAAATAGGTGCATAAAAGGAGTCCTATTTCAGTTCTTCTTGAATTTGATTAAGAAAAACATAATTTATTACAAAAAGGAGATTATATAAAGGTCTTTGACTCAATGCATCACTGAACGTATTTTCTTACCATCCAAACGCTTAATTTCAAAATCATACTTAGTTAATAATTCAATCTAGTGATTTTTCCTATTTTTAAGCAATGGTTGTGTGAAAATGTATTTTAGACTCTGATGATCTGTTTTCAATTCAAACTTAACCCACATTTCTAGATCATGAGTAGGACAATTAAGTTCATGTTTTCTTAACTTTTTAGATTCATATGCAGCCATCCTACCATCCTGTGAAAGAACACATCCTATCTGACTACCACTTGCATCACATGCAACCACAAAAGGTTTTCCCATTCTTGGTATTTTTAAAACACTATTTTCAATCACTTTTTGTTTCAATGAATTAAATGATTTTTGACAAGCATCACTCCACACAAATCCTATGTTCTTTTTATTCAAATCTATGAGGGGATTAACTATTTTAGAGAAATCCTTAATATGTGCTCTTTCATATTGCACAAATCCTAGAAAATTCTAACTCCCCTTACAATTTTAGGAACTGGCCAATCAACTATTTTTTTCACTTTATCTTAGTATATATGAATTCCCACTTTAGATATGACTCTTCATAGATATACAAGTATTTCCTTAGCAAAGAAACACTTAATCTTCTTTGCATACAATTTGTGTTCTCCAAGATTTTGCAAAGTTTTCTTGAGATGTACAACATGTTCACGATCCTCTTTAGAGTATACAAATATATTATTAAGAAATACTAAGATGAATTCATCTAGGTAATCATGAAAAAGATTATTCATCAAGCACATGAATGTAGCAGGAGCATTTGTTAATATGAAAGGTAAGACTGTAAACTTGTAGTGACCATATCGTGTTAAAAAAATTATCTCAAGTATATCATTGATTTTGGTCCTAATTTGGTGATATCCAGATCTTAAGTCAATCTTAGTGAATACAATTACTCCACTTAATTGACCTAATAGGTCATCTATGTGAGGGAGTGGGTACTTACTTTTAATTGTTCTTTTATTAAGCCACCTATAGCCAATACATAATCTATAAGAGCCATCTTTCTTGTTCTAAAATAAAATAGGTGCACCCCAAGGTGAAACACTCGATCTTATCAAGCCTTTCTTCAAAACATCATTTAATTGAATCTTAAAATCATTTAATTCATCTATGTTAAATCTATAGGGTGCTCTGGAATATGGTTCACTCCATGGATACAAGTCAATGGCATGGTCAATCTCACTAGGTGGAGGTATACCAAGTAGGTCTTCTAAAAATACATTTGCATATTCTTCAAAAGATTTTATACTTAATTTGGAAGATTTTCATCATTATCTTCCTCATGTAGATTATTCACATACACTACAAATGCTCTATAGCCATCACATATACCTCTAATTATCTGAATACCAAAAATGAGAATAGGCTTAGGATTATGAACATCACCTAGAATGTGGATAGATTCATAATCTAGCCTTAAAGTAATTGTTCTTTGTTTGCAATTCATAATCTAGCCTTAACGTGATTGTTCTTTGTTTGCAATCAATTGTTGCAAAATTATGAACTAAAAAATCCATGCCTATGATTGCATCACTCATTTTTATCTCGATCACATTAAAACTTCCAAAAAAACAGCTATCAAACAAAGTAAATGTAAGGTTTTCAATGTATCCTTTCGTATAGTGTAGTTGTCCATTGGCCATCTCCACATCCCTTATTATTTGCATATTTAGGGGTATCCCTAAATTCTATACCAATTTGAAAGATAAAAAACAATGTGTACTACCCGAATTGATAAGAAACATGATTCTACGCATAGAAATCATACCCAAAATTGTAATTAGAGAAGCCTTTGGGAAAGAACTAGCCATCATGCAATGTAAAGTAGAGTTAATGCACTTATCTCCATCATTTGCTTTCTCAATTGTTGTACCTTCCTCGATGATGTTTATCACCTTTGATTGTGAAAGCCAAAAGATTGCCTTGTTTGGGCACTCGCATATCTGATGCCCTTGCTCCCTGCAACAAAAACACAGACTTAGTCTTTTTGCCTGCTCAATAAAATTAGGGTCTTGTTGCCAATGGATGGGTTAACATCTCTATTGATTTTCCACATGAAGAGGATTCTTATCTTGGTTATTAGAAGATGGATTCTTCTTTGAATTGTTCATGTTCATTGCAAGAGGTCTTTGTGGATGATGTCCCATCATAATGAATCTGGTTTTATTCGCCTTCTACAAATTGAACTTCTCCATCTTCTCAAATTCTTGGCCATTGCAACATCATCCAAAAAATAGACATATCCACATCCCTTGAATTGATAGCAAAGTTTCTCACAAAGCCCTTCAATAAACTTGCTCTTTAGACCTCCAATGCATATTTGGGAAGACATTGTAACTTCTCTTTGTACCCATCAACAAACAAGCTATGCTTGTCACTTTTGTGTTGTCAAAAATTGTAGAGCTCCATCTTCTTCTCCATATGGTAGTGTGGAGAAAATTAGCATTTTTTTGCCTGCACTCTAAATTCCTTCCATAGAACCAAACCAGAATGGGTTCGAGTCTGCATAGAGGACTTCCACCATCGCTTTGTGATAGCGCACAGGTGTAGGATCCCAAATTTTGCCTTGGACTCCTCAGTAAATGGTTGAAGATCAAAGAAATCCTCTAGATCTTCAATCCATGCCTCCATACCTTCTCCAATCTTCTTCTCACCATCAAAGTCATTCAATTTTGCCTTCATGAAGACTTAGTTAAGGGAAAAATCATCTCAGCCCATATCTTTGTTGGAGCAAGTCTATGACAAGCCTAAGTATTGGCTTGAGTCCCACAAAGTCATAGAAAAAGCCTTAAAATGAAGACTATGTAAAGTTCACTTGTGAACTACCTCTTGTAATTTTTTGAAGAGTTTACTTAATGTAAAAGTAAGAGAATCTTAAGTGGTTGAGTCCACATGATCAAAAAGGGAAAGAGGAGCCACGAATTCGTGATTTGTGGTAGGTAGAGAATCAAATCAATCATTGATTGATTGGAGAGTGATTGAGGGAAGTTAGCCTCCCAAACTCAACTATAAATAGATGGCAGTTTTAGTCGTGGTTAGAGAGACCTATGTGAAGACCTCCAAGAGCTGAGCTTTATGCCATATCAAGGTGTGATTACAAGGCACACATATGTATCAGTAAGTCATTGTATTGTACAAGCAATAAACTTTCATTTTCATGATTATTTGAGTTCATCTTTCCATGTTCTTGTGAAGTGTACTACTCACTGCCATTACTCTCAGTTTTCTCAGTCATCTTGCAGAGATGTTTTCTCTGAGCTTGGTGCATCATTTTCAGTGATTTAACTTGGTAACGTTATCTCTATAAGTCTACTATAGGCTCACAAATTTTCATGTAATTTGGATGTTGCAATCTTCAGTTATGTTCATTTGAAGTCATCAGGGTCTGTTCATCTTCACTTCTCTGTCAGGTACCCGACTTTTTCACTCATCTTGTCAGAGGTGTTTCTCAGTGGTTACTTATCCAAATTCAGTGATTTAAAGCTTGCTGGATTCAGCTTACTGTCTAGTATAACCATACAAATTTTCATAATCATTGGATTCCTAAATTTGGAGTTATGTTGATTTTTCTGCTCACTGGTCTCAAACTATAGCAGCCCGTGAAAATCGGGATGATGTCATCAGTTGTTAAAACTCATTCTCAGTGTGTGGTTCATTATTTTTTATGAGATTACTCTTGAAAGTTAGATCTTTAAGTTACCTAGACTTCCCCAAGAGGAATTAAGCTAATTGCTACTGTGCTCAGAGAATTATGTAAAACACTGGACAGGTGTATGAACCAAGAATAGCAAGTTTTCACCTCTGAGCTAACTCCAACTTATCTGTTTTGATCTATCTTTTTGAGAGTGATCTTCCAAGGTACATAGGGTGTCTAATACATCAATTGGCAAGCTAAAAGGGCCCACAATATAATTCTGGAGTTCATTTGGCTGGTGTAGATCAAGGATTTTGCAACACCTCTTCATCTTCAAGCACATACCTATCCATCTCTTCATAGTGGTATCAGAGCAAGGTTGGACAACATGGCAGATGGATTTCCTTCATCAATTGACAAATTGGATAGAGGTAATTACTCAGCTTGGTCATTAAGGATGGAAGCTTATCTCCAAGGTAGAAGTTTATATGGTTATGTGGCTGGAGATGAAGTTATGCCAAGTTTCAGGAACAAAAGTCAACCAACACAAGAAGAGGAAGAAAGATTGAGCACATGGTGCTCCAAGGATGCACTTGCAAGGTCTTATCTCCTCAACTCTATCTCAGATTTTTTTTTGCCTCACATTAGAAGTTGTAAGACATCTCAGGAAGTGTGGGATGCACTTGAAGCTTTCTTTTCTTCAAGTAGTAAAGCTAGAAAGCATCAACTATGGCTGGATTTCACAACTCTCAAGAAGGCTCCCAAACAAAATGTGACTGATTTTGTCACAAAGCTCAAGGACATAGCGGATCAGTTGGGAAGCATTGGAGAGGTAATAGATGAAGAGCAAATTGTAAGGCAGGTCATCAATGGCTTGAAGGCAGATGAAAAGTGGGAAGCATTCACCACAGCTATGGATTTGTACATGGACATGCATGTACCTAATTTCAACACACTCATTGGACAACTACTTACTCAAGAGGCAAAGCTTATCAAAAATGGAGAAAGCTCTAAAGGTAATCAATCTTCAGCTTTATACACTGATAAAAGCAAGTCCAAAGATAACAAAGGAAAGGCAAAGAAAGTGGATGATGAAGCAGGTACATATCAAGCTAACTATGCAGGTAGAGGAAGACATGGCAGAGGTAGAGGAAGAGGAGGTAGACAAGGCAGGGGGAGATCCCAAGACTCCAACTCATGTTCTATTTGTGGATTAACTAATCATACAACTGAAAATTGCTTTAGGAATTCCAGGAATCAAAGAGGCAGAGGATACAATAGAGGAAGTTATGGCTACTCAAGAGGAAGGCTCAGCAACTACCATGGCAACTACAACAACTACAATCATTCAAACTATCAAGGAGGCTACAAAGGAAGGAGAGACTACAATAACTACACAGAAGATTCAAACAAAGAGGATTCATTATTGATTATGAACATGGCTATGCCACAAGGTAAATCTGATGAGCATGTTTTCTACATAGATTCAGGTTGTTCAAATCATGTGGCAGGAAATGTGGCACTCCTATCAGATTTAGACAATCCAAGGAATAAGCATGAGGTACAAACAGGAGATGATACGAAACATCCTGTGGAGAAAATAGGCAATGTCAAAGCACCTGATGGAAACATCAACCTACTCAGTAAGGTACTCTATGTCCCTACCATTACAAAGAATTTGATAAGTGTTGGGCAGATAGTAGAGAAAGGGTTGCAAGTCAGGTTCACAAAAAGCAGGAGCATTTGTTGAAGATCCAAGTCAAGGATTCAGAAGAATTGCAAAAGGTGAAAAGACAGGTAGATTGTTCACATTTGAATTACAGGACACTAGAAACATTGCTCTCTTTGATTATGGTAGTCAGACACTCACAGAATTGGAAGTATGGCACAAAAGGTTAGCACATATTGGTGAAAGGTCATTAAAGCAAATCTGCAGGGACCAACGTGTACTTGGACTTCCTAATTTGTCAAAACAACATATGATTTATAAGTGTAGTGCATGTCAATTTGGAAAGTCTCACAGGTTACCATTCATGAAGAAAGGTTATATGCATGGAGATCTCTTGGAGTTGGTTCATACAGATGTATGGGGACCTAGCAAGGAAGCTTCAATATCTGGATCAAGGTATTATGTTTCCTTTATTGATGATTGCAGCAGATGGACTATCCTATTCTTTATGAAACAAAGATGAAGTTTTTTCATGTTTCAAAAGATATTTGGCTCTTGTGGAGAATCAAACAGGTAAATCACTAAAAAGGCTAAGGTCAGATGGAGGGGGAGAATACTTCTCCCATTAGTTTGATTCGTTTCTTCAAGAAAGAGGAATCAAAAGAGAGGTAACTACAAGGTACACTCCTGAGCAAAATGGAGTGGCAGAAAGGAGGAATAGGAAAATTGTTGAAGCTGCAAGGTCTATGTTAAATGAAAAGCATTTACCTAATTACTTATGGGCTGAGGCTGTATCTACAGCCACTTACTTGATTAACAGGTTGCCCTCAAAATCCCTTGATGGGATGACTCCATATGAGGCTTGGAATGGAAGAAGACCAAGCTTAGATCATTGTAAAATTTTTGGATGTATTGCTTTTGCTCATGTTCCTTCACAGGTTAGAGGCAAGATGGATCCAAAGGCAGAAAGGTGTGTATTTATTGGATATGACAACAATCAAAAGGGCTACAGGTTATACAACCCTACCAACAAAGGATTCTTGGTAAGCAAAGATGTAGTTTTTGATGAGAACAATTCATGGTATGAAGATTCATGCAGGAAGGTCAATTTACCATATAATCTTGAAGAAGATTTTCCAAAGCTTGGTAGAGAACAATCAAAGATTGAAGAACAAGACACCTCAGAGGATGATGTAGAATCTCACATGGAAAAGATCAAAGCATGGAAGTCTAAAGGTAAAGCAAAATTGCAGGAACTTGGACATGAGGCAGAATCATCACATCATGGCCTAAGAAGATCTATGAGGGAAAAGAAAAAACCAGAAAGGTATGGGTTTGACACCTCATTATTAACTAAACATTCTATCTACATAGCACAGGACATAAACCAAGAGGAGCCATCATCATTCAAAGAGGCCAAAGCAAAAACAGAATGGAAGCATGCAATGAAGGAAGAGATTGAAGCACTTGAGGAAAACAACACTTGGGATTTGGTGCCCAAGACTTCATCCATGAAGGTAATAGGCTCAAGATGGGTCTATAAACTCAAGAAGAATTTTGATGGTTCAATTAACAGGTATAAGGCAAGGCTTGTAGCAAAAGTCTTTGCACAAACTCAGGGAATTGATTATGAGGAGACCTTCTCTCCTGTGGCAAAGATGCCTACTATTAGGGTTTTGCTTAGTATTGCCTCTTCCAAGAATTGGAAGATACTTCAACTAGATGTAAAGAATGCATTTTTGAATGGTTGGATAACAGAAGAGGTATATATGGCACAACCACTTGGTTTTGAGAATCAAGTTTATCCTGATTATGTGTGTAAACTTAACAAAGCATTGTATGGTCTCAAGCAAGCTCCAAGAGCTTGGAATTTCAGGCTTGTTTCATTCTTGCAGGACAAAGGCTTTCAACCAAGCAAGGCAGATCCTTCACTCTTTATTAAAAAGAGTAATTCTGAGGTCATCTACCTATGTGTATATGTAGATGATATTATATTGACAGGAAATGATGCAGATGGTATGAAGAAGATCAAAGATCATATGAGAGAAGAGTTCAAGATAAGTGATTTGGGTTCACTTACCTACTTCCTAGGTTTGGAAGTTTTCTACAAAGATCATGGTTTGTTTCTCACTCAAAGAAAGTACATTCAGGACATGTTGGCAAAATTCAAGATGAAAGATTGTAAGATTGCAGGTACTCCAATGGAGGTCAATCACAAATTGAGCTCACATGAAGGTGAACTCATAGAGGACATCACATCATATCAAAGTCTAGTGGGTAGTCTCAACTATGCCACATTGACAAGAGTAGATATATGTTACAGTGTGAGTGTGCTAAGTCAATTTATGCACACACCAAGGAAACCACATATGGATGTTGCCAAAAGGATTCTCAAGTATCTCAAAGGAACCATCAATGAAGGACTTTATTATCCTTATGTATCTGATTTAGGTTTGAAGCTATTTTCTGATGCAGATTGGGCTGGCTCCAAGGAAGATAGAAGGAGCACTTCAGGTTATCTTACCTTTGCAGGTTCAAAGCTTATTTCATGGTCATCCAAGAAGCAACCGACAGTTGCTCTCTCTTCTACTGAAGCTGAATATAGAGGTCTTGCCATAGCTACACAAGAAGCTATGTGGATGAAGACATTATTCAAAGATCTTGGATTGGAGTTTGGAACTCCAACTATTTTTGGTGACAATATGAGTTCTATTCATTTGGCTGCTAATCCCATTTTTCATGCAAGGACTAAACATATTGAAGTTCATTATCACTATGTACGAGAAAAGGTTCTAAGCAAAGAGATTCAAATATCATATGTGTCCACTCATCAACAATGTGCAGATATTCTAACCAAAGCATTGGATGGTACAAAGCTTTGCAAATTCAAGGCTATGATAGGTTTGCAGGTAATCTTGGAAGATTGAAGACCTCAAGCATACTTGGCTTGAGGGGGAGCTGTTGGAGCAAGTCTATGACAAGCCTAAGTATTGGCTTGAGTCCCACAAAGTCATAGAAAAAGCCTTAAAATGAAGACTATGTAAAGTTCACTTGTGAACTACCTCTTGTAATTTTTTGAAGAGTTTACTTAATGTAAAAGTAAGAGAATCTTAAGTGGTTGAGTCCACATGATCAAAAAGGGAAAGAGGAGCCACGAATTCTTGATTTGTGGTAGGTAGAGAATCAAATCAATCATTGATTGATTGGAGAGTGATTGAGGGAAGTTAGCCTCCCAAACTCAACTATAAATAGATGGCAGTTTTAGTCGTGGTTAGAGAGACCTATGTGAAGACCTCCAAGAGCTGAGCTTTATGCCATATCAAGGTGTGATTACAAGGCACACATATGTATCAGTAAGTCATTGTATTGTACAAGCAATAAACTTTTGTTTTCATGATTATTTGAGTTCATCTTTCCATGTTCTTGTGAAGTGTACTACTCACTGCCATTACTCTCAGTTTTCTCAGTCATCTTGCAGAGATGTTTTCTCTGAGCTTGGTGCATCATTTTCAGTGATTTAACTTGGTAAAGTTAGCTCTATACGTCTACTATAGGCTCACAAATTTTCATGTCATTTGGATGTTGTAATCTTCAGTTATGTTCATTTGAAGTCATCAGGGTCTGTTCATCTTCACTTCTCTGTCAAGTACCCGACTTTTTCACTCATCTTATCAGAGGTGTTTCTCAGTGGTTACTTATCCAAATTCAGTGATTTAAATCTTGTTGGATTCAGCTTACTGTCTAGTATAACCATACAAATTTTCATAATCATTGGATTCCTACAGTTTGAGTTATGTTGATGTTTCTGATCACTAGTCTCAAACTATAGCAGCCCGTGAAAATCGGGATGATGTCATCAGTTGTTAAAACTCATTCTCAGTGTGTGGTTCATTATTTTTGATAAGATTACTCTTGAAAGTTAGCTATTTAAGTTACCTAGACTTCCCCAAGAGGAATTAAGCTAATTGCTACTGTGCTTAGAGAATTATGTAAAACACTGGACATGTGTATGAACCAAGAATAGCAAGTTTTCACCTCTGAGCTAACTCCAACTTATCTGTTTTGATCTATCTTTTTGAGAGTGATCTTCCAAGGTACATAGGGTGTCTAATACATCCATTGGCAAGCTAAAAGGACCCACCATATACTTCTGGAGTTCATTTGGCTGGTGTAGATCAAGGATTTTGCAACACCTCTTCATCTTCAAGCACATACCTATCCATCTCTTCACAATCTTCATAATAGCATTTTTGTTTTCCTTCAGGCACACTATATGTTTCTGCATCTTCATCCACTTATCATTTAGTTCCATGAAAAATCTGTTGCGCCTTCTAGTTGCTTTCCACCTCGTTATTTGCGTAATTCTCAAAGAAGCTTTTGAATAAGATCCTCTTGCTCATGGACCTTTTATGTCAAACCTTCCATAGTTCTTGAGGATCAATTCTGCTTTGATACCACTTGTAGCATTTCGTCAACCATAAGCTTTTGATTACTCAAGGATAGTGGAAGAGACAATACGAAACTTGCACAATATGAGGAAGAATTTGACATAGAAGAGTAGACAAGATATGACTCACAGAAAGAGAAATTATGATATTATATATGTGAATCAATCGATACAATAGCTTTGAGAAATAGCTTCTTGGTGAAGCCTCTACCTCTTGACCACCCCCAAGCTATCACAATCTCATTCACACTTACACTCTCAATCACACTCTCACTCTCAATCACAAGGTTATTCTTTGATTTTTGCCTTCCTCCTCTTTGATGTAGATCTTCTTATAATAGAGTTGATCGCTGAGAAGTGTGCAATCTAGTAGATGTAGAAAAAGGTGATTGTCTACACGACTTTCATATAAAGCATGTGTTTGTACTAGAGCTTTCTTTAGCAGTACCTATAAAAAATAGACGAAAAACAACAAAAGGACATATCCGAAGACATCCATAATTGTGAATGATAACACATGTGATTTAAATTCATGAATTTGAATAGAAATAGAGAAGCCCTCTTTTTTTTAATTACCTAAAAAAACGAAACTTTTCTAAGACCTCTAACTCAAAAATAGTGAGGAACTAGCTTAAGCTTGTGAGAGACACTTTTATTCAATTTTTTGATCTACACAACGGTGATAGAGATGACCTAGTTCTACTTCCAAGTATCACTTTTGAGCCTTGCAAGTTGAGAAATTCTAGAGAGAGAATAAAATCAAGGATTTTCTTAGAATGGACTAAATGTTGAGTGTTGGAGATAGACGTTTGTGGAAGCACAGGAATAGCACAAGGAAGGAGAAGACAATACTGAATGTATTACTTGAGAATTGTACAAAGATAAGTAGCCCATTAGGGCAATAGGTGTATATACAAGCCACGGGAAATAAATCTCCTAAAGAGGGAAAAAGTGCCCCGGCGATCCTAGAGTGTTCACACACATCACTACCTAAATATATCAACAAATCCCCCTTCAGAGTGATGCAGTGAACAAGTAACTAGAACTCATGTATAAGGAAGTGCCAAGCTATGTGGAAGTCACTCCACAAAAAGGAAGTAAGCCCAAAGCTTTGCGGAAATCTTCAAACTTCTCCTTGGGCAGAGCCTTCGTGAAAAGGTTTGCAATGTCCTTCTGCGTGGGCACATATGCCGAGCTGATCTCCCCAGTAGAGAACCTCTCCCTGACATAGTGATAATGCACCTCAATGTGTTTAGTGCGAGCATGGAACACAGGGTTCCTCGCAACTACCAATGCGCTCTTACTGTCAGTGAAGATGGTGGTGGCAGAATTCTGACCAACACCCAAATCAGCCATAAGGCGTCTGAGCCACACACACTTACCAGTAGCTGTGAAAGCTGCCCTATACTCAACTTCACAATTGGAAGTGGCCATAGTAGGCTACGTCTTGCTCAACCAAGATATACATGACCTACCAAGCATGAAGCAAAAGCCACTAGTGGACACACGAGTGTCATAGCAACCAGCCCAATCAGAGTAAAAAAAAGCATGCAAATCTAGCGGTAGTGATCCCGCCTTGGGATAAAACAACCCAAGTAGCCGAGTACCACTCAAGTAGCAAAAGATGCGCTTAACCGCCTGCCAATGCTTGACTCCTGGGCAATGCATAAACCTGCTCATCTGTGAGACAACAAACTGAATATCTGGTCGAGTAATGCATAAGTAAATCAAGCATCCAACAACGTGCTGATAGAGAACAACATCAAATGCATCTCCAGCATCATGAAGACTCAAACGTAAACCCGTCTCCATAGGTGTGGCAATAGGCTTACAATCTTCAAGGCCAAAACGCTGCAATAATGTGTCAATATATTTCGTTTGAGACAAGGCCATTCCACCATCAACTTGCATAAATTGAATGCCCAAATAGTGATGCAAATTCCCCAAATCAGACATCTCAAATGAGGCATGCAAATCAGCCTTAAAATCAGCAATATGCCCCTCATGAGGACCAGTGAGCAGCATGTCATCAACATAAACCACAATGATCAGAAGCACATAATTAGCACGCTTAACATATAAGGTGCTTTCAGTTGGATTGTTCTCAAAACCATGTGCAATGAGATAGGCATGTATCTTCTCATACCAAGCATGTGGTGCTTGCTTTAAACCATATAATGCCTTCTTTAACCTACACACCAGGTTTTCATGCCCTTTCTGCACAAAGCCATGGGGATGAAAGACATACACTTCTTCATGCAAGTCACCATTCAGAAATGTAGTTTTAATGTCCAATTGATGTACATTCCAACCATGATGGGCTGCAAGTGCACAAATGCTTCGAACAGTAGTCATATGGCATGTAGGTGCAAAGGTCTCATCAAAATCAATGCCTCTTTCTTGCGCATAACCCTTTGCAACAAGCCTAGCCTTATACATGTCAACTGTACCATCAGGTTTATGCTTTAGCTTCTATACCCACTTAGTGCCAATGGCCTTCTTGCCACGAGGAAAGTCACATAAAGTCCAAGTACCATTCTTCATTATTGCATCATATTCACATTGCATAGCAGCCATCCAATTTTTTGAATTTTGTGCTTCATCAAATGAAACAGACTCATTCTCATCACAGAGACTAGATGCAGCCATAGCATAGCAATCCGATGCAAAAGAGGCACTATGAGATCTTGAATGAGTAGGATATGATAGAGGTGCATCTAATTTGCTGTCATGCAAAGTCTGCACCAACCATTTTGGCATAGTTTTTGCCTACTCTATATCAACTCTCTCATCAACTAGTGGTATCATGTAAATCTGCATCAGAAATGGAATGATCTGCATCATCACATGAAACCTGCAAAGGCTGAGAAGTTGCCTCATTAGGACCAGCACTAGATTGTCCACCTGTAAAAAGAGACATCAAAGTATCATACATGTCTTTGGAGCTAACAAATGTCTCCTTAGTACATGAAAGCAATGGCTGAATAGCATCTTCCACAAAAACAACATCACGGCTAACCAGAATGTGTTTAGTCTGTGGATGATACAGACAATAGCCTTTACTTTTAGAACTGTACCCAACAAAAATACATTGTATTGCTTTATCATCCAATTTTCTGCGATGTTATTGAGGCACTAATGCATATGCCAAACAACCAAAAACACGCACATGATAAACAGATGGCTTGGGATCATGCCAAGCCTCATATGGAGTGATAGACTGCAGTGCTTTAGTGGGACACTGTTGAGAGCAGTATGGGCACCCAAGGACTGACTAGACAAGGAAGCCAACGGAGAGAGTCAGAGTGAGGTGAAGGAGTAAGTAGACAAAGCAGTCGATGCAAATCTAGCAGATAGGCCCTTCAAATTTTTCCAAATCAACATCTTTATAACAGTGATTCTTATCACTAACAATCATTGTAAATACCATTTCATATTTTTGTAGCTCCATTTTGTGCAAGCTAAGGAGTCCTTGAGCTTGAGGAGCCTTAGAAGTACCTACATATCAATTTTCGTATTTTTTAGACTCCGTTTAAGCCCTCAAATTGGCCCTGGAACCTAATTTTTAACTAGGCCGGACACTAGGTCTGGACAGGGCCAAAACCTAGTCAAAAACTATAAAAAGAGCTAGAGAGCTCATTTTTGAGGTGAGATTGTAATTGAATTGAACTTGTAAGAGCTTTTTGAAAGTAATCTAAGAACTCCATTGCTTCTCACTCTTTGTCTTGCCGTGTGTGCGCGTGTGTGTGTATGTGTGTGCATGTTTGTGTGCTTCTCACTCACGCACTTGTGCCTCCACTTGCTCGAGGTCTTCATACCATCCTCACGTCTTCCCGGATTGACATTAAAGGCGGTGCTACTCATCACTGAGCTACACCAAATTTTGGCGCCGTTGCCGGGGATCGAGCTTTGAGGACGAGCGTGTGATGGTAAGACGTAGATTGGAGACGTTGGCGTTGTAGGTAATTTCTCTACTTTTCCTATTTTTCTCTTTCTTACCACACCACCATCATCACCATCATCATCATCACCATCTTCCACCTCCACTTCCATCATCGCGAAAATTTCAGTTTTTTTATTATATCACCTTCTCCACCTCATTTCCCTCATTTCACTTGTGAGAGAGAGCGAGAGAGTGAACTGTTGTGTGCTATTTTCTGCATGCTTTTGGAGTTTCTTGCAGGTTTCAGCAGCATCATCCCCTCCAGCACGTCGCGCAGGTACGGAAATGTGCAGAACTGTCTCGACGTCGCCGACTCCTGTCGCATTAGGAAAAAAAGTGAACCCTGCATGGGCCTTGTAAGGATTCCTAATTTTTAGGGATTAAGCTTAATCTTGTTCTTTGTTAAGGGGACAAAGTGCATTTAATAGAGCACTTTTTGGTAGGCTGAAGTAGGCTTTTTTTTAGGCTGAGCTAGGACCTTCTCTCTCTTCTGCACATAGAGAGAGAGAAAAACCACTTTCCACCTCATCAAATCCGTCCATCTTTATGAATAAAAAAATGAGTTTTCTGAAAAAGTCTCTTTTTCAGCTATTCTTTATTCAAAATGGCCCATACTTTTATGTATATGTCAGAACTTAATTTTTTTAGACTTATTTTTATAAAAAATACTTAAAAAACATACTTTTCAAAATCCCTCCAAAAGTTAAGTGCCACATCATCAAACTCGTAACTTTGGTTGCCCCAAAACATGAATTTTTGAAAAAAAACTCATTTTCCCTCTAACATACTGAAAAAAGTCATTTTGACCTATCCACATACCAAAACACACTTTTTTTCTTGCGCATAGCTACTGTACTAGCCATTCCAGCCATCTGTGTGCTTCTTCCCATTCGATGCTGGAGTTTTGGAACATCATGGTGCTCACATGTATTATGAACATGACACCAGCACCAGCGCGTGCTCCTCACTCAAAGAGTGTACATGTTCGTGTTCCTACAGAATTTGCACCAACAACTAGAGGTAGCAATGACATAGATTCTCAAAATGCACGACGTGCAGCTGGAGAGAAGAATATTGATCTTTGGGTCCATGGTGCTTTGTATCCCTTGGATCCAATGGCTAATGTTCATCCTAGATTCCATACTATCTCCACATTTCTACAATTCCTTGGTTCCGGTGAAGATGGACGCTTGTGTACAATTCAAGATACACAGTTTAGAGAGTGCTATACACACTTTAGAAAGTGCTATCAAATCTTTGGATGAGCACAATAATAGACTCAAACAAGATGTGGAAGAAAAGGAGAGCACAATTACAAATTTGAAAGCCAATCTTACACAACTAAAAGAGACTCCACTTGGGATGAGATTTAGGAAACGACCATTATCATCCTTTCAAGCTCTTTCAACTGGTGGTGGAGCACGGAAGCGACGTGTTTACGCACTTAGGTATGTATTTCCTTTGTTTAGTTATGTTAAAAGACTTTTAGATTGAGATTCTTATTGTGCAGGTCATTTGTTGAAGATGCGAGTGCTTCCTCAACAATGGAGGATCAATTGAAGTTTCTGAATTCTTGTCTTAGCAACAAACATGTGCTTATGATCTTGGAGTCACCAATAGGAAATCACATCAAAACCCAAGTGATTAAAGATTTTGCAGGCAACTTAGAAGATATTATTAGTCCTAGTGAGGTACAGATGGTATGTGATGAAGCAGGTGTTAGTACTAGAGCGTACACTGCATTGTACAATCTTTTGAAGCAGGCTCTACAAAACAAAGGTATTTTCTAGAGCATTTTTCCATGCCCTTACAAGGTATCTGTGAGGAAGAAGATAACCAATGAGGATGTAGCCAATACTCTTGGCAATTACTTGCATATAGAAGATGTTATGCCTGCATCCATTTATCATTCATCTACATCAAAGAAAGAGTTGAAAAACACATCTAGACAGGGATTCATCTACACAAAGTACAACAACATATTTGTCAATTTGGAGAGGCTCCAAAAGGAAATGGTTAAATTTTACAAATCCACACTTCAAGGTATATCCATTGTTTTGATAATGACATTCATAGTATTTTTAATAATATAATGTTTGTTATTTGATGTAGATTGTGGTTCCAAACTCAAGTTTGTATTGAAGCTAGACGAATGTCAAATCATAAAGGGACGCCGTATGGAGAGACTTAGTGTGACACTCATGAACGAAGCTATGGCCCATGCTATTATTGATGATAGTGAAGAATCTACCCATCACTTTACATATAGTGTCCAATCAGAGAAAGATATATGGTGGTTAGGTGCTATTGAAGTACCTAAAGAATCCAATGATGTTCTTACATGGATTTTCAATAGGATCCCATGGATCACAGAGGTGATAACTTCTCAAATTCATGGTGCCAAAATCAATGTAGAAAGCCTTGGTGATTTTGAAGTAGAGTGGCACTTAGGTGGAGACTTAAAGACTATCAAATGCGTGTTAGGGTGCAAACAAGGTGCATCTACTCTCTATCCTTGTCCATATTGTACACGAGGTTATAAACGAACAAAGAGAAAACAAAACAACATAGATGATTTAGTTGATGACACAGATGCAACTCCATCTGCTGAATGGGATACACCTTTAATGAGGTGTCCCATGTTAGGTACACCTAATCGTGACATGTCAGATAAGGATTGGAATCCCATTATTCCATTCCCTTTAGTCAATGTCCACTTTTGCACCTTGCATGCCTTCATGAGAATTTTTGATAGACTATTGAAGCTCCATATAGAATACGCATTTGCCATGAAACCAGTTGATAAATCTATTCAAGCTATAAAGAAATTGGAGGAACTTCTTAATTCAATTGGTTGTCATGGTGGAAATGTAACCCTAGTTGTTAAGAAAGTTGGAGAATCTCAAGATAGCTTGCAACAAGTGTCAATGACAGGGAATAAAGCAAGACATTTTTTTAGAAGAGGTACTAGCACTCAAAATAATGAACGTTATGAGCTGTGGAAAGACCTATGCATGATCACAACAGACAATGACTCTCAAGTTGATCTTTGTAATAAGAGAAAGAAAGTTTGGTCGAGCTTTGATAAGGTTGTAGGCTTAATGGGTCTGACTAGGTCTAGTGCTATTCAACGTCAAATGTTTCAAGAAACATTAGTGGAGTTCACCAAGTGTTTCATTCAATGTTGGGGAGAGAGCAATATAACACACTACATTGTAAGTGTAATCTTCTTCTACAAGTGTTCATTGCACTTACCTTTTTCCAATGTACTTAACAATTTTTAGCATATTTTGTTTGCACATGGAGCTTTTTTCATGCATCGATATGGGTCATTAGAGATTTTCAGTACCCAAGGAATGGAAAAGTCACACTACAAAGCGAGGGGTGTCTACTTCAAAAACACCCGACATGGTGGTGGCCCAATGCAATCAAACTACATGGAGGAGATGTTTAATTGGTTTTACCGCACTACATTCTCGAGAAAGTTTTTTGTGGAACGACTTAGGGATTCAAAATTGGCAAAACTTGCAAGAAAGATGCAACACAACATTGCCAGTGAGAAATGGAAGTCATCGTTAGGTCCTCTTCATCATGCTCAGTGGCGTGCAAGGAGACAACGAGAAGGCTCAGCTTGGAAGTAAAGTGAATTCGCTATTTCCCATTATGTGGTAATACATATGATTATTGTAATCTTGATTTCAATGTGTTATTATTTAATATATAATATTCTGTATGGTTTTAAACAGGTTTTGTCCGTTCTAGTGTGAACAAACAGTTTTTTAAAAAACTCTATAAATAGAGAGAACTCACTTCATTTCACACTTTTTGCAACTCAAGAGAATGGCACGCACCAAGCAAACTGCAAGGAAAGATCGCGTCTTCTTTCCTAGCCCTCATCTAGGGACACAACGCCCACCATGGTTGCAACCCCCCCAAAGGCCTCGAAGTGGTTCCCAGAGCACATCTGTGCCTGTGTCACACGATGGCACACCACCTGGGAGCAATTCAGTGCGAGAAAATGAAGTGTCCAATATACAAGATTATTACACTCCAGGACGATCAGAGGCCATTTCAGATGATGAGCCACCAACAAGGACACCCATCAAATCAAGACCCAAACAGAAGTTGATCAGAAGGAGTGTACCAGAGAGCGACGAAGAGTCATCCCAAAATGAGGAAAACAACAATCAACCACCATGGAATGATATGCAAATACCAACGAGCCATAGGGTGACACATGGAGGTAAGACACTTCCACAAGGACAAGGGCAAATACCAACAGAGGAGGAAAGAGAGCAAAGTCAACAACCACATCAACAACAAAATGTGCAAGATGAAGCTGGGCCCTCACATCGTGTACATCGGAGAAAAAAAAACTATCAACCTCGATGTCGACCTCAACGCCAGCCAAACATACCTCCCAACCCAAGAGCTCCACAAAGACGAAGGAAGCACTGCAGGGCTTTTGCAGAGATACGACACTACCAAAAGTCCGTTGAACTACTCATACCACGAAGAGCTTTTGCAAGGGTAGTGAAAGAGGAACTACAAAGCTACCAAGCAGGTCTAAGAATACAAGGGATAGCACTTGAAGCACTTCAAGAGGCAGCTGAGGCCTACCTCATCTCCATGCTTGAGGACTCTAACCTCTGTGCTATCCATGCCAAGAGAGTAACCATACAACCGAAGGACATTCAGCTAGCAAGAAGAATTAGAGGAAATAACCCATGATGTGTATATTATACCCTATGATAGGCTACTTTGCGATGTAATACAATGGATAATAGAAAATTTTGTTTTGACTTATATTCTTTGTCTCTTTTTTCTCTCTCACTCTCTCTCTCTCTCTCTCTCTCTCTCTCTTTCAGTCAGTTATATATGGATTCAGTTAAACATGCATGCACTTGCCTATTGTTTTATGACTAGATATGTTCCTTTTCTACATACTGGTGTGCAACATGTCCTTTTCATACCAAAAAACCCCCAGCCACAGAAACGTGGGATTCAGCCCTGCAAAATTTTTGCAGGGCTGAATCCCGCGTTTCTGTGGCTGGGGTTTTTTTTTGCAATATTTGGTCTTTGGTAAGCATAAGACATATGGTAGAGATGCAATGGTCTAGGTATTAAGAGGTTATACCCTATAGGAATTGAGATCTTTAGCTACTAAAGGCTGAGTTTATACCCTACTGAAAACTTCTGGTCCTGATAATACCAAAACCAATTGAAAATCTGAAATTACATAGTTTCCTATGTATTGTAGCACCTAAAAACACTAGATAAAGCCAAAAAAGCCCCAGCCACAGAAACGCGGGAAACAGCCCTGCAAAAATTTTGCAGGGCTGTTTCCCGTGTTTCTGTGGCTGGGGCTTTTTTGGCCTTTTTTAAGCATATAATCATACAGAGGACCAAAGCACAATACAAAGACCCCCAATTAGATACAATTTGTGGAGAGAAGATAAGTTCAATTTTTTAGCACATTCATATACAGAACTAGACAAATGATGAAAAAAAAAGTTTGTATTATCAAGACATTACATCATTTCTCAGCTGCCTTCAATTTCTCCACAACTTTCTTTCTCCTTTGGAGAGATTGAGGCAGCTGGTAAGTCAATACAGATCTTGATATTACATGGGGGTCTTGCATTCCAAGACTCATGGCGATACCTATTTGCCCTAATACTTTTCCTCTAAAATTAAGTCCTAAAGTAGTTACAACTAAGGATTTCCTAACCAAAATGACACAATTAGTGCCTTGGGTAATTGTACATAAACACAAAATCTTGCTAAGGGCCTTCAAGCACCAAGTGATGAAGTGCCCATCGGGACTGTAGTCTTTGTGTATGATAACAAAATCATCCTTTGGCAACTTTCCGATGTAGTTTGCCAAGGATGCACCACTCCCACGAGAAGCTCGATCCCCACCAGACCTTGCTGCGAACTTGTCGAGCTCAATTGCTTCCTGTTAAGAACAAATGAGAATTCAAGCTCTTACAATGTTAACTTAAAATTATCGATTTATTTAATTCAATTACCACTTACATCATGAAGCTTGTCTTCTTCCTCCCCTCTTCCAGGGGCATCAAGATCAATGCTAGAGTGGGCCATGCCACTCTGCTCTGCTACATGGGATGTAGGAATTTTTTGCTTCAGTATCCTCTCCTGTGCTGCACTGAACTCCTCCTCTATAGTAGAATTGTTGTCATCATTTAAAATATCAGCACACACCATTGATATGGTGTCTGCCACAGAATCCCCAAGTGGGATGGACTTCTTTTCAAGTATGTCAGATGTGTTGTCAAGTGGAACATCTGACATTGTGGAGAAAATACTCAAGCATTCATCTAGATGTAGACCGAATGCCTTCTCAATGTCATGGAGTAAAATAAATTCCTCTCCATCCACAACGATGCAGGAGAGATATTCAAGTTCCACCTCTGGTAATGTGGGCTCAGAGGGGTTGAGATTTGAAGGGGGGGCCTCCTCCATGCTTGATTGCACATGTAGTTTATCCTCAACACCACCAGGGAATTCTTGGTGGATTGTAATGCTTTCTTTGGAAAAATTTATGGCCTCTGGTTGAGGCTCATTCTTCTCCTTAACAAAACCCCCAGTGGCAAGGTTGGGGAGCTCAACAGGTGTAGGTTCCGGCTCCTCATTAATAATAAAATATGTTGTTGCAGTGTAGGATAGGTACTTTGTACCCATCCTCTTCTTTTTGTTAAGTTTTTTTACTAATGGCACAGAGTCATCTAGTAAGTGCCCAGCAGTTTCCGCAATTGCCATGAAGCGCTTAAGGCGCTTCATGAAGGCTTCATCGCCTCTATGTATGTAGAGTAGAAGGTCACATGGAACCCATTTACCCTCATAAGGCGGTATTTCTATAGAAAAACGCAAGATGTAGTACTCAAGGAACTCTATGATTTCCTTGAGCACATCAGAGTTCAGTTGAATTGTTTTGTCTAGATCAGGGACCCTAGACAGTAGGTCATACAAGTGGTTCTGACCTTTGAACTCAGTTGATTCCAAGAACTCATTGAAGAGTTCATGTGGACGTTTGAGTTGCAGGGTACTGGAGGATGCGGCAGCCATTGCGCGTGATGCTAGCTTGTGTGCGTACTCTGCTAGTGATTGTAGCTCTTCTTGGTTGCAAAAGTGAGAAATGAGAGAATAAGTGTTGCTTTTATAGTAGTTTCAAAATTTTAAAGTGAGTGGGACCCATTTTAAAACTAAAACTGATACCTTCAAATAAAACAATCATGCACAGAACTCTCAGAAAAAAAACTTTTGCTCATAAAAAGATTGAACAGAATCATTAACCAGAATAAGATACACGACAACACAATAGAAAAAAAAAATTCTCAGAACTTTAAAATTATAATAAATTGCCATTGGAAAAACCAAAGATTTGGCAAACTGTACATCATATTGAGATCAAAAAATTTTACATGCTACATGTCTTGCATGTTAAATACATTGTTGCAGATGTAGGATTATAAATGGAACATAGGTGTGTGTACACTGTAGCACTCAAATAGTCCTTGAGCTATGACAATGAAAGTTGAGTTCCATCCACACTCCATTCAAGGAGGACTTTAATTTTATCCTCCAACCTCTTACCAATCTGCAGACAAATAGAAAACTTTAAATGAACATATTTGAGTGTAAGAATTTGTATAAACAAAAGAAGAAATACCATATGCTACTTACCTTATGCCCTTGTATTCTGAACTTTGATTGATCCAGATCCTCAAATCCCATGATTACTAGATGTTCTCTCACGTTGGCAAGAGTACAATGATGATTTACTGAAATAACTTCCATTTCATTGTTGGGTAGATTTATCTTAATTTCAAATGAAATTAAAACACCCTCAGAACTTTGTAATGGTATCCATTCACCAAGTTTACACATCCAACGATCATAATAGAATCTAATGTACAATGAAGTACGATGTTTCAAGTATCGAAATCCTATGCCTGTTGCACCAATTTTACAAATGTATCTATCCCCTTTGGTGCATCCTTCTACAAGTCCCCATTTTTCACCTAGCAAACACTCTACCTGCTCATGCGTGATATCTTTTAACATGAACATTGTTGACGTCTCTAGAATTGTGAATATCTGAAATAAATGTACAAAACAATGAACAGGAACACACCAGTGTAATCCTATAGATCTTGAAACTCTTGTAAATTTCAAAGAGTTGTGTATGTCCATCACCATCTTATGCTTCAAAGATGTTAATGTCCATACATCAGGTTGCGGCCACTCAAGCTTTAAGAGAGAATCTACCTTAATCATCTCTAACTTGCCAAAATCATTTGATGAAGAGGGTACAACATATGTATGTGTGTAAAAGAAAACTCTCTCACATAATAGCTGAGCAGGACGGGCTTGTGGAAAGACTATCGACCCAACATCTGCATGCAATGCTTGGAAAGTACCTGTAAGACTATGAAGTGGTTGTTCTTCCACCAAGGTAGAAGGAAATATGTCTACAACAAAAAAATACACAACTTAGCTAGGTATATTCTGAAATTTGGACAAAAGTCAATGAGTAATACTTACAGTTGATAGGATATCTCATTTTGTTTGAGTTTTCCAATTTCATGGTTGACATTGTGAACACATGTTGTACAATGGCAACAGTTTCACCATTTTTGAGCTTTTTGAAGCCTAGTAACTTCCCTTTCCAATGAAGATCCAAGTTTCCACGATCTCTCACACGGTGAGGACCAACACCAGAGGGTTGCATGTACACCCATGCACCTTTGCAGAACTCCTGTCCTAACCAAAATCCTTCTGGAGCCTTGATATTGTGACATTTTATCGCGATAACCTCATCTTTTGGACGTCTATGAGATTTAGGTTTCTCCATTGGAGATCAGGCTATGGAAATGACAGTAGGAATTCAAAGAAGATGATGCATAGAGAAAGAAATGGAGATGCAGGAGCTGCAATGGTGTGCTAGGGAGAGAAAGTAGTGGAAAGAGATGACTTTTTGGGACCTGGGTATGAAAATGGGAGGTTTTGGAGGGAGAAAGTTGCATTTTGAGTTATTTTTGAAAAAGTCACTTTTTTCACTTCAGTTCATGCACGGATTTTGATTTAGAACCCAAAAATAGCACTTTTGATCCTAAAAAGTGGTTGGGGGACCATTAAATGGTGTTATGATGAGTTTTATAACTTTTTGAAAATTTTGAATTTTTGGGCCCAGGTAAGTTACGAGATTCCTTTCTCTCTCTAGAGGCAAAACCTGAACATAGGGGAATCCTGTCCCCTCATCCCCCTTCAGCCTAGTGATTTATAGGCTATAGACTGTGTCCACCACCCTCCTCTCATTGGTCCATCACTAATCACTCCTTAATCCAAAAGGCCCATGCAGGGTTCATTTTTTTCCCTAATGGATTGTGATTGACAGAAATTTTCACCCTTTGGTAAATCTGAGTGCACCACAGTGGACTAGAGACCCTGCACACCACACTTCCACAAAAATTTTTGATAATTTTGCAAAATTTAAGTCCATCGCGATTGACAGCTCTGTCCATTGCGATTGACAGCCCTGTCCATCGCGATTGATTGCCTGTCCGTCGCGACCGACTCCTGTCCATCGCGATTGACTGACCCCTGTCCATCGCGATTGATTGACTGTCCATCGCGATTGACTGACCCCTGTCCATCGCGATTGATTGACTGTCCATCGCGATTGACTGACCCCTGTCCATCGCGATTGATTGCCTGTCCATCGCGATTGATTGCCTGTCCGTCGCGACCGACTCCTGTCCATCGCGATTGACTGACCCCTGTCCATCGCGATTGATTGACTGTCCATCGCGATTGACTGACCCCTGTCCATCGCGATTGATTGCCTGTCCATCGCGATTGATTGCCTGTCCGTCGCGACTGACTCCTATCCATCGCGATTGACTGACCCCTGTCCATCGCGATTGATTGACTGTCCATCGCGATTGACTGACCCCTGTCCATCGCGATTGATACTCTATCCATCGCGATTGACAGCCCTGTCCATTGCGATTGACAGCTCTGTCGATCGTGATTGACGGCCAATTTTAGCCAAATTTTTTAGGGTTTTTTTAATTGAAGAGTTGGCTAATTTTGGGCATAAAAATTTTACTCTAGAGCACATAAGGAGGCCTTAGGAAAACAACTTGGGGAAAACCTGTTGCACAGTGATCCTGTTTGAACCCTGTCTTAACCCTAGAACCCTGAACGGTCATAACTTTCTCATACGAAATCCGTTTGCCGTGATTTTTGTTTTGTTGGAAAGCTCGCGGGGAGTACATACCCAAGGGGAACAAAATTCAGGGATCTCTAGAGTTGTGTCCAAAAGTCATCGTGCAAATTGGTGAAGTGTTACATGAATGAAAGTGATTGGTTCTGTCTTTTGAATTTAAGTCTTGAGCTAATAGTGGGCCTTTTACAGATCCTTTGGGAGCATCGAAGGGTACGCAAAGCAAGAGTAAGTGCAGGCTTGGGAACGCGCGTCCTGGGCACACCAGGGCAACAACACAAGGAAAGGAACTCAAGGTTGGAAAACCCGCAACACACTCTGTCAATTCTTAGTTTAGGCTAAGTGCGGGTAGTGTTAGAAGTAATTCCAGGCAACGATAGGCACGAGATAAATCAAAGACTATCTAAGAAATCAAGTTCAAGACAAGAGAGAACCTGTGTGTGTGAACGACAACCTTAAAGGAAAAGAACCTAACATGAAACGACCAAAACTTAAGTGCGAAATTAAACTCAAGTATTCCTAACGACGTGATATCAGACAAGAGTATAAACACGATAATCAACATAAAAAGGGGACTAAGTAATTGGTACAAAAGGACTCTGCAACGAGGTTGTACTCTGGGCAAAAATTGGGCTACTTAGATAGGCATATGAACCTTAGATCAGGACGACATCTAGTAAGGGATAGACAAAGCCTTAGGTCTTCAGAGGCTAGTGTCAACCACACTGCTAGGTCTTGGGCCCAGCAGTTGAGTCACCACTCATACTACCCTAGCTCTGAGACCAGTGAATCAGAGATGTCTCAAGGCATGGATAGACCTACGGGAAGTTCAGGAGTGCCATACTTGCACAGAGTAGAAGGCCCGTACAAGACACAGCTGGAATATCTTAGGACCAACCGATTAGGTGCCAGCATCTATGAGGACGGCCTAGGAAGATCTGTAGTACAGATTAAGAATCCTGATCAATCCATTGGACTAGAGCACCCAGCTGTCAAGTTCGAAAACGGAGCATACTTGGACAAAGAAGGAACCATATATGTAGTCACCAGTCACCCAGATAGGACGGACGAATTTGGAAATGTGATCCCAGAAGCAGACTTAGGTGACCTGGAGCAAGGAAACATGGGTGCAGAGCCTAGAACCCCTCGAGGTAAATCGGTTCTCACTAGGATTATCACACCAGAGTGGATTCCCCAGGATAATAAGAGCATAGATTTGCTCCTCAATCGAGAGACTGATGAAGCCTTTTGGAGGTACAAACCTGACCGGCCAATTGATATAGGATCAATCATGATCTATGAGTTTAAGGATCCTGATAGCCCAGGTAGAGTGACCTACTTAGATCACGCTTCGGAGAGGATCTTTGTGGTGACAGAAAATGATAGGTATGATTACACTTGGAAGGGTGAATTCGTTTTCCCCCAACCAAGATCGAATGTATCCTATGGTCACCCTGGAGCTGGAACATCCCAAGCTCATGGAAAGCAAAGAGAGAGAAGTAGAGATAGACCAGAAGTAAGCTTTGCCAACCCAGTGGGCAGAGAAAGAACGAGGACGGAAACAAATAGAGTAGAACCTGAGATACTTAGAGCTCACAGGAATCAAAGAAATGCGGATGAGTTCCCTCTACCACGACCTAGAGAGCACACAAGGACTTTGAGACCGACTCAGCTAGTTAAGTCCATGAAGAACTACTTCGATGGCACTGGAGATCCATATGATCATGTGGCTGAGTTTAGGCAAGTCTTGAGAGCTGAACAAGTGGAGGATCTATTCACGCAGTACAATGCCTTTGGTCTGCCCTTATGAACACTGCCCTGACATGGTTTCAGCCACTAAATGAGAGGCAGTTCAGGAGCATAGACCAACTCCTAGAGGCTTTCATTATTGAATTCTCTAAGAGTGGCATAAGGCATAATACCTCCTCGCTGATTCACAGCTTCAAGCAAACCCCTCAAGAAACCGTGAGACTTGCAGGAAGAAGATTTAGGCAATACTTAGAAAGATGCCCTGTTTCGGAGCTACCCACAACAGCTAAGCAAGTGGCTTTATTCCTGGATGGATTGCTAAGTACTAAATTGAGATCTTATGTGTACTTGAAGGACCCTAGGACCATAGAAGAGTGTGTGCGCATGTGCATTGACATCGAGGATAACCTAGGGGAGGAGTTAGAGCTTTCCAAGATATACAAAGATTTAGATAGTGCCTCTAACCTCTCTTCCACGCAATCCACATCAATTGAGGAACTTGCAGAGAAACTAGCTCAGAAATTAGGTGTCACTAACAAACAAATCCCAAGGTTTGCCCGTGTGAAAAGGTGCTATACTTGTGGTGGCGACCACATGGTGAATGTATGTCCCATTATGGCTCAACCCCAAGTTAATCCTAGTAGCCAATACTGCACTATAGAACGAAGGTACACCAATCACACCGCGCAAGATTGCCCCTACAATAAGCAAACTGTTAGGCAGACGTACCCACAACCATACCCTCAACAAGGAAGATACCAGAACCAGTACCCACCTCAGCAGTATGCTAGGCCTCAACAAACCTACCAATCCTATCAAAACCAACAAAGGCCTCAGCCTGTGCTAGCACAACAACCCCCAGCTCCAGCTAATGTGATTCCGGTAAAGTATGCTGTTGCAGAAGAAAACCTGAATAGAGCTATAGTCCCTGTAACACCAGTGCTTTCAGAAAGTGATCCCAGTGACCATAGCTTTGATTCTACACATGTTGATAGTCCCCAGGCTTACTACATGCAATCTCCTGAACATGGTGAGTCCTACTATAGTGAAGAGCCAAATGAACCTAGTTGGGAGTCAGATTACACAAACGTCATGTATGCAAACCCCAACCCTAGACCTCAACCTAGGCAGGTAAGACCCCCATTCCCTAGAGGACCATGTTACAGATGTCAGGGGGATCACCTCATTCGTGATTGTCCCTTGCCTCCACCTACACAACCCCAGTCAGTGACGATTCAGGGTTTTTGCCAAGAGTGTGGAAAGGATCATCTCTTACGAGACTGCCCCAAGAATCCTAATAATATGCCAAAAATTACTCCTATTAACGTTATTGGGTTAGTGGTAGATTCCAGAGGCAGTGTCACTTCCACTACACCTGTGCAAGTGATCACTAGAGCTCAAGCATTGCAGCAAAACCCAGGGGTAAACCAGGAGAAGAGCCTAGATGTTAGTGAAGCAGAGAGCATGACAAAGAAGAGGACTAGAGCTTGGAGAGATAGCCGTGAACGTATGAAAAGGCAATGGGCAAAGAAGATGAGTGAACTTGAGGAAAGTCTACGAGAAACCAAGGCCAAAATCATAGAGATCACATCTCAACCGCACTCTCACACATTCCCACCGCTACCATCCCCATCACCCTCCATCCCTCCACCCGCTCATACACCCCACGTGACCCACCCACCACCCCAAGCAGGATCAGTATTAGCTGATCCCACTCCCAAAGACCTTAATATGATGCTTAAAGCATATCACGCCAGAATCAAAGAAGGGCCAAATGTAACTGATCATGAAAAGTGTTACCCAAGAGTAGAACTAGAGTTAGAACGAACCAAAATTTGTGCTAAGATGGTGGAATTTGCTCAGACCATGTTTGAGGCCAGTCGCCTATTTAACATCTCTAGTTCAGCGAAGACACAGTTGCATTTTGATGGACTGTTAGAAAGAATAGAGAAGCTGATTGCACAATCAGAAAAGGAACCCGACTCTCAACACAAGGACAAGGCAAGTGAAAGATTAAGCATCCCTGCTCAGGAAGCCTATGTGCCTGAAACCTATGTGCCTAACTCTACGGAGCCAGACACATCATCTTCTTTGAATCGGTTCACACGAGAATTCCTACGCGAGATTCAAGAAGACAAATGGGCTAAAGAGAGTGAAGTCCCTCCTCCTATTGAACTTGTGGATGATGCACGCGACCAATTCCCACAAGACATCCCATCCATTTATGAGGAGCAGGAGAGCACCCACTCTCAGGACAGGCTAGAACTTGAGTCTAACTCTCTACAAGAATTACCCCACTTCACAGGCCCATGGGAAGCCAAGTCTACTTGTATGAGAGCACCCACGGTCATGGTACGAAATGAGGACTCAGTCTTACCTAGGAACACAGAGGTAGTGAAAAACACTAAAGTGCAGTGCAATCTCAAGTTAGAAGAGCTACTCAAGATTATACCTGAATTATGGAAACATGTAGCCAAACAAGTACCAGAAATAGCCAAACCTCGTTCCCAGGTAGGATCCCAGAGAACAGTGCCAGAAATACCCTTGGATAAGATAGGAGATATGTGTGAAGGTGAAGAAGGTAACACCTATCTTCCCATTACCTACCAGGAGTACACCACCAAGGCAATTTTGGACTCAGGTGCAGGAGTTGCAATTGCCACCACTTCCCTATGGAAGCGTTGGGGCAAGCCAGCACTCAGGCCAACGAGAATGAAATTGCAGATGGTCGATGGTCATATTGAGAGACCCTTAGGATTGCTAGAAGGAATAACTCTCACCACTTGTGGTGTCGAGTTTGAGCATACATTTGCTATATGTGACTTCAGCAAAAATCATGCCTATGAGATGATTTTGGGAAGACCATTTATGCGACAGTTGCAAGTGGTACAGGACTGGGGAACCAACTCCTTGTATTTGCAACACTTAGGTGTTACAACCAAAGTAAATCTCAAAGATTACTCTCATAGAGATGTCCCTCCCATCCAATGGAATCCCATCCATAGAGCCAAAGATGATACGGAATCGGTGCATTCCATAGGATCAGGATCCTCATGGATGCATGAAGACACTCACTTATGGATGTGTAAGGTAGCAGTAGAAGAAGAGAAGAGAGAGAAAGCCAGAGAGGTAGGTGCAAAAGAAAACCATAGATCAATTCAAGACCCAACCTATGCACCTGTAGTCTTTCCTGATGAGGAATTTTAACCCCATGACTGGGCAGAAATCCTAGCAACAATGGATGTAGCCATCAATGAAGAACAATGGACACCCCACTGTGATGAGGATGGCTATGACATTTCAGTCTTCTCCAAAGAGCCAATCATGGGAGAGGCAGTATTAGAAGAGTGCGAACCTAGCCCTGATGCAATTGAGGAGGTAAGTGACTCCGATCTAGAGTCGATCATTATGGACCCACCTTTTGCATCAGATGAAGAATACTTCCATGAAGTAGAATTTCAACCCCAGAGGCATGGAGAGCTTACAAATGATGTAAGATTAGCCACACATGTGACCCCTAAGGAAGAAGGAAAGAAACAAAAGAAGAGAGAAGTCTCACCAGAAGAGGAAGAATCTTTGTTTGAGGTCCCAGAAAATTTTAAGAAGTATGAGATAGACGACAGGAGGGTCATGATAAGAATGCCTAAACGAGAGGCACAATCAGGAGAGGCCTATGATAACAAAGAAACCACCAAGAAAATAGTAGTGGCCCTAGAAGAAGGAGAGGAGAGATGCACGTACATAGGCCATGACCTGACAGAGGAAGAAGAGCATGCGTTAATAGCCTTGCTAAGAGAATACAGAGATGTATTCGCTTTGAGTTACAAGGATTTGAAAGGTGTTGACTCTGACATATGTTCACACACTATCCCCATGACCTCAGATGCTAAACCCTCTAAGCAAAAGCCCTATACATATAACGATAATTACGCTGCCAAGATCAAAGAGGAGATAGATAGACTGGTCGAAGCTGGATTTATCTATGAAATTGAGCACATTGAGTGGGTATCCCCCATCGTAGTGGTGCCCAAGAAGAATGGCAAGCTGCGTGTATGCATTAACTTGAAGAAGGTCAATGCAGCCACAATTCGAGATAACTATCCGCTTCCCATCACAGAACACCTCTTAGAAAGAGTAGCATGCAAGGAAGTGTACAGCTTCCTCATGGATTTTCGGGCTACAATCAAGTAGCCATTGCTCCAGAGGATCAACATAAGACAACATTTGCCACTGAATGGGGCATATTTGCGTTTCGGGTAATGCCATTCGGGCTTACTAATGCACCTGCTACCTTTCAACGATTGATGTGTCACGTGTTTAAAGAGTTCCCGAGGAAGAACTTAGAAGTCTATGTTGATGATCTTTGTGCTCATTCCAACATCAGACAAACTCATATTCCTGAACTCAGACAAATCTTTGACAAATGTAGAGAATATCAAGTCTGCCTGAACCCACAAAAGTGCGTTTTTATGGTCAGGCAAGGCAAGATTCTAGGACACATAGTGTCAAAGAATGGCATATCCACTGATGAAGAGAAAGTGAGAGCCATAGCCGAGCTTCCAAGGCCAAGGAATGTCAAGGAAGTACAAGCTTTCATGGGACATTGTGGTTACTACCGCCGGTTCATTCACATGTATGCTGTCATTGGAAAGCCTATGTACGGACTTCTGACAAACTTTGAGTGGACTGAGGAATGTGAGAATTCCTTCAATGAGCTTAAACGAAGATTATGTTCAGCACCAATCTTGACCACACCAGATTGGACTAAGCCATTCCATGTTCATGTGGATGCATCCAATTATGCTATTGGGTGTGTGCTTGCTCAACCTACTGGTGAAGGTAATATGGATCTTCCAATTGCCTATGCCAGTAGACAATTGAATGCAGCTGAACGAAATTACACCACTACCGAGAGAGAAGGCTTAGGCATGGTGTATGCGGTTAAAAAGTTTAGACATTATTTGCTTGCAAATAAGTATAAATTTTTTACTGACCACCAAGCATTGTTATATCTCGTAAACAAGCCATGCAATACAGGAAGATTAGTAAGATGGTTTCTCTTGCTAATGGAATATGAATTTGAGGTTGTGGTAAGGAAAGGGAGGACTCATTTGAGAGCAGATCATCTCTCTAGGCTCACATCTGGAGAAGCCCCACAAGGAGTGTCAGATGACCTTCCTGATGCTTACTTGTTTAACTTGGAAGTGGTACCGCAGTGGGCTAAGCCATTGGTACCAGTGTTAACATATGGACCTAACCACCCAGTAATAGCCACACAGAATAGAGAGATAGTAAAAGCCCAAAAGTACCACATCATGGCTGGAAGTATGTACAAGCACACAGATCAAGGGATCTTGGCTTGTTGCGTAGAAGAGGACGAGTATGCGAAGTGGTTGCAATTAGCACATGTAGGTGCATTAGAGCAACACTACTCAAAACAACAAACCCTACAAACACTAAGGAGACTCGGAGTGCATTGGCCAACCATGGAAGCGGATGTCCAAAGGTTGTGCAAAGAACGCCCAATCTGTCGCACTAAACCACCGGTGGAACATGCCACTCTTTATCAAGTGTCCATAGTGCCAGATTGGAGTGAACCACTAGTATCCTTCCTGAGGACGAAAACATTCTTTCCAGACATGACTCTGGCTAGGAAAAGGAGTTTAGAACAAGAAGCCCAGGATTACTCTCTCATTGGCGATAATCTATACAAACGTGGTAAAGATGGTTACTTGAGACTATGTGTCCATGAAAGTGAATATTTCAAGATCTTGGAAACTGCTCACCAAGGTGTAGCAGGAGGACACTTTGGACCAGATCGGGTGATCAAGGCAATACTATTTGCGGGCTTCTGGTGGCCGACCCTTCACATGGATGCACATACCTATGTGAAACGGTGTGACGTTTGCCAGAGAACTCAGTATCCTATACGTAAAGACGAGATGCCACTGAAACCCATGATGGGTGGACGTGCATTCTCTAAGTGGGGAATAGACTTCGTAGGTCCTATTAATCCCCCAGCTAAGGGTTCTCATGCAGAATACATCATTGTTGCAACATACTATCTAACTAAGTGGGTAGAGGTAAAAGCCACAACGAAGAACGATGCTCAAACAACAACTAAGTTTTTATTTGAGAATGTGTTCACTAGATACGGGCTACCCATAGAGCTAGTTAGTGATAGAGGCACTCACTTCTTGAATGAAGTGATTGAAAATCTGCTCCAAGAATTCTTGGTAATACATATGAAGTCTGCCCCCTATCACCCTCAAGCAAATGGCCAGGCTGAGAGCACCAACAAGATCTTATGCAATGTATTGACGAAATTAGTGAACAATAAACGCTCTGATTGGGACAAATAGCTACACCATGCTGTTTGGGCATACCGAGTTGCCTACAAAACGGTACTCCAAGCCACTCCCTTTCAAATGGTGTTTGGTCAAAATGCTGTGCTACCTTTAGACTTTTTGATACCTACATTGAAAGTGGCACAAGAGCATGAATGGATGGGTCATGAACTCTCCTCTAGACTTTTTGACCTTGAACGATTAGGAGAAACAAGATTGAGAGCAGCTGCAGGGATATATGCAGCTAAGAAACGACAGAAGGCATACTTTGATGCCCACGTTAAGGATAAAGGTTTAAAGGCAGGCGACTTAGTTTTAGTCTACACATTGAAGGAACATGCAAGGAAACTGGAGAAGAGAGGCTACGGACCTATGATCATCAATAGGATCTCCATGAGGGGAGCAGTACAACTAGCCACTTTAGAGGGTGATGTTCTCCCAAACTATATTAGCGGATGCAGAATCAAGTTGTATCAGGAACCTCTCATAGAGGAAATGCTAAGTCGACTCAACACTGCTAAGAAACGCAAAGAGGAAGAAAAGCAAATTCGAGAAGAAGCTCAAGCAGAAGCCCTAGAGCGCATACAGAGATTGAAATTAAGAAGACAAGGTAGAGAGCACCCTAGGCAAGATGCATATGTAGATCAAGGATATGACGTAGCTATGTGTGAAGTTTCAGGTGTTAGCTCACATAGGATAACTGATCGACATCCTTTCATAACCTTAGATATAGGACAAGGAAAGAGTGCAAGGACTGTAAGAGCCTTGATTGACTCAGGTGCAGCCACTAGTGCTATTAAATTGTCTTACTGTCAAGAGTTGCAATTAAATGTCAATCCTGTGGAAGCATATCTCATAGGATTGGGAGGCGTGGAAACCCCTTGCATGGGCGAGGTGGAACTTCCCCTCTATATTCATGATGAGGCAATGACAGTTAAAGTACTAGTGTGTCAAGATGAGGACCTCACTGAACCCCTTGTCTTGGATCAAGACTGGATCTATAACCAAGCAGTCAACTTAAACCTAAGAAGTGGAATTCTTCAGGTATGGGTGAATCAGACTAGAATTACAATTGAGTTAAATAATGGAGCACTCAAGGAACTAGAAAAGACACGGACTCTTGGTCCCTCCAGGGGTGCACATGAAGTTGACCCTGCTGTTCTTGTCCAAGGCTATGTGATGCAGAAGAATGAAGATCTCAAAGAAGGAGTCAGAACCACAATGAAATTCCCTTTTTCTCCAAAGGCCAGAAGGAGGCAGCAACTAAGGGAAGATCAATCATTGAAGACTCTCCAGGCAAGAGACCAAAAGAACGCGCGAAGCAGAACAACTCAACCGATGAAACAAATGTGGGTGCGAAAAGACGAGCTGCCGATCGTAACTAAGTCGCAACAACGGTCTCAACTTCCTATTAGTAATCAACGACTTGATGCTAATAAGAGGACTCCTAAAACCTCTATTGAGAAAGTGAAGTCCATTTGGGCACCCAAGAAGTCGATGAAGGCTGACCCACAATCAAGACAAATTTGGGTGCCTAAGGATTGCTTGCGGGCTCAAATAACCCCACACAATTCACATCATACACGACAGGGTTCACTCGCTCAAGCAGCCGCCACCCACTCTTGTCTGATACACTCGAACACACTGCCACCTAGAAGCACGCACAGATTCACTCGTAGATGGGTCCTTAAACAGCCCAAATTGTAAATCCATGTCCACCTACTAACTACTTCACTATCACATCACATCATTCCGCTTAGCTCGTAGGTCTACCCAATTTCCAACTACACACACTAGCACCGAGCACTTATTAACCCCTAACCTCTCCCGAACTTTAGGTTAATGTTGTAACAAGGGACACTGTGTCATTTTTGTGTCCATTGCAATGTTAACATTTATTCATATATTCTCACAGAACCAGCGGCGAAGTTTTCAACATGGCTGAGGCAGCAGGAACTAGCTCTCACACAGAAACAAGCCCGCAAGTGGTGGACTTAGACAGTTTACCCGTTTTGCCTGAGACAAATGAAAGACCAGAAGAATTGCAGGCCATCAAAATCATACCTATTGCGGACCCTCCGCGTGGCCACACCATGCCCGTAGGAAAGACTTCCCACTGGTTTACTGAAGTGGCAGGACCCTTGGGTGAAGGAACGTACCTATGGGAATCAGAGTTGGACTTCAATGGGAAGCAAGGCAGATACCATTTCTTTACAAGAGAATTCGAGAAATTACAAAATGCACAAGGTCTACGTTCGATATGGGAAAAGGCAGGATTGAATGCATATTTCAGTGCACGGCTCCCAAAGCCTGATTTCATGCGATGCTACTATCTCATCAACACCTTGACTCCAAACCAGAACCCAAAGGTGCAAGCTCATTTGTGATTCCATCTCTGACAAAGGGGAATGAGCTCAAGAGGTTCAGTCTATCAAACAACTTGGTGAGAGAGGCTCTAGATATGCGCGGAATGCATATTCCTACAGAAAAGGAAACACTAGTATCGGATTACATGAAGAATCGAAGTCTCACCAAACTCAAGGACATGGTGTCCATGACGCCTAATATTGCAATACACCTTCGCATGTGCATGCAACACTTTGCTTTCCCGGCACAAGATAGATTCACCATGCCGCCCAAAAAGATTTGGTTTAGTTTGTATCTGGCAGAGACACAGAGCCTCACCATCAACTTACCCCACTGGATAATTGATCAGATACACCTAGCTCACAAACGATGGCCGCGGAAATAGGTTTTATATGGTTGGTGTGCTCTGACGAGAATCATTTATAGGTGTTTGGCATATGACATTCCTATTCAACGGGCCCTAATGTGGAATCGTGTAGAGCAGTTTAGAGGCAGGACATCCACTGGACCCCCTTCTAAGAAGATGAGAGGCACTGTCCAAGTCCCATGTGCTCAACCACGTGGAGCCACCCTAAGACCAGATGTCACCCCTCCACCCCGAAAAGTCCGACCATTCACACTCCGACTTCCAAGACGCAGCACCGATGGTTCCACCTTGATATTCCCTCCTATCCCAACCGATCTTGACATTCCGAGTGGTGCACCTTTGGAAGAACTCACTAATGAAGATTTCGAACAATTATTACAAGATGTAGAGCTGGAGGCAGAAGAGGCACAACAAGTGGAGAACGTGCAAACGCAGGCCACAACCTCCCAAGCACCTGTCACCACAGTTGAAGTGGATGAAGAGGATGACGGAGATGAAGAACAGGAGGAAGATGAGGAGGATTATGATCAAGAGGATCAAGATGAGCAACAAGAAGTGCCAGAACTTGTAGGTGCACCAGCATATACAGCTCAACTACGAAGGTTATACGACATAATCAAAGCAGTACAAGAAAGGCATCAACTCTCTCTTGTATCAGGTCAAGCTTTGATGCAAGAAATGCTATCAGATGAGGGGGTGGACCAACATTTCATTGACACCCTCAAATTAGTGTCAGAATCTTTAGGAGTTCCGGAGGCTGTCCACACTGCAGTCCGCCAGTCCGTGAGGTATGACAAACGCAGAGTTGACACGTTACCACGAGCAGGTAAGATGATCAGGATACCCGTCACAGAACAAGAGGTACCCATTGAAACAACAGCTACCCCCACAACCACCACTGACCTCTCTGCCGAAACCTTCGTTCAGACATCACCCATCTCACCCCAGCATCCTCCATCCCCACCTTCTCCACCCCCACCACCACCTCCCACCATGGAAGAAATGACAGTCATCACCTCTACCTTCACTTATAACCCATCCTCATTCAAATCATTCTCATTTCGAGAACCCACCTCACAAGACACCCTCTTCTCCTTTGTCACCAATCCCTTGTACACATCATCCCTTCTATCCTCCGAACTCATGACTGGCCATCCCATAATTCCAAGTGTAGTTGGAAACCCAGCACCCACCAAAGGCACCCTGTGTTTCCCAGCCTATTCCCCACTACGGGCACCTCCATTCCATGACCCTCACTTCCCATCTGGCCCCTACCCCTCTTTCAACCTGACCTCACCACCCCAATACCCGTCCTTTGTGGAGCAGTTCATCCGCTCTCCAATGTTTCAGAGGCACATTTCCCCGATGTTCGCAACGACATCAATTTACACGAACACCACACTCACTTCACCTACTATACCCACCTACATGGTAGCCCCTGTACACACCACTTTGTCTGACCCAATGGACATTTCACCAACCACAGCACCTCTCCCCACGATTCCACCATCTCCCCCTCCCTTACCCCCCACCTCACCACTCACATCATTGGCACACACAGCATTCACTACCCCCCTACCCAATCCCACCTCCCCTACACACTCTTTGTCTTGCCGTGTGTGCGCGTGTGTGTGTATGTGTGTGCATGTTTGTGTGCTTCTCACTCACGCACTTGTGCCTCCACTTGCTCGAGGTCTTCATACCATCCTCACGTCTTCCCGGATTGACATTAAAGGAGGTGCTACTCATCACTGAGCTACAGACACCTGTTAAGTACATATGCCGCATACATGACAGCCTCAAGCCAGAAACTATGTGGTAAAGCCTGACTCTTGACCATGCACCTCGCCATCTCCATGAGTGACCTGTTCTTTTGCCTAGCAACTCCATTCTGTTGAGGTGTATACAACACTGTACACTGGTCTTTTATCCCACATTCAGCCAGAAATGCATTAAAAGCAAAAGACATATATTCCCCCCCTCGATCAGAATGGAGGGTGCCCATTTTACATGCTCATAGATTTTTTGCCAAAACCAAAAACTGTTTGAAGCACATGAACTCTTTCGACTTTGGCTTCAATGGATATACCCATGCATGCCTGGAAAATCATCGATGAAATTCCCGAAGTATGTTGAGATATCAAGCTCAACATGTGATGATCTAGGATGACACGTACCAGTTTTTCGTTTCTCTGACATGTATAGTGGTCATACCGATATATGTCAGGGATACTTCATTGAGCTTTATTAGATTTATCTACCGAGAGTGATGGCACACTTGTTTCTTGCCAGATCACTCATTCACGGATATTAGGTTTTTCCTTATGTACTGATCTTTATATATTGCACTTGTCGTATTCTTGTTTTTAGGTCATTCTTGTACATTCCTTTTATGGAATAGAAGAAGAAGAAGAAGATCATTCTTCCTTGCCTCAATCTGTGTGTGTGCTTCTCCTTGAGAGTGAGAGTGTGTGTGTGAGCTCTCTTCCTTATCTCCTTCCTCGTGACATGGTATCAGAGCCAGTGTGGCTGTAGAGAGCTCGTGGAGAAGGCGACGGTGAAGACTACGCGACAAGGTGTGGAGAAAATGCGATTTCACAAACGGCATCTGTTTGCTAGGAAAATCCGCGTGAAGGTAGAAGACCTCAAAATATTTTCGGGAGTTATCCCTTTAGGGTCACTTGTTTTTGTCAGATCAAAGTTTCGGAGCCATCTCGACCTCCATTTTGAACCCGCAAGGTGGGGCCCATAGAAAAACCAGGTCAGTTTCAGAAACTGTAACTTGGGTTGTGTTCGGCGATACTCATATATTCCAGATCCAGAATTTGAAGCGATTCCGTGTACTATTGATACACAAAAACTGTGTTTTTCTGAGATCGAGCTGTCACGTCATAGTGCGACAGTGTTCAAGCAGAAGTGCTGCTTGTAGTGTTTTGCAGTGTTGTGAATTGTTGCAAAAATGGCAAACGCAGATGGAATGAGTCAGCTTATGAGCGATAAGCTGGACAAGAACAACTTCCATGCTTGGAGATTCAGAATAACGAATTTCTTGATGGGAAAAGGCTACTGGAAGTATATCGAAGGAGAGAATGAAAATGCTATGCAGTTACCAGAAAGGAATTAGACTACAGATCAGTTAAGAGCATATGAGGAATGGAATCAAGGAGCACGAAAGGTAATGTATTGGCTATCTGTTAGCATACAGGATAGCATGATTGGACACATACAGGATGCCAAGACTCCAAAAGAGGCTTGGAACAGCTTGGTCACCTTGTATGAGACTAATACAAAGGCACGGAAATTGCAACTCAAGAACGAGCTGCATACATTGGAAAAGAAGAGCATGACGGTAAGTGACTACACTCTTAAAATCAAAGGCATATGTGAGTCACTTGCATCTATTGGCGTGAATGTAGATGATGATGATAAGGTGGAAGTGTGCCTTCGTGGTTTAGGAGCTTCAGATAAGCAGTTCAGAACTTCCATACAGACCAGGGAAAATATTCTGAATTTTGCTGATCTGGTATCTATGCTGATTATTGAAGAAAAGAATCTTGGTGAGGACTCAAACTCCCAAGGAAAGCCCAGTTCTGAATAGGTATTCTACTCTGGCAGAGGAAGAGGCAGAGGTAGAGGTTTTGGAAGTGGAAGAGGAAACAGTAACCAAGACCAAGGTCAACAACAGAATCATGTAGGAGGAAGAGGACAGTTTCGAGGCAGGGGGAGCCAAAGAGGTTGCAGAAATTTCCAAAGAAACAATTCATGTAATTGTGGTAAACCTGGACACTTTGAACCTGGACACTTTGGATAGTAAACGATGTTGGAATTGTGGTAAACCTGGACACTTTGAACGTGATTGCAGGTTAAAGAATCAAAATAACAGAAGGCAGCAAAACAACTATGCATCCACAAGTGCAGATGATTATGAGAAGCTGTTTATGGTTCAACATCACATGATGAATACGATGTCTGCTGGTGTTTCAAAATCGAATGATAATGTCTGGTATGTTGATTCAGGTGCTTCAAATCACATGACCAATCATGCAGAATGGTTTAGTAGTTTGCAGAAAATGCCAATTCTTGGATATGTTGAAACAGGTGATGATACATCGCATCCTATTGAGCATACAGGAAACATAGCATTGTCTATGGAGGACGGGAAGGTAAAACATCTTGCTGATGTGTTGCATGTTCCAAATATAACAAAGAATCTGGTTTCTATTGGACAAATGGTTGACCAGGGATTACAAGTCAAGTTCAATGCTGATGGATTATATGTAGAAGAGTACAAGCAGGATGGACGATTGGTTGCCAAAGGAAACAAAGTGGGTAGGATGTTCACCTTAAATGTGAAGATTCTTGAAATGAATGCAGCCATGTTTGCAAAAAGGTGCAGCAGTTATTGTAGATATAGAGATATGGCACAAACGGATTGGACATGCAAACTGAAAATGATGCAGTCAAAGGAGATTGTCCATGGACTACCAAATTTCAAAGTTGCAGAAATGCAAAAGGTATGTTCAGCATGTCAATTTGGTAAACAGTCAAGAGCATCATTTCCACATGACAAGCATGTTAGTGAGAATGTACTAGAAGTAGTACATACAGATGTTTGGGGTCCAGCAAAGACCACATCTATGGGCGGTTGCAGGTTTTATGTTACCTTCATTGATGATCATACACGCAAACTATGGGTATATTTCATGAAAGAGAAGAGCGAGGTGTTCACTCACTTCCAGAATTTTAAAGCTATGGTGGAAAAGCAGACAGGGAAGTACATTCAAACATTAAGATCTGATGGAGGAGGTGAATACATGTCAAATGAGTTCAACAGTTTTCTAAAAAATCATGGAATTTGGCGTCAGTTTTCATGCAGGTACACATCACAACAGAATGGTGTTGCTGAACGCAAAAATAGACATATTGCAGAAATAGCAAGAGCCTTGATGGCTGAGAAGAATATGCCTCATTGTTATTGGGCAGAAGCTGTGCATACTGCTGTATACATCATGAACAGAACTTCGACTGCTGCTGTACATCAAGTTACACCTGAAGAGAAGTTTACAGGTAAAAAGCCAAACTTATCACATCTGAAAGTTGTTGGCTGTATTGCATATGTACAGTTCCAGATGAGTTGAGGATGAAGCTTGATCCGAAAGCAGAAAAATGTGTCTTCATTGGATATTCCCTTGAGCAAAAGGGGTACAAATGTTATAACCCACTCACACGACAGGTGAAGGTGAGCAGAGATGTGGTATTTGATGAAATGTCAAGCTTCTATGCAGATGCCAAAGAAGGACTGAATCTTGAACCAAATGACAAAGAAAATTCTGAAAAATCTAGTGCAAAATCTCAAGTTTTGAGTGGACCGGATGCATCACCAAGCAATAGTTCCAACTCAAATTCATGGAGTGGAAGATTGCGTGGAAATTTCAGTCCAGCAAATTCATCAAATACATCCAAGAAAGGTAAAGAAAGGCTTTCTTCTGGTAGTAAAACAGGTGCAGGTTTTGAAGATGTTGATGGAGATTCAAGTGGTTCAGAAAAGAGTATTGATGAGGAACTTGGATTGCCCTCTGTGAAGACTCCAGGAGTAAGAAGGGCACATGCAGATGATACAAGAAGAAGTGACCCAGGACCAAGAAGATCTGGAAGGATGCGTAATTCAGTGCAACGATTGACATATGATAGTTACATGGCTCGTCATTGTGCCTACATGACAAAGGTAATACAAGATGTTGAACCTTCTTGTTTTGAAGATGTGTAGCTCAGTGATGAGTAGCACCTCCTTTAATGTCAATCCGGGAAGACGTGAGGATGGTATGAAGACCTCGAGCAAGTGGAGGCACAAGTGCGTGAGTGAGAAGCATACAAGCATGCACACACATACACACACACGCGCACACACGGCAAGACAAAGAGTGGGAAGCAATGGAGTTTTTTAGATTACTTTCGAAAAGCTCTTACAAGTTCATTCCAATTACAATCTAACCTGAAAAATGAGCTCTCTAGCTCTTTTTATTGTTTTTGACTAGGTTTTGGCCCTGTCCAGACCTAGTGTCCGGCCTAGTTAAAAATTAGGTTCCAGGGCCAATTTGAGGGCTTAAACGGAGTCTAAAAAATACGAAAATTGATATGTAGGTACTTCTAAGGCTCCTCAAGCTCAAGGACTCCTTGGCTTGCACAAAATGGAGCTACAAAAATATGAAATGGTATTTACAATGATTGTTAGTGATAAGAATCACTGTTATAAAGATGTTGGTTTGGAAAAATTTGAAGGGCCTATCTGCCAGATTTGCGTCGACTGCTTTGTCTACTTACTCCTTCACCTCGCTCTGACTCTCTCTGCTGGCTTCCTTGTCTAGTCTGTCCGTGGGTGCCCATACTGCTCTCAACACCCCCCCCCTCTCTCGCGTTTGTCCTCCCTGACAGACCCTTGTTGCTGGGAGTGTTGGATGTAATATTCCACAACTTGAGTGGCAAGCTGATGTTCTTGTAGGCGTAGTCCTCTGGCCAAGTCTGTCATCATACGATCCCAATCAATTGGTCCTGGAATGTCCGGATGTGGCAGACGTAACTGATCTGCATGGATCGCTTGTTCTTGATGGAGAGTGTTAATCTCCAAAAGAACAAGTTGACCTTGAATTAGATCACTTCTATATCAAGATCAACTTTAGACTCCACCTAATTTAGAGAATCTTCACCAAATTATCAGAAAAATTGAAAGTTCTGAAAAATCAACTTCTCAGAAAAGTCTGCTGCAGATTAGTCACTCATTGACTAATCAATCCTGTAAAGTTTTTGATAAAACTTTGCACAACACTTCGCCTTAAGGTTGCGCAACTTTGCCAAGTTAAATCTCTCAAAAAGATTAAGTACACACTGAGAAATGTGTGAAACACTTTACCTATGTCTGAAAGTGCTTCTCTGCAATGGCGACTTTGACACCTGCAACTTCTTAGCACTGGTTCTCCCAACTCTGAACCCGTTTGATCAAGATCTTCTAGCCATAGATGGCTTACCTTCCAACTTAGATTTTGAGCCCTCACTTGTGTAAAACTTTACACTATAGACTGAGCAATGATCATTTCATTGAAGATGAAATGTGCGCCAGATTTCTCGACTGTTAGAACATTCTTACATATGAATGTTCCTAATCAAAATTCTCACATCCTGATTACAATTAACCTCTCAAATTCTAGCCATAGATAGATTAGCTATGGACTTAGATACGTGCAAAAGGATTTCTCAAAAGATTAAGCACAGAAGGAGCAGACAGCAAAATATCGGGCGCAAAAATTCTTGATTTCTCAGAAAATTTACATCTAAGTGAGGATGGACAATTCACTTACTCTTCATGTGTCTAATGACACTAATTTCTCTCTCCCTATTCTCCAATCTCTTCTGCTCTACTTGCCCGACATTTTCCAACATATTTATAGATGAATATATACAAGTGTATGACTTAAACAAAGGTATAAGTCAGCTAATGTACATATGTGTACATATCTTTGAGTTTTCTGAAAATGTCCTTCCTTCAACCATCTGACTTTGTTTCCTTCTTGACTCCTTGACTTCATTTCTCCATAATCCTTCAATTGATGATTGTCATGCACCAACAGCTCCCCCTCAATCATTAATTGAGGTTCTTCTCTATCTTCTTTACTCCAGCCATATCCTTGAATCTTTGTAGTTTTGGTCCATCTAGACTTTTAGTCATCATATCTGCAACTTGATCTTTTGTGGGAGTGTGTATGACTTCAATCTCTTTCTCAATGACCTTCTCTCTCAGAAAATGATACTGTATTTCAATATGCTTAGTTCTAGCATGAAATACAGGATTAGCTGCCAAGTATAATGAACTCATATTGTCTCCACAAATAATAGGAGTACTCTGAATCACATCAAAAACTTTCAAAAGTGTCTTTAGCCATATTACCTCTTTTGCAGCTTCCACCATACCTTTATATTCTGCCTCTGTAGATGACAAAGCAACTGTATGTTGCTTCTTGGAACACCATGAAATCAATTTGTCTCCTACATAGCACAAGTATCCATGTGTTGATCTTCTATCATCCACATTACCTGCCCAATCTGCATCACTATATATCTTGATTCTTGTATCTGAAGTAAACCCATAGTACAGCCCTTCTCTGAGTGTACCCTTGATGTACCTAAGTACTCTTTGTCCTGCAATCCAATGTTCCTTTCTAGGACAATGCATGAATTGTGAAAGCACACCAACTGCATATGATAAGTCAGGCCTTGTCAATGTAGCATAAATCAAGCTACCAACCAAACTTTGATAGAGTTTCATATCTCTGAACTCTTCTCCTCCAAACCTAGACAATTTATGGTTCACTTCCAAAGGTGTAGGTGCAACCCTGCAATCTTCCATTTTAAATTTGGTTAGCAAATTTTTAAGATACCTTTCTTGGGTCACATATACTCCATGTTGAGTATAAGAGATCTCCATTCCCAAGAAGAATGATAGGTTCCCCAAATCACTGATTTTGAACTCTTTCTCCATCTGCTTTTTGATCATTTGTATCCCCTTATCATCTGTTCCTGTAAGTATTATGTCATCAACATAAATACACACATAAATGAACCCATCTTCACTTGCTTTGACTAGCAAGCTACTATCTGCCTTTGATGCTTGAAAACCAAGATCATTCAAGAATTTTACAAGCCTATAATTCCAAGCCCTTGGGGCTTGCTTCAACCCATACAAAGCTCTCTTGAGCTTACACACATAATTTGGACTCACTTGATCTTTGAACCCATCTGGTTGCTCCATGTAGAATTCATCTGAAATGTAACCATTCAAGAAAGCATTTTTAACATCTAATTGAGACAACTTCCAACCTTTACAAGCAGCAATTGCAATGAGTGTCCTGATGGTTGTCATCTTTGCCACAGGACTATAAGTCTCATCATAGTCCACTCCATATGTCTGTGCATACCCTTTCACAACAAGTCTAGCTTTGTACCTAGACACACTTCCATCTGCAAATCTCTTTGTTTTGTAAACCCACTTACATCCAATAATCTTTTGACTATTAGGTTTAGGAACCAAATCCCATGTTTGATTCTCTATCAATGCATCATACTCCTCTTGCATAGCATCTTCCCAATTCTTCTTCCCTTTGGCTTCTTCATATGTAGAAGGGTCTTCATCTGCTTTTACCAAATAAGCATAATCTTTAGTAGTCAAGAATGAAGTGTCATAGCTATACCTTGTAGGTTGCCATTTGTGCCTAGATGATCTCCTAACTTCTGCACTTCTTGAGGTCTCTGGTTCATCACATTCTGGATCAAACCTTTGCCTCTCTTCAACTTCAATCTGCACTTCATTACTCTCACTTTCATCAAGTAATTGAACCTTTGCTTTACCTTTCCTTTGTTCCACTACTTCTTCATCATCTGCATATACATTATATTTACCTGCATACCAAGTACCTTGCTCATCAAATGTAACATCCTTGGATACAATAAATTGCTTTGTGGATGGACTCCACAACCTGTATCCCATTTGCTTATCATCATAACCAATGAATACATACTTTTCTGCCTTAGGCTCCAACTTATGCCTCAATTGAGATGGCACATATGCATATGCCAAGCATCCAAATATTCTGCAATGATCCAAGGTAGGTTTCTTACCCCACCAAGCTTCATATGGTGTCATACCCTGCAAAGCTTTACAAGGCAATCTATTAACCAAATATGTAGCTGTATTAACAGCCTCAGCCCACAAATAATTTGGGCAATTCTTCTCTTTCATCATGGACCTAGCAAACTCAACAAGAGTCCTATTTCTTCTTTCTGCTACCCCATTTTGTTGAGGAGAGTACCTGCAAGTAACTTCTCTCTTTATACCTGCATTCCACAAATAATCATTGAACTCATTTGAAAAATACTCTCCCCCTCCATCTGACCTTAGTCTCTTCAATTTTTGACCTGTAATCCTTTCTGCATATGCATGATAGTGTTTAAATGTATTAAACACTTCTGACTTTTCCTTAATCACATAAATTGTGATCCATCTGGTAGCATCATCAACATATATGACATAATATCTTGAACCATTTATACTAAAGTCCTTTGAAGGACCCCACACATCTGTATGCACCAACTCAAGTCTTTCTGAATACATAAATCCATGCTTGGAATAGGATTGCTTATGAGCCTTACCTAATTGACATGCCTCACATCTGTATGTCATGTGTTGACCTGCAATGTTAGGCATTCCAAGTACTGAATCATTGTTAATCATTTCTTTGATACCTCTTTCATTAAAGTGTCCAAGTCTTTTGTGCCAAAGATCCAATTCTGACACCTTCTGCTCTCCATATGTGAACATAGCATGTCCAACATTTCCTTGTACCTTCAATGTGAAAAGCCTTCCTTCTTTCTTTCCTGCAATAACTTGTTTATACCCTTGACTAGGGTCTTCCACATAAACTCCATCATTTGTGAACCTTACCTCATAACCTTTTTCCACAATTTGACCTACACTGATCAAATTCTTTGGAATTGTGGGAACATAAAGTACCTTACTCAGAAGAGTGCTCCCATCCTTAGCCTTGACTGAACCAATTGACTTTACCTTATGCTTTGTATTATCACCTGTCTGTACTGTATGATTGATTGCATTATGATCTAGGTCAGTCATCAAAGCAATATTTCCACTCAAATGATTACTACATCCTGAATCAATATAAAACACTCTCATGTCCTCATGTGAAGTTTCACATGTATTCATAATGAGAGTCGAATCCTCCTTTTGATCTGATGCATAGTTGTAGTAGGTGCTATTATAGGATTGATTTTGGAAGCTTCTTCCTCCACCTCTTCCAAAAGAATTCCTACCACCTCTACCTCTGAAGTTTCCTCTCTGAAATCTACCTCCTCTTCCTCTTTGATTAAAGTTCTGATAATTACCATTGTTTTGATTATTATGCCAACAATCATGAGATAGATGATTGGTCTTACCACATATCCAACAAGCTCTTGCATTCTCTTTGTTGTTTCTGCCTCTTCCTCTACTTCTGCCATTTCCTCTTCCTCTTATGAAGTTTGCTTGGTTTGAAGTACCTTCTTCTTCACCTGATTGTTGCTTCCCTTTGTTGACTTTCTTCTTGTCTTTAGAATACATTGCATGACCTGCACTCTTATCAACATCTCCTTTGATATCATTCTCAAAAGTTAGCATATGACCTAACAATTGATTCAAATCAGGAGTAAAGTGATCTAATGAAAGTTCTGTAGATAAAATGAAAGGCTTCCATTTCTCATCTCCTCTTAGCCCTGTGAGTATTTGTCTTACCAATTTGTCTTCTTCAATATCTTCATCCACTGCACCTAGAGAATCTGCAATGTCCTTCATCTTTGTCACATAATCAGAAATTGATTGTGAGGCCTTCTTCTTGAAGGTAGTAAACTCTGCCCATAGTGAAGCCTTCCTTGATTTGGTTGTATTTTGGAAATGCTCTTCCAAAGCATTCCAAATGTCACAAGCACTTTCAAGTCCTCTAATGTGAGGAAGCAAATAGTCATTGACTGCCATGTAGATGATGCTTCTTGCTTGAGCATCCTTCTTCATCCAATTCTTCAAATCTGCAAGCTCCTCCCTAGTTGGAACACTAGGATCTCTGAATTCTGGCTTTTCTTCATCTCCTGTGATATATCCTATCAAATCTTTGCTCATAAGGTGAGCTTCCATCCTCATAGACCATGCAGGATAGTTCTCTCTATCCAACTTTTCAATTTGGAGACTATCTCCCATCTTTACTTCACCTGTAGCTTCAAATCTTTAACCTTTACAGATAATAAGTGTACCTTTACTTCGAATGTTGCTCCTTCTGATCCTTTTGATGCTCTTTGTATGTCTTCCTTTGATCTTTCTTCAACCTTTACCCTTCTGCACCTTCAAGATGTAAAGTTTTGTACTTCTGCAATAGTCGGAGTCTTCTTCACTTCAATTTTGACACAACCTGCTCTGATACCACTGATGGAGAGTGTTAATCTCCAAAAGAACAAGTTGACCTTGAATTAGATCACTTCTATATCAAGATCAACTTTAGACTCCACCTAATTTAGAGAATCTTCACCAAATTATCAGAAAAATTGAAAGTTCTGAAAAATCAACTTCTCAGAAAAGTCTGCTGCAGATTAGTCACTCATTGACTAATCAATCCTGTAAAGTTTTTGATAAAACTTTGCACAACACTTCGCCTTAAGGTTGCGCAACTTTGCCAAGTTAAATCTCTCAAAAAGATTAAGTACACACTGAGAAATGTGTGAAACACTTTACCTATGTCTGAAAGTGCTTCTCTGCAATGGCGACTTTGACACCTGCAACTTCTTAGCACTGGTTCTCCCAACTCTGAACCCGTTTGATCAAGATCTTCTAGCCATAGATGGCTTACCTTCCAACTTAGATTTTGAGCCCTCACTTGTGTAAAACTTTACACTGTAGACTGAGCAATGATCATTTCATTGAAGATGAAATGTGCGCCAGATTTCTCGACTGTTAGAACATTCTTACATATGAATGTTCCTAATCAAAATTCTCACATCCTGATTACAATTAACCTCTCAAATTCTAGCCATAGATAGATTAGCTATGGACTTAGATACGTGCAAAAGGATTTCTCAAAAGATTAAGCACAGAAGGAGCAGACAGCAAAATATCGGGCGCAAAAATTCTTGATTTCTCAGAAAATTTACATCTAAGTGAGGATGGACAATTCACTTACTCTTCATGTGTCTAATGACACTAATTTCTCTCTCCCTATTCTCCAATCTCTTCTGCTCTACTTGCCCGACATTTTCCAACATATTTATAGATGAATATATACAAGTGTATGACTTAAACAAAGGTATAAGTCAGCTAATGTACATATGTGTACATATCTTTGAGTTTTCTGAAAATGTCCTTCCTTCAACCATCTGACTTTGTTTCCTTCTTGACTCCTTGACTTCATTTCTCCATAATCCTTCAATTGATGATTGTCATGCACCAACAGTTCTACTGCGAATAGATGTAGCAAATGTGTGGGTCTAGGAATGAAGATTTCGGAATGATATTCCCAGAATCCCGTAGAGAACATTTCCTCAAATGTCTGCTTGAAACATGCGGGTAAGTACTTTATTCATGCATGCCAGACAAAGATTATAGTGACCGAGGGAGTCTGGCTCATTTCGTAGACTAAATCCTTGTTACCTTGAGAGAATCCAGGGGTAGAGATGTATGGAGCTTGTACATTCCGAAAGGTTTTGAAGACAATGGTCATGAGCTCGAATATTTTCATACACATTTTCGCTGCTATGTCGGGTACATTATTTAGACGTGTAGACCAGTGCCGAATTGTTGATATCATGTAGGCTACGGTTGGGGTCCCTCGAGGTGGAGCAAAATATGGATAGTTAACCCAAGCCGAGCATTCTTTATTGTTGCATACCTTGATTGCAAATGCTTGCCAGGATCTGCGACGTACCACTGGGCAATAGCATGGATTATACTTGATATATAGTGGCATGGTTGCCCAGGTGCTCATCATCTCTGGGTAATCGGTTAGTAGACGTGCACGCCAATTAGGTTGGAAGATCGAGCCAGCACGTGCATCTGTCGGTAAATCCCCTAGCTCAAATTGAGTGGCAAATGTGGGCTCCTTCCCTGTATGTCTTTTGACTTCTGCATTATAATCGTGTAGTAAGACAAAATAAGGCATGTATTGCGACTCTGATGTTGTGATTAACCGTTGATGGGATAAGTTTTGAAAGTAGGAAGACCGAAGGACAGTTTCTTCCAGATTTGTGAGAGATTGCATTTGCACGGCCACACGATCATCATGTGTCTTACCCACTTTCTCGACCCTTTTGACCCAATCTGGAACTTGAATTTCTAAAGTGTCTTGTCCTTCTTCTGTAGTTCGACCACCAGGTGTCGGCATAGGCTCGTATGGCTCTTCATAGCTGTCATCGACGGGGATTTCCACTACTGTTTCAGGTTCTGGTTCTTCAATGGGTGAGGGTGGCCTTTCATATGGTAAGAGGCGTGCTTCGAGTTCTGCCACCTGTTTCCGGAGGGTCTCTACTTCTTCTGTAGAGTGTTGCAAGATTGCCGGCTCCTGTTGAGCTGTGAGGACACTGGCTATCTGTTTCTTTAGATCTGCACATTCAGTCTCTAACTTTTCATATGACTCCAAGAAATTTGCATGCTCCTCAAGTAAGATGTGAATGTCTTCCGATGGGACTGCTCTATATCTGGTAGGGCTAATGGTTGCTCCTACAGTTCCTTCCATAGCCGCTTCAAAGTTGTCTTGGTTTTGTTGTTGAAGTCTCTTGTTCTCTTCTAGTGCTGCTGCCATATGCTTCCTTAATAGCCCAATGTTGCGTCTGAGTGTAGCATTAGATATCATTTGCGCTTGGAGCACTGTTTCTAATTCCTTGACTGCTTGGTCATCCACTGTTGATGTCTTTGATTCTAGTTCGGAGTGAGCCTGCTGTAAGGTGGTATGCTCGGTTAGGAGCGTTTGGTAGTCAGCTTCAAGAGTGGTGACCCTAGCTTGCAGACGTTGAGATTCTGCCTGGAGGGCCGTAGTGCGTTCTTCCAATTGATGGTGTTCTTGTTGTAGTTGATGTGCACACTGAAGTAAGGTGTTGAACGTGCTATTTACATTATGAGATGCAAGGGGAAAAGTTTGAAGTGCAGGGGAGGTGGGATTGGGTAGGGGGGTAGTGAATGCTGTGTGTGCCAATGATGTGAGTGGTGAGGTGGGGGGTAAGGGAGGGGGAGATGGTGGAATCATGGGGAGAGGTGCTGTGGTTGGTGAAATGTCCATTGGGTCAGACAAAGTGGTGTGTACAGGGGCTACCATGTAGGTGGGTATGGTAGGTGAAGTGAGTGTGGTGTTCGTGTAAATTGATGTCGTTGCGAACATCGGGGAAATGTGCCTCTGAAACATTGGAGAGCGGATGAACTGCTCCACAAAGGACGGGTATTGGGGTGGTGAGGTCAGGTTGAAAGAGGGGTAGGGGCCAGATGGGAAGTGAGGGTCATGGAATGGAGGTGCCCGTAGTGGGGAATAGGCTGGGAAACACAGGGTGCCTTCGGTGGGTGCTGGGTTTCCAACTACACTTGGAATTATGGGATGGCCAGTCATGGGTTCGGAGGATAGAAGGGATGAAGTGTACAAGGGATTGGTGACGAAGGAGAAGAGGGTGTCTTGTGAGGTGGGTTCTCGAAATGAGAATGATTTGAATGAGGATGGGTTATAAGTGAAGGTAGAGGTGATGACTGTCGTTTCTTCCATGGTGGGAGGTGGTGGTGGGGGTGGAGAAGGTGGTGATGGAGGATGCTGGGGTGAGATGGGTGATGTCTGAACGAAGGTTTCGGCAGAGAGGTCAGTGGTGGTTGTGGGGGTAGCTGTAGTTTCAATGGGTACTTCTTGTTCTGTGACGGGTATCCTGATAGTCTTACCTGCTCGTGGTAACGTGTCAACTCTGCGTTTGTCATACCTCACGGACTGGCGACTGCAGTGTGGACAGCCTCCGGAACTCCTAAAGATTCTGACACTAATTTGAGGGTGTCAATGAAATGTTGGTCCACCCCCTCATCTGATAGCATTTCTTGCATCAAAGCTTGACCTGATACAAGAGAGAATTGATGCCTTTCTTGTACTCCTTTGATTGTGTCGTATAACCTTCGTAGTTGAGCTGTATATGCTGGTGCACCTACAAGTTCTGGCACTTCTTGTTGCTCATCTTGATGCTCTTGATCATAATCCTCCTCATCTTCCTCCTGTTCTTCATCTCCGTCATCCTCTTCATCCACTTCAACTGTGGTGACAGGTGCTTGGGAGGTTGTGGCCTGTGTTTGCACGTTCTCCACTTGTTGTGCCTCTTCTGCCTCCAGCTCTACATCTTGTAATAATTGTTCGAAATCTTCATTAGTGAGTTCTTCCAAAGGTGCACCACTGGGAAATTCAAGATCGGTTGGGATAGGAGGGAATATCAAGGTGGAACCATCGGTGCTGCGTCTTGGAAGTCGGAGTGTGAATGGTCGGACTCTTCGGGGTGGAGGGGTGACATCTGGTGTTAGGGTGGCTCCACGTGGTTGAGCACATGGGACTTGGACAGTGCCTCTCATCTTCTTAGAAGGGGGTCCAGTGGATGTCCTGCCTCTAAACTGCTCTACCCGATTCCACATTAGGGCCCGTTGAACAGGAATGTCATAAGCCAAACACCTATAAATGATTCTCGTTAGAGCACAGCAACCATATAAAACCTGTTTCCGCGGCCATCGTTTGTGAGCTAGGTGTATCTGATCAATTATCCAGTGGGGTAAGTTGATGGTGAGGCTCTGTGTCTCTGCCAGATACAAGCTAAACCAAATCTTTTTGGGTGGCATGGTTAATCTATCTTGTGCAGGGAAAGCAAAGTGTTGCATGCACATGCGAAGGTGTATTGCAATATTAGGCGTCATGGACACCATGTCCTTGAGTTTGGTGAGACTTCGATTCTTCATGTAATCCGGTACTAGGGTTTCCTTCTCTGTAGGAATATGCATTCCGCGCATATCTAGAGCCTCTCTCACCAAGTTGTTTGATAGCCTGAACCTCTTGAGCTCATTCCCCTTTGTCAGAGATGGAATCACAAATGAGCTTGCACCTTTTGGGTTCTGGTTTGGAGTCAAGGTGTTGATGAGATAGTAGCATCGCATGAAGTCAGGCTTTGGGAGCCGTGCACTGAAATATGCATTCAAGCCTGCCTTTTCCCATATCGAACGTAGACCTTCTGCATTTTGTAATTTCTCGAATTCTCTTGTAAAGAGATGGTATCTGCCTTGCTTCCCATTGAAGTCCAACTCTGATTCCCATAGGTACGTTCCTTCACCCAAGGGTCCTGCCACCTCAGTAAACCAGTGGGAAGTCTTTCCTACGGGCATGGTGTGGCCACACGGAGGGTCCGCAATAGGTATGATTTTGATGGCCTGCAATTCTTCTAGTCGTTCATTTGTCTCAGGCAAAACGGGTAAACTGTCTAAATCCACCACTTGCGGGCTCGTTTCTGTGTGAGAGCTAGTTCCTGCTGCCTCAGCCATGTTGAAAACTTCGCAGCTGGTTTTGTGAGAATATATGAATAAATGTTAACATTGCAATGGACACAAAAATGACACAGTGTCCCCTGTTACAACATTAACCTAAAGTTCGGGAGAGGTTAGGGGTTAATAAGTGCTCGGTGCTAGTGTGTGTAGTTAGAGATTGGGTAGACCTACGAGCTAAGCGGAATGATGTGATGTGACAATGAAGTAGTTAGTAGGTGGACATGGATTTACAATTGGGGTCCGGGGGTTTATTACAAGTTTTAGGTTGCCAAATGCAACAGATAGGTTTTGAGTTTGACTTTGTGGAGGCTCTGGAAAGTGTGATAGGGTATTTACTTGAAAAAGGGGGCTGTTTAAGGACCCACCTACGAGTGAGTCTGGGCATGCTTCTAGGTGGCAGTGTGTTCGAGTATATCAGACAAGGGTGGGTGGCAGCTGCTTGAGCGAGTGAACCCTGTCGTGTATGATGTGAATTGTGTGGGGTTATTTGAGCCCGCAATCAAGCCTTAGGCACCCAAATTTGTCTTGATTGTGGGTCAGCCTTCATCGACTTCTTGGGTACCCAAATGGATTTCACTTTCTCAACAGAGGTTTTAGGAGTCCTCTTATTAGCATCAAGTCGTTGATTACTAATAGGAAGTTGAGACCGTGGTTGCGACTTAGTTACGGTCGGCAGCTCGTCTTTCCGCACCCACATTTGTTTCATCGGCTGAGTTGTTCTGCTTCGCGCGTTCTTTTGGTCTCTCGCCTGGAGAGTCTTCAGTGATTGATCTGCCCTTAGTTGCTGCCTCCTTTTGGCCTTTGGAAAAGAAGGGAGTTCCATTGTGGTTCTGACTCCTTCTTTAAGATCTTCATTCTTCTGCATCACATAGCCTTGGACAAGAACAGCATGGTCAACTTCATGTGTACCCCTGGAGGGACCAGGAGTCCGTGTCTTTTCTAGTTCCTTGAGTGCTCCATTATTTAACTCAATTGTAATTCTAGTCTGATTCACCCATACCTGAAGAAGTCCACTTCTTAGGTTTAAGTTGACTGCTTGGTCATAGATCCAGTCTTGACCCAAGACAAGGGGTTCAGTGAGGTCCTCATCTTGACACACTAGTACTTTCACTGTCATTGCCTCATCATGAATATAGAGGGGAAGTTCCACCTCGCCCATGCAAGGGGTTTCCACGCCTCCCAATCCTATGAGATATGCTTCTATAGGATTGACAGTTAATTGCAACTCTTGACAGTAAGACAATTTAACAGCACTAGTGGCTGCACCTGAGTCAATCAAGGCTCTTACAGTCCTTGCACTCTTTCCTTGTCCTATATCTAAGGTTATGAAAGGACATCGATCAGTTATCCTATGTGAGCTAACACCTGAAACTTCACACGTAGCCACGTGATATCCTGGATCTGCATATGCATCTGGCACAGGTTGCTCTATACCTTGTCTTCTTAATTTCATTCTCCGTATGCGCTCTAGGGCTTCTGCTTGAGCTTCTTCTCGAATTCGCTTTTCTTCCTCTTTGCGTTTCTTAGCAGTGTTGAGTCGACTTAGCATTTCCTCCGTGAGGGGTTCCTGATACAACTTGACTCTGCATCCGCTAATATAGTTTGGGAGAACATCACCCTCTAGAGTGGCTAGTTATACTGCTCCACTCGTGGAGATCCTATTGATGATCATAGGTCCGTAGCCTCTCTTCTCCAGTTTCCTCGCATGTTGCTTCAATGTGTAGACTAGAACTAAGTCGCCTGCCTTTAAACCTTTATCCTTAACGTGGGCATCAAAGTATGCCTTCTGTCGTTTCTTTGCTGCATATATCCCTGCAGCTGCTCTCAGTCTTGTTTCTCCTAATCGTTCAAGGTCAAACAGTCTGGAGGAGAGTTCATGACCCGTCCATTCGTGCTCTTGTGCTACTTTCAATGTAGGTATCAAGAAGTCCAAGGGTAGCACCGCGTTTTGGCCAAATACCATCTGAAAGGGGATGGCTTGGAGTACCGTTTTGTAGGCGACTCGGTATGCCCAAACAGCATGGTGTAGCTGTTTGTCCCAATCAGAGCGTTTAGTGTTCACTAATTTCGTCAGTACATTGCATAAGATCTTGTTGGTGCTCTCGGCCTGGCCATTTGCTTGAGGGTGATAGGGGGCAGACTTCTTATGAACTACCAAGAATTCTTGGAGTAGATTTTCAATCACTTCGTTCAAGAAGTGAGTGCCTCTATCGCTTACTAGTTCTATAGGTAGCCCGTATCTTGTGAATACATTCTCAAACAAGAATTTAGCAGTTGTTTGAGCATCGTTCTTCGTCGTGGCTTTTACCTCTACCCACTTAGTTAGATAGTATGTTGCAACAATGATGTATTCTGCATGAGAACCCTTAGCTGGGGGATTAATAGGACCTACGAAGTCTATTCCCCACTTAGAGAATGCACGTCCACCCATCATGGGTTTCAGTGGCATCTTGTCTTTACGTATAGGATACTGAGTTCTCTGGCAAACGTCACACCGTTTCACATAGGTATGTGCGTCCATGTGAAGGGTCGGCCACCAGAAGCCCGCAAATAGTATTGCCTTGATCACCCGATCTGGTCCAAAGTGTCCTCCTGCGACACCTTGGTGAGCAGTGTCCAAGATCTTGAGATACTCACTCTCATGGACACATAGTCTCAGGTAACCGTCTTTACCACGTTTGTATAGATTATCACCAATAAGTGAGTAATCCTGGGCTTCTTGTTCTAAACTCCTTTTCCTCGCCAGAGTCATGTCTGGAGGGAATGTTTTTGTCCTCAGGAAGGATACTAGTGGTTCACTCCAATCTGGCACAATGGACACTTGATAAAGAGTGGCATGTTCCACAGGTGGTTTAGTGCAGCAGATTGGGCATTCCTTGCACAACCTTTGGACATGAGCTTCCATAGTTGGCCAATGTACTCCGAGTCTCCTTAGCGTCTGTAAGGTTCGTTGCTTTGAGTAGTGTTGCTCTAATGCACCTACATGTGCTAAATGCAACCATTTATTGTACTCGCCCTCTTCCACACAACAAGCCAAGTTTCCTTGATCCGTGTGCTTGTACATGCTTCCTGCCATGATGTGGTACTTTTGGGCTTTCACAACCTCTCTATTCCGTGTGTTTACTACTGGATGGTTAGGCCCGTATGTCAATACTGGTACCAATGGCTTAGCCCACTGCGGTACAACTTCCAAATTAAACAAGTAAGCATCAGGAAGGTCATCTGACACTCCTTGTGGAGCTTCTCCAGATGTGAGCCTAGAGAGATGATCTGCTCTCAAATGAGTCCTACCTTTCCTTACCACAACCTCAAAATCATATTCCATTAGCAAGAGAAACCATCTTACTAATCTTCCTGTATTGCATGGCTTGTTTACGAGATATAACAATGCTTGATGGTCAGTAAAAAATTTAAACTTGTTTGCAAGCAAATAGTGTCTAAATTTCTTAACTGCATATACCATGCCTAAGCCTTCTCTCTCCGTAGTGGTGTAATTTCGTTCAGCTGCATTCAATTGTCTACTAGCGTAGGCAATTGGAAGATCCATATTACCTTCACCAGTAGGTTGTGCAAGCACACATCCAATGGCATAATTGGATGCATCCACATGAACATGGAATGGCTTATTCCAATCTGGTGTGGTCAAGATTGGTGCTGAACATAATCTTCGTTTAAGCTCCTGGAAGGAATTCTCACATTCATCCGTCCACTCAAAGTTAGTCAGAAGTCCGTACATGGGCTTTGCAATGACAGCATACATGTCAATGAACCTGCGGTAGTAACCACAATGTCCCATGAAAGCTTGTACTTCCTTGACATTCCTTGGCCTAGGTAGCTCTGCTATGGCTCTCACTTTCTCTTCATCGATGGATATGCCATTTTTTGACACTATGTGTCCTAGAATCTTGCCTTGCCTGACCATAAAAACGCACTTCTTTGGGTTCAGGCAGACTTGATATTCTCTACATTTGTCAAAGATTTGTCTCAGTTCAGGAATATGGGTTTGTCTAATGTTGGAATGAGCACAAAGATCATCAACATAGACTTCTAAATTCTTCCTCAGGAACTCTTTAAATACATGGCACATTAGTCTTTGGAAGGTCGCTGGTGCATTGGTAAGCCCAAATGGCATTACACAAAAGGCAAATATACCCCACTCTGTGGCAAAAGCTGTCTTATGCTGATCTTCTAGAGCAATGGCGACTTGATTGTAGCCCGAAAATCCATCGAGGAAGCTGTACACTTCCTTGCCTGCTACTCTTTCTAAGAGATGTTTTGTGATGGGAAGCGGATAGTTATCTCGAATCGTGGCTGCATTAACCTTCTTCAAGTTAATGCATACACGCAGCTTGCCATTCTTCTTGGGCACCACTACGATGGGGGATACCCACTCAGTGTGCTCAATTTCATAGATAAATCCAGCTTCGACCAGTCTATCTATCTCCTCTTTGATCTTAGCAGCGTAATTATCGTTATATGTATAGGGCTTTTGCTTAGAGGGTTTGGCACCTGAAGTCATGGGGATGGTGTGTGAGCATATGTCAGGGTCAACACCTTTCAAATCCTTGTAACTCCAAGCAAATACATCTCTGTATTCTCTTAGCAAGGCTATTAACGCATGCTCTTCTTCCTCTGTTAGGTCATGGCCTATGTATGTGCATCTCTCCTCTCCTTCTTCTAGGGCCACTACTATTTTCTTGGTGGTTTCTTTGTTATCATAGGCCTCTCCTGATCGTGCCTCTCGTTTCGGCATTCTGATCATGACTCTCATGTCATCTATCTCATAGTTCTTAAAATTTTCTGGGACCTCAAACAAAGATTCTTCCTCTTCTGGTGAGACTTCTCTCTTCTTTCGTTTCTTCCCTTCTTCCTTCGGGGTCACATGTGTTGCTAATCTTACATCATTTGTAAGCTCTCCATGCCTCTAGGGTTGAAATTCTACTTCATGGAAGTATTCTTCATCTGATGCAAATGGTGGGTCCATAATGATTGACTCTACTTGCATCCTCAAATGCATCAGGGCTAGGTTCGCATTCTTCTAGAACTGCCTCTCCCATGATTGGTTCTATGGAGAAGACTGAAATGTCATAGCCATCCTCATCATAGTGAGGTGTCCATTGTTCCTCATTGATGGCTACATCCATTGTTGCTAGGATTTCTGCCCAGCCATGGGGTTCAAATTCCTCATCAGGAAAGACTACAGGTGCATAGGCTGGGTCTTGAATTGATCTATGGTTTTCTTTTGCACCTACCTCTCTGGCTTTCTCTCTCTTCTCTTCTTCTACTGCTACCTTACACATCCATAAGTGAGTGTCTTCATGCATCCATGAGGATCCTGACCCTATGGAATGCACCGATTCTGTATCATCTTTGGCTCTATGGATGGGATTCCATTGGATGGGAGGTACATCTCTATGAGAGTAATCTTTGAGATTTACTTTTGTTGTAACACCTAAGTGTTGTAAAATACAAGGAGTTGGTTCCCCAATCCTGTACCACTTGCAAGTGTCACATAAATGGTCTTCCCAAAATCATCTCATAGGCATGATTTTTGCTGAAGTCACATATAGCAAATGTATGCTCAAACTCGACACCACAAGTGGTGAGAGTTATTCCTTCTAGCAATCCTAAGGGTCTCTCAATATGACCATCGGCCATCTGCAATTTCATTCTCGTTGGCCTGAGTGCTGGCTTGCCCCAATGCTTCCATAGGGAAGTGGTGGCAATTGCAACTCTTGCACCTGAGTCCAAAATTGCCTTGGTGGTGTACTCCTGGTAGGTAATGGGAAGATAGGTGTTACCTTCTTCATCTTCACACATATCTCCTATCTTATCCAAGGGTATTTCTGGCACTGTTCTCTGGGATCCTACCTGGGAACGAGGTTTGGCTATTTCTGGTACTTGTTTGGCTACATGTTTCCATAATTCAGGTCTAACCTTGAGTAGCTCTTCCAAAGTGAGATTGCACTGCACTTTAGTGTTTTTCACTACCTCTGTGTTCCTAGGTAAGACTGAGTCCTCATTTTGTACCATGACCGTGGGTGCTCTCATACAAGTAGACTTAGCTTCCCATGGGCCTGTGAAGTGGGGTAATTCTTGTAGAGAGTTAGACTCAAAGTCTAGTCTGTCCTGAGAGTGGGTGCTCTCCTGCTCCTCATAAATGGATGGGATGTCTTGTGGGAACTAGTCGTGTGCATCATCCACAAGTTCAATACGAGGAGGGACTTCACTTTCTTTAGCCCATTTGTCCTCTTGAATCTCGCGTAGGAATTCTGGTGTGAACCGATTCATAGAAGATGATGTGTCTGGCTCCGTAGAGTTAGGCACATAGGCTTCCTGAGTAGGAATGCTTAATCTTTCACTTGCCTTGTCCTTGCGTTGAGAGGCGGGTTCCTTTTCTGATTGTGCAATCAGCTTCTCTATTCTTTCTAACAGTCCATCAAAGTGCAACTGTGTCTTCGCTGAACTAGAGATGTTAAATAGGCGACTGGCCTCAAACATGGTCTGAGCCAATTCCACCATCTTAGCACAAATTTTGGTTCGTTCTAACTCTAGTTCTGCTCTTGGGTAACACTTTTCATGATCAGTTACGTTTGGCCCTTCTTGGATTCTAGCCTGATATGCTTTAAGCATCATATTAAGGTCTTCGGGAGTGGGATCTGCTAGGACTGATCCTACTCTAGGAGGTGGTGGAATTAGTTGAGGCGGGTCGGAAGGTGGCGGGTCGGATGGAGTTGGGAATGGTGGAGGTGGGGTAGTGTGAGAGGGAGTTTGAGATGTGAGTTTAGTTATCCTGGCCTTCGTTTCTCTGAGGCTTTCCTCGAGTTCACTCATCTTTTTTGCCCATTGCCGTTTCATTCTTTCACGGCTATCTCTCCAAGCTCTAGTCCTCTTCTTTGTCATGCTCTCTGTTTCACTAACATCTGGGCTCTTCTCCTGGTCTACCCCTTGGTTTTGCTGCAATGCTTGAGCTCTAGTGATCACTTGCACGGGTGTAGTGGAAGTGACACTTCCTGTGGAATCTACCACTAACCCAATAACGTTAATAGGAGTAATTTTTGGCATATTATTAGGATTGATTCTTGGGGCAGTCTCGTAAGAGATGATCCTTTCCACACTCTTGGCAAAAGCCCTGAATCGTCACTGACTGGGGTTGTGTAGGTGGAGGCAAGGGACAATCACGAATGAGGTGATCCCCCTGACATCTGTAGCATGGTCCTCTAGGGAATGGGGGTCTTACCTGCCTAGGTTGAGGTCTAGGGTTGGGGTTTGCATACATGACGTTTGTATAATCTGACTCCCAACTAGGTTCATTTGGCTCTTCACTATAGTAGGACTCACCATGTTCAGGAGATTGCATGTAGTAAGCATGGGGACTATCGACATGTGTCGAATCAAAGCTATGGTCACTGGGGTCACTTTCAGAAAGCAGTGGTGTTACAGGGACTATAGCTCTATTCAGGTTTTCTTCTGCTGCTGCATATTTTACTGGGATCACATTAGTTGGGGCAGGGGGTTGTTGTGCTAACACAGGCTGAGGTCTTTGTTGGTTTTGGTATGGTTGCTGATAAGGTTGCTGTGGCCTGCCATATGGCTGTGGAGGGTACTAGTTCTGGTATCTTCCCTGCGGTGGATAGGGTTGAGGGTAAGTTTGCCTAACTGTTTGCTTATTGTAGGGGCAATCTTGTGCGGTGTGATTGGTGTACCTCCGTTCTATGGTGCAGTACTGGCTACTAGGATTTACTTGGGGCTGAGCCATAATGGGACATACGTTCGCCATGTGGTCGCCACCACAAGTATAGCACCTTTTCACAGGGGCAAACCTTGGGATTTGTTTGCTGGTTACACCTAATTTCTGAGCTACTTTCTCTGCAGGTTCCTCGATTGATGTGGATTGCGTGGAAGAGAGGTTAGAGGCACTATCTGAATCTTTGTATATCTTGGAAAGCTCTAACTCCTCCCCTAGGTTATCCTCGATGTCAATGCACATGCGCACACACTCTTCTATGGTCCTAGGGTCCTTCAAGTACACATAAGATCTCAATTTAGTACTTAGCAATCCATCCAGGAATAAAGCCACTTGCTTAGCAGGTGTGGGTAGCTCCGAAACATGGCATCTTTCTAAGTATTGCCTAAATCTCATGGTTTCTTGAGGGGTCTGCTTGAAGCTGTGAATCAGCGAGGAGGTATTATGCCTTATGCCACTCTTAGAGAATTCAATAATGAAAGCCTCTAGGAGTTGGTCTATGCTCCTGAACTGCCTCTCATTTAGTGGCTGAAACCATGTCAGGGTAGTGTTCCTAAGGGTCAGACCAACGGCATTGTACTGCGTGAATAGATCCTCCACTTGTTCAGCTCTCAGGACTTGCCTAAACTCAGCCACATGATCGTATGGATCTCCAGTGCCATCGAAGTAGTTCTTCATGGACTTAACTAGCTGAGTCGGTCTCAAAGTCCTTGTGTGCTCTCTAGGTCGTGGTAGAGGGAACTCATCCGCATTTCTTTGATTCGTGTGAGCTCTAAGTATCTCAGGTTCTGCTCTATTTGTTTCCGTTCTCGTTCTTTCTCTGCCCACTGGGTTGGCAAAGCTGACTTCTGGTCTATCTCTACTTCTGTCTCTTTGCATTCCATGAGCTTGGGATGTTCCAACTCCAGGGTGACCATAGGATACATTCGATCTTGGTTGGGGGAAAACGAATTCACCCTTCCAAGTGTAAGCATGCCTATCATTTTCTGTCACCACAAAGATCCTCTCCGAAGCGTGATCTAAGTAGGTCACTCTACCTGGGCTATCAGGATCCTTAAACTCATAGATCATGATTGTTCCTATATCAATTGGCCGATCAGGTTTGTACCTCCAAAAGGCTTTGTCAGTCTCTCGATTGAGGAGCAAATCTATGCTCTTATTATCCTGGGGAATCCACTCCGGTGTGATAATCCTAGTGAGAACCAATTTACCTCGAGGGGTTCTAGGTTCTGCACCCATGTTTCCTTGCTCCAGGTCACCTAAGTCTGCTTTGGGGATCACATTTCCAAATTCGTCCGTACTATCTGGGTGACTGGTGACTACGTATATGGTTCCTTCTTTGTCCAAGTATGCTCCATTTTCAAACTTGACAGCTGGGTGTTCTAATCCAATGGATTGATCAGGATTCCTAATCTGTACCACAGATCTTCCTAGGCCGTCCTCATAGATGCTGGCACCTAATCGGTTGGTCCTAAGGTATTCCAGCTGTGTCTTGTACGGGCCTTCTACTCTGTGCAAGTATGGCACTCTTGAACTTCCCGTAGGTCTGTCCATGCCTTGAGACATCTCTGATTCACTGGTCTTAGAGCTAGGGTAGTTTGAGTGGTGACTCAACTGCTGGGCCCAAGACCTAGCAGTGTGGTTGACACTAGCCTCTGAAGACCTAAGGCTTTGTCTATCCCTTACTAGATGTCGTCCTGATCTAAGGTTCATATGCCTATTTAAGTAGCCCAATTTTTTCCCAGAGTACAACCTCGTTGCAGAGTCCTTTTGTACCAATTACTTAACCCCCTTTTTATGTTGATTATCGTGTTTATACTCTTGTCTGATATCACATCGTTAGGAATACTTGAGTTTAATTTCGCACTTTAGTTTGGTCGTTTCACGTTAGGTTCTTTTCCTTTAAGGTTGTCGTTCACACACACAGGTTCTCTCTTGTCTTGAACTTGATTTCTTAGATAGTCTTTGATTTATCTCGTGCCTATCGTTGCCTGGAATTACTTCTAACACTACCCGCACTTAGCCTAAACTAAGAATTGACAGAGAGTGTTGCGGGTTTTCCAACCTTGAGTTCCTTTCCTTGTGTTGTTGCCCTGGTATGCCCAGGACGCGCGTTCCCAAGCTTGCACTTACTCTTGCTTTGCGTACCCTTCGATGCTCCCAAAGGATCTGTAAAAGGCCCACTGTTAGCTCAAGACTTAAATTCAAAAGACAGAACCAATCACTTTCATTCATGTAACACTTCACCAATTTGCACTATGACTTTTGGACACAACTCTAGAGATCCCTGAATTTTGTTCCCCCTAGGTATGGTCAACTTAAAAATACCCTATCTAATATTCCTGATCTTAATTTAACCGTAACTAGTCGATGTTTTTGTTGTACTCCCCGTGAGCTTTCCAACCAAACAAAAATCACGGCAAACGGATTTCGTATGAGAAAGTTATGACCGTTCAGGGTTCTAGGGTTAAGACAGGGTTCAAACAGGATCACTGTTCAACAGGTTTTCCCCAAGTTGTTTTCCTAAGGCCTCCTTATGTGCTCTAGAGTAAAATGTTTATGCCCAAAATTAGCCCAACTCTTCAATTAAAAAACCCTAAAAAATTTGGCTAAAATTGGCTGTCAATCGCGATCGACAGGGCTGTCAATCGCGATGGGCAGGGTTGTCAATCGCGATGGACAGAGTATCAATCGCGATGGACAGAGTATCAATCGCGATGGACAGAGTATCAATGGCGATGGACAGGCGGTCAGTCAATCGCGATGGACAGGGGTCAGTCAATCGCGATGGACAAGAGTCGGTCGCGACGGACAGGCAATCAATCGCGATGGACAGGCAATCAATCGCGATGGACAGGCAATCAATCGCGATGAACAGGGGTCAGTCAATCGCGATGGACAGGAGTCGGTCGCGACGGACAGGCAATCAATCGCGATGGACAGGCAATCAATCGTGATGGACAGGCAATCAATCGCGATGGACAGGCAATCAATCGCGATGGACAGGCAATCAATCGCGATGGATAGGGGTCAGTCAATCGCGATGGACAGGCAATCAATCGCGATGGACAGGCAGTCAGTCGCGATGGACAGAGCTGTCAATCGCGATGGATAGAGCTGTCAATCAGGATGGACTGAAATTTTGCAAAATTTTCAAAAATTTTTGTGGAAATGTGGTGTGCAGGGTCTCTAGTCCACTGTGGTGCACTCAGATTTACCGAAAGGTGAAAATTTCTGTCAATCGCGATCGACAGGAGTCGGCGACTGCGAGACAGTTCTGCACATTTTTGTACCTGCGCGATGTGCTGGAGGGGATGATGCTGCTGAAACCTGCAAGAAACTCCAAAAGCATGCAGAAAATAGCACACAACAGTTCACTCTCTCGCTCTCTCTCACAAGTGAAATGAGGGAAATGAGGTGGAGAAGGTGATATAATCAAAAAACTGAAATTTTCGCGATGATGGAAGTGGAGGTGGAAGATGGTGATGATGATGATGGTGATGATGGTGGTAAGGTAAGAAAGAAAAAAATAGGAAAAGTAGAGAAATTACCTACAACGCCAACGTCTCCAATCTACGTCTTACCATCACACGCTCGTCCTCAAAGCTCGATCCCCGGCAACGGCGCCAAAATTTGGTGTAGCTCAGTGATGAGTAGCACCTCCATTAATGTCAATCCGGGAAGACGTGAGGATGGTATGAAGACCTCGAGCAAGTGGAGGCACAAGTGCGTGAGTGAGAAGCATACAAGCATGCACACACATACACACACACACGCACACACGGCAAGACAAAGAGTGGGAAGCAATGGAGTTTTTTAGATTACTTTCGAAAAGCTCTTACAAGTTCATTCCAATTACAATCTAACCTGAAAAATGAGCTCTCTAGCTCTTTTTATAGTTTTTGACTAGGTTTTGGCCCTGTCCAGACCTAGTGTCCGGCCTAGTTAAAAATTAGGTTCCAGGGCCAATTTGAGGGCTTAAACGGAGTCTAAAAAATACGAAAATTGATATGTAGGTACTTCTAAGGCTCCTCAAGCTCAAGGACTCCTTGGCATGCACAAAATGGAGCTAGAAAAATATGAAATGGTATTTACAATGATTGTTAGTGATAAGAATCACTGTTATAAAGATGTTGGTTTGGAAAAATTTGAAGGCCCTATCTGCCAGATTTGCGTCGACTGCTTTGTCTACTTACTCCTTCACCTCGCTCTGACTCTCTCTGCTGGCTTCCTTGTCTAGTCAGTCCTTGGGTGCCCATACTGCTCTCAACAAGATGCAATTGGTAATGCAGATTGGGAAAAAGCTATGGATGAGGAGATGGCTGCACTTTATGGAAATGATACATGGAAGCTGGTTCCATTGCCACAAGGAAAGAAATCCATAGGCTGCAAATGGGTTTACAAGGTAAAGCATAATGCTGATGGTAGCATAAGCAGCTATAAAGCACGATTGGTAGCTAAAGGTTATGCACAAACATATGGCATTGATTATGAGGAAACATTCAGCCCTGCAGCTAAAATATCTACTGTCAAAACACTTGTTGCATTAGCTACAGATAAATGATGGACTTTGCATCAGATGGATGTGAAGAATGATTTCCTACATGGTGAGTTACAGGAAGAAGTATATATGGACCAGCCACAAGGATATGAATATTCAAAACATCCAGAATATGTTTGTAGGTTGCAAAAGGCTTTGTATGGGCTGAAGCAAGCCCCTCGTGCATGGCATGCAAGGATTGCTGATTACTTAACCAGCATTGGGTTCTCTATGTGTGATGCAGATCACTCACTATATGCAAGGAAGGCTGATGATGGCATCACTATTGTGGCTATTTATGTTGATGACCTGATTGTAGGTGGTGATAATGAAGAAAGCATCAAAGAGGTAAAGAAACGTCTTATGCAGGAATTCGATATGAAAGATCTTGGTGTGCTGCGCTATTTCTTGGGCATTGAGTTTATACATACAGAAACAGGTATATGGATGTCGCAAAGGCAATATGCCTTGAATATGCTGCAAAAGTATGGTATGGCTGATTGTAAGCCAATTTCTATGCCATTAGATCAGAATTTGAAATTGGATACTACGTCAGGTGAAGCATTGGAAAATGCTACTATGTATAGGAAGATTGTGGGAAGTCTTATATATCTCACAATTACAAGGCCTGATCTAAGTTATACTGTTGAACTTGAAAGTCAGTTTATGCAGGTTCCCAGGAAGCCACATTTGGATGCTCTGAGGCGCACTCTACGTTATGTGAGTGGTACTTTGGATTATGCATTGTTTTATGAAGTTGGTGTGGAGTTGCAGGTTCATGGATACACCGATGCAGATTGGGCTGGTAGTACTCCAGATAGAAGATCTACTAGTGGCTTTCTTTTCTCACTTGGAGGTGCAGCTATTACATGGAGCAGCAAAAAGCAACCCACTGTTGCTTTGTCGAGTACAGAGGCTGAGTATAGAGGTGCTGCAATGGCAACATGTGAGGCATCATGGCTGGAGATGTTACTTGCAGATTTAGGTGTGGAAGTGCAAAAGCCTATCACTATCTATTGTGATAATCTTAGCAGCATATAGTTAGCACGGAACCCTGTTTTCCATGCTAGAACAAAGCATATCGAGGTACATTATCACTTCATCAAAGATAAGGTATTAGCAGGTGATATTGATCTTGCTTATGTGAGAACAGATGAGCAGGTTGCTGATATTTTCACCAAAGCACTTGGAGCTGAGAAGTTAAGGAAGTTTCGAGAGATGCTTGGATTACAGGATATGGTGTTGAGCTTGAGGGGGAGTGTTGAGATATCAAGCTCAACATGTGATGATCCAGGATGACACGTACCAGTTTTTCGTTTCTCTGACATGTATAGTGGTCATACCGATATATGTCAGGGATACTTCATTGAGCTTTATTAGATTTATCTACCGAGAGTGATGGCACATTTGTTTCTTGCCAGGTCACTCATTCGCGGATATTAGGTTTTTCCTCATGTACTGATCTTTATATATTGCACTTGTTGTATTCTTGTTTTTAGGTCATTCTTGTACATTCCTTTTATGTAATAGAAGAAGAAGAAGAAGATCATTCTTCCTTGCCTCAATCTGTGTGTGTGCTTCTTCTTGAGAGTGAGAGTGTGTGTGTGAGCTCTCTTCCTTATCTCCTACCTCGTGACAAAGTAAAGATAATTCCCAAATGAAGGTGTCTGCATAGGATCACAAAAATCACTATGTACAAGTTGCAATTTCTGAGTAGCCCGAACTGAACCATCTTTTGGAAAGGATGAACGCTGCATTTTGCCCAAAATACAGCCTTCACAAACATGATTTCCAGGTGCCTCAAGTTTGGGAAAGAGGACACCATTTCAGATTTCTGCAGGCGTAGCAAACTAGCAAAAAATTTAGATGACCAAAGCGTGCATGCTAAAGCTTTGCATCTGACATAGCCTGAGAATCATTTATTACACATGCTAAGTCATTTACAGATCTTTCATAGTCTATGAGCTTATACAGCCCACGACATAAAATGCCAGAAGCAATAATCACATTGCCATTTGAAAGATCATGAACTATAAACCTATCATCAACAAATTTCACAACCAAGCCAATCTTGGCTAATGCAGAAACTGATAACAGGTTCTTCTTGATCCCTGGCACAAATAAAGCATCTGATAAAGGGAAAGAACTACCATCAGCAGTAGTCAAAATGATCTTACCAACTCCCACAACAGGATAAGAGGAGTTGTTGGCACATGTAACAGTATTCCCTGTAGGGGCAGGCTCGAGTGAAGAGAAGAAACTACGCTGCGAGGTAATATGTTTGGTCGCGCTACTGTCAAAATACCAAACATCTAAGTCTACTGCAGACATGCACTTCTCATCAGAAGGGTCAAAACTGTAGACAGTAGAAAATGCCCATTCTTCTTCCTACACAAGATTAGGAGACTCTGTTTTTGGTGTAGAGGCCTCTACAACAACCATTCTAGCCTCTTTCTTCTTTGCCTCTTTAGCAGCCAATTTTGGATAATTCTTTATTATATGATCATTGCCTTTACAGTACTTACAAAAAAATTTCTGCTTTTCTGATTTCTTCTCATCTTTATCTTCCTTCTTTGAATATGCAGAATTAACAGATTTCTGCTTACTAGTTGAAGAGCTCCATTTTCCTTTGTGCTTCTGACTAGGCAGGAAAGCTTGATCTGCAACTCGCATAATGGACGTGTTCTACCTAGACTGATCTTCTTGCAACAGAACAGAGACTAACTCCTCAAATGATAAGGCATTCGGATTGCCTTTCATCATCAAACGAAGAGTAGAAGCAAAACTCTGATATTGAATCAGGAAGACCATTCAGTATGGTCTGCACAAGTGAGCTATCTCGTATAACCTCATCAGCCAAAATCAACTATTCCTTTAAATCTTTGATCTTCATTAGGAAACTGTCCATAGAATCACCTTCATTCATGTGCTCACTCTCCAACTGCTTTCGAAGATAAGCAACACGAGCCTCATTCCTAGCTTGGTACAATGTGGTAAGTGTATCCCAAGCATCCTTAACTGTTATGCAAGAGTGAATGTGAGGAATAATGGCACGTTTGACAGACAAAGCTATCAGTGCATGTGCCTGGGCATCTCTGCCATCCGAACGAATCTGCTCTGCGGTAGGTGCAGTAGAAACCGTAGTACGAACAGGAATATTCAGAATATCATCATCTTCGACACCTTCTGCATCAGCTTCAGTACCTGCAGTTGTAACAGTTGCAGGTGTGATAGGACATTTTTCAACACCCTGCACAATGTTCCACAGTCCTTTTGCAACCACTACATGTCGCATCATATAAGCCCACAATGGGTAGTTGGTACCATCCAACTTATCCTCAACAGCCAACATACGGAATACATCACTGCTTTCAGCCATGGCCGGTGACTAAAATACCTTGATGTAGAAAATTGACTCTATCTCAAAAAGTTGAACAGAACTATCAAGACGGATTCTGCTATACTTGTAGTAGACTTCGAGATGCTTATAGTGGCGAATAGAAATTGGTATATATGTTTGGAACAAAAAGATGAAATATCTTGCATGAGTGCTGTGATAGTGCATTCAGAGGCCGAAATGAGCTCAAATCGTGATTTCGGCACCAGAAAGCTCAATGGCGCCCTAGATGAAGCAATGACCTGCTCTAATACCAATTGTTGGAGATAGATGTCTGCGGAAGCATGCAATCAACACAAGGAAGGAGAAGAAGCTTGGAGCACAACACACAATACTGAATGTATTACTAGAGAATGTACAAAGATATGTAGCACATTAGGGCAATAGGCATATATACAAGCCGAGGGAAAAAAACCTCCTTAAGAGGGAAAAAAGTGCCCCGACGGTCCTAGAGTGGTCACACACATCACTACCTAAATATATCAACATTGAGCCCTAAACCAAGTACTTAAACCATGATTCACAAAAAATTCACAGAGACACTTTTATTCTCTTATGCATGCTCTACCTTTCTCTCATACAATATTTTCTCTTAATTCTTTCATCTTTACGTTCAATTTTCAACTAGAAAACATGATGGGGATAAGGTCTAGAGAGAGAATATAAAACTTTTCATCTCAAAATTTTTCCTCCATGCATAAAATGATTGAATTATTCATTCTAAGCATTATCCCCACAATGTAATTTAGAAAGTTCAAAATGAATTATTTCACTATGGAAAGGCCTATTACAATTCTTTCCCCCTTTTAGGAACGCTATCCTCACAGTTGGAAATATGCCAAAAAATCTTCTAAGTTCACCCACGTCAAATCTTCTACAAGATATGTATGCCATTTAATCGAAACCTCTACTATAGATCTATTTCTAAGTAATCTTTCCCTCCTATTTAATACTATTTCATGTTGAAGCTCAAAAGAGCCATCATCTTTCAGCTTATAGTTGTCGTGTAAAACATGAGCAACACTAGGTACATATCTTTTGAGTAAGCTAACATGAAATACAAAATGCACATTAAAATGTTTAGGCAACTCTAGCAAATAAGCAAGAGATCCAATCTTTTTCAAAAATTTAAAAGGACCTGCGTATCAAGGATAAAGTCTATGATCCTTCCCTAGAAAAAAGTTAGATCAATGAGGATTGACTAAAAAAAAACCGTATCATCTATTTGAAATTCAAGTGGTCTTCTCTTCAAATCATAGATTTTCTTTTGTCTTTTTTGGGCTTCTTTTATGTGCTGCTTAATTTTTCCAAGTTCTTCACCCATCTTCTCAAGCATTTCTTTAGATCTAATTTATTTGGAAAACCCAAAAAGGACAATGGAGTCAAACAATTATAACCATACATAGCCTCAAACGGAGTCATTTCTATAGATGCATGTCATGCACTATTATATGCAAACTCAACTAAGGACAAATATTCACTCCAATTATCTTGCTTTTCATTCACATACATATGCAACATATCTTCAGGTACTCGATAACCCTCTCGTTTTCCCCATCAGTTTGTGGATGGAAAGTTGTACTTATACAAAGTTGAGTTCCATTCAATTAAAATGTTTCTCTCCAAAAGTTTGATGTGAACCTAGAGACTCTATTAGAAATCATGCTATTAAGCATTCCATGAAATCATAAAACTTCTTTCACAAATAGTCTTGCAACATTCACGATAGTATTAGTCTTTTTCATAGGAAAGAAATGTGCCATCTTGGTAAGTCGATCAACTACCACAAATATGGTATCATGTTTTCTTCTAGTCATAGGTGATTTAGTGATAAAGTCCATAGAGATAGACTTGTTGATATATTTTAGGTAGTGATGTGTGTGAACACACTAGGACTGCCGGGGCACTTTTTTCCCTCTTTAGGAGGTTTTTTTCCCCCGGCTTGTATATACGCCGATTGCCCTAATGGGCTACTTATCTTTGTACATTCTCTAGTAATACATTGAGTCTTGTGTGTTGTGCTGCAAGCTTCTTCTTCTTCCTTGTGCTGTTCGCGTGCTTCCGCAGACATCTATCTCCAACAATTGGTATCAGAGCAAGTTGTCGCTTCATCTAGGGCGCCGTCGACACTCCTCCGTTTGCAGTCTCAGAATCGTACGAATTTTGGTGAGCATACTCAGCTTGTTTCCGAGATAAAAAAAGCATCGCTTTGTGGTGCCGAAATCGCGATCTGAGCTCGTTTCGGCCTCCGAACGCACTATCGCAGCGCTTGTGCAGGCTATTTCATCTTTTTGTGCCAAAGGTATATACCAGTTTTTGTTTGCCAGTTTAAGCATCTCGAAGTCTGCTACAGGTCTAGCAGAACTTGTCTGGGCAGTTCTGTTCAACTTTTTGAGATACAGTCAATTTTCTGCATCAAGGTATTTTAGTCACTGGCCATGGCTGAAAGCAGTGATGTATTCCGTATGTTGGCTGTTGAGGATAAGTTGGATGGTACCAACTACCCATTATGGGCTTATATGATGCGACATGTTTTGGTTGCAAAAGGATTGTGGAACATTGTGCAGGGTGTTGAAAGACGTCCTGTTACACCTGTAACGACAGATACTACAAATACAGGTGCTGGAGCTGATGAAGATGATATTCCACAGATTCCTGTTCGTGCTGCTGTTTTTGTTGCACCTATTGCAGAGCAGATTCATTGGGATGGCAGAGATGCCCAGGCACATGCATTGATAGCTTTGTCTGTCAAACGTGCCATTATTCCTTATGTTCGCTCTTGTAGAACAGCTAGGGATGCTTGGGATACACTTACCACATTGTACCAAGCTAGGAATGAGGCTCGTGTTGCTTACCTCCGAAAACAGTTGGAGAGTGAGAACATGAATGAAGGTGATTCTATGGATAGTTTCCTAACGAAGATCAAAGATTTGAAGGAACAATTGATTTCTACTGATGAGGTTATACTAGATAGCTCACTTGTGCAGACCGTTCTGAATGGTCTTCCTGATTCATACCAGAGTTTTGCTTCTACTCTTCGGTTGATGATGAAAGGCAATCCGAATGCCTTATCATTTGAGGAGTTAGTCTCTGTTTTGTTGCAGGAAGATCAGTCCAGGCAGAACAGGTCCATTATGCGTGTTGCAGATCAAGCTTTCCTGACTAGTCAGAAGGGCAAAGGAAAATGGAGCTCTTCTACTAGTAAGCAGAAATCTGCAAATGCTGCACATTCAAAGAACCAGGATAAAGATGAGAAGAAATCAGAAAAGCAGAAATTGTTTTGCAAGTACTGTAAAGGGAATGATCATATAATAAAGAACTGTCCAAAACTGGCTGCAAAAGAGGCAAAGAAAAGGGAGGCTAGAATGGTTGTTGCAGAAGCCTCTACACCAAAAACAGAGTCTGCTAATCTTGTGTAGGAAGAAGAATGGGCATTTACTACTGTTTGCAGTTTTGACCCATCTTCTCATGAGCAGTGCATGTCTGTAGTGGACTCATATGTTTGGTACTTTGATAGTGGGGCGACCAAACATATTACCTTGTAGCGCAATTTCTTCTCTTCACTCGAGCTTGCCCCTACAGGGAATACTGTCACATGCGCCAACAACTCCTCTTATCCTGTTATGGGAGTTGGTAAGATCATTCTGACTACTGCTGATGGTAGTTCTTTCACCTTATCAGATGCTTTATTTGTGCCAGAGATCAAGAAGAATCTGTTATCAGTTTCTGCATTAGCCAAGATTGGCTTGGTTGTGAAATTTGTTGATGACAGATGTACAGTTCATGATCTGTCAAATGGCGATGTTATTATTGCATCTGGCATTTTATGTCGTGGGCTGTATAAGCGCATAGACTATGAAAGATCTGTGAATGATTCGGCATGTGCAGTTCATGATTCTCAGGCTATGTCAGATGCAAAGCTTTGGCATGCACACTTTGGTCATCTGAATTTTGCTAGTTTGGTACGCCTGCAGAAATCTGATATGGTGTCTTCTTTGCCCAAGCTTGAGGCACCTGGAAAACATGTTTGTGAAGGCTGTATTTCGGGCAAAATGAAGCATCCTCCTTTCCAAAAGATGGTTCAGTTCGGGCTACACAGAAATTGCAACTTGTACATAGTGATGTCTGTGGTCGTATGCAGACAGCCTCTTTTGGAAATTACCTTTACTTCGTGACTTTCATTGATGATTTTTCTAGGCATGCATGGGTATATCCACTCAAAGCAAAGTCCGAAGTGTTCATGTACTTTAAACAGTTTTTGGTTTTGGCTGAAAATCTGTCAGCATGTAAAATGGGCACCCTCCGTTCTGATCGAGGGGGGGAATATATGTCTTCTGATTTTAATGCATTTCTGGCTGAACGTGGGATAAAACACCAGTGTACAGTGCCGTATACACCTCAACAGAATGGAGTTGCTGAATGGAAGAACAGGTCTCTCATGGAGATGGCGAGGTGTATGGTCAAGAGTCAGGCTTTACCGCATAGTTTCTGGCTTGAGGCTGTCATGTGTGCAACATATGTACTGAACTGGTGTCCCACTAAAGCGCTGCAGTCTATCACTCCATATGAGGCTTGGCATGACCGCAAGCCATCTGTTGCTCATCTGCGTGTTTTTGGTTGTTTGGCATATGCACTAGTGGCTGAACAACATCGCAGAAAATTGGATGATAAGGCAGTAAAATGTATTTTTGTTGGGTACAGTTCTGAAAGTAAAGGCTATCGTCTGTATCATCCACAGACTAAACGCATTCTAGTTAGCCGTGATGTTGTCTTTGTGGAATATGCTATTCAACCATTGCTTTCATATACTAAGGAGACATCTGTTAGCTCCAAAGACATGTATGATACTTTGATGCCTCTTTTTACAGGTGGACAGTCTAGTGTTGATCCTAATGAGGCAACTTCTCAGCCTCTGCAAGTTTCATATGATGATGAAGATCATTCCATTCTGATGCAGATTTACATGATGCACTTGTTGATGAGAGAGCTGATATTGAGCAGGCAAAAACTATGCCAAAATGGTTGGTGCAGACTTTGCGTGACAGCAAATTAGATGCACCTTTGTCATATCGTACTCGTTCAGGCTCTCATAGTGCCTCCTTTGCATCAGATTGCTATGCTATGGCTGCATCTAGTCCTTGTGATGAGAATGAGCCTGTTTCTTTTGGTGAAGCACAGAATTCAGAAAATTGGATGGCTGCTATGCAATCTGAATATGATGCTATAATGAAGAATGGTACATGGTCTTTATGTGACTTGCCTCCTACCAAGAAGGCCATTGGCACTAAGTGGGTATACAAGCTGAAGCGTAAACCTGATGGTACAGTTGACAGGTATAAGGCGAGGCTTATTGCAAAGGGTTATGCGCAAGAAAGAGGCATTGATTTTGATGAGACCTTTGCACCTACATGCCGTATGACTACTGTTCGGAGCATTTGTGCACTTGCAACCCATCATGGTTGGAATGTACATCAGTTGGACATTAAAACAACATTTCTGAATGGTGACTTGCATGAAGAAGTGTATGTTTTTCAGCCCCGTGGCTTTGTGCAGAAAGGGCATGAAAACCAGGTGTGCAGGTTAAAGAAGGTGTTATATGGTTTAAAGCAAGCACCACGTGCTTGGTATGAGAAGATACATGCCTATCTGATTGCACATGGTTTTGAGAACAGTCCAACTGAAATCACCTTATATGTTAAGCATGCTAATGATGTGCTTCTGATCATTGTTGTCTATGTTGACGACATGCTTCTCACAGGTCCTATTGAGAAGCATATTGCTTATTTTAAGGCTAATTTGCATGCCTCATTTGAGATGTCTGATTTGGGGCATTTGCATCACTATTTGGGCATTCAGTTTATGCAAGTTGATGGTGGAATGGCTTTGTGTCAAACGAAATATATTGACACATTATTGCAGCATTTTGGCCTTGAAGACTGTAAGCCTATTGCCACTCCTATGGAGACAGGTTTACGATTGAGTCTTCATGATGCTGGAGATGCATTTGATGCTGTTCTCTATCAGCAGGCTGTTGGATGCTTGATTTACTTATGCATTACTCGGCCAGATATTCAGTTTGCTGTCTCACAGATGAGTAGGTTTATGCATTGCCCAGGAGTCACGCATTGGAAGGCGCTTAAGCGCATCTTTCGCTACTTGAGTGGTACTCGACTACTTGGGTTGTTTTATCCCAAGGGGGGATCACTACTGCCAGATTTGCATGCTTTTTCTGACTCAGATTGGGCTGGTTGCTATGACACTCGCGTGTCCACCAGTGGTTTTTGCTTCATGCTTCGTAGCTCATGTATATCTTGGTTGAGCAAGAAGCAGCCTACTGTGGCCACTTCCAGTTGTGAGGCTGAGTATAGGGCAGCTTTCACAGCGACTGTTGAGTGTGTGTGGCTCAGACGCCTTATGGCTGATTTGGGTGTTGGCCAGTCTTCTGCCACCACCATCTTCACTGACAGTCAGAGCACATTGGCAGTTGCGAGGAACCCTCTGTTCCATGCTCGCACTAAGCACATTGAGGTGCATTATCACTATGTCAGGGAGAGGTTCTCTGCTGGGGAGATCAGCTTGGCATATGTGCCCACGCAGGAGAACATTGCAGACCTTTTCACGAAGGCTCTGCCTAGGGAGAAGTTTGAAGTTTTCCGCAAAGCTTTGGGCTTACTTCCTTTTGTGGAGTGATTTCCACATAGCTTGGCACTTCCTTATACATGAGTGCCAGCTCCTTGTTCACGGCATCACTCCGAGGGGGGATTTGTTGATATATTTTAGGTAGTGATGTGTGTGAACACACTAGGACTGCCGGGGCACTTTTTTCCCTCTTTAGGAGGTTTTTTCCCCCGGCTTGTATATACGCCGATTGCCCTAATGGGCTACTTATCTTTGTACATTCTCTACTAATACATTCAGTCTTGTGTGTTGTGCTCCAAGCTTCTTCTTCTTCCTTGTGCTGTTCGCGTGCTTCCGCAGACATCTATCTCCAAAAAGACTCCCACTTCTGAGTTGGAACATCCAAAGGTTGAAGCATTCGAGGCATTCTCTTAAACTCAGATTTCAAATGTTGGCACCTTAAACATTCACTAATATATTTTCTAATATCCCACTTCATACATGGCCATAAGCAAGAATATTTTGTTTATACATAGGTCCTTGAACAACCTAGATGTGCGAAAAAAGGTGCACCATTACAATCATGCAATACTTTAACTTTTAATGGGGACTCCAAAGATATGCATAATCGATGAATTTGATTGAGAAAACCAAAATTTATTACAAAAAGAAGATTACATAAAGGTCTTAGACTCAATGCATCAACGACCTTATTTTCCTTACCAACCAAATAATTAATGTCAAAATCATAGTCACTTAATAATTCAATCGAGCACTTTTTCCTATTGTTAAGCAATGGTTTTGTGAAAATGTATTTTAGACTCTGACGATCTGTTTTCAATTCAAACTAAACCCCTAATAATAGATGTCTCCAATACTTAAGTGCATGTACAACAGCGAGCATTTCTAGATCATGAGTAGGATACTTAAGTTCAAGTGTTCTTAATTTTCTAGACTCATATGCAACCACGCTACCATCTTGTGAAAGAACACATCCTATGTGACTACCACTTGCATCACATGCAACCACAAAAGGTTTTTCCATTTCTCATATTTTCAAAGCATAATTTTCAATCACTTTTTGTTTCAATGATTCGAATGATTTGTGACAAGGATCACTCCACACAAATCCTTCATTCTTTTTAGGCAACTCTATGAGGGGATTAGCTATCTTAGAGAAATCCTTAATATGTGTTCTTCCATATTGCACCAATCCTAGAAAACCTCTAACATCCCTTATAGTTTTAGGAACTAGCCAATGAACTATTATTTTCACTTTATCGTGGTCTATATGAATTTCCTCTTTAGATATGAATTTTCCTAGACACACAAGTTTATCCTTAAACAAAGAAACTCTTACTCTTCGTTGCGTACAATCTGTGTTCTCTAAGAGCTCACAAAGTTTTCTTGAGATGTATAGCATGTTCAAGATCATCTTTAGAGTATACAAATATATCATCAAGAAATACTAAGATGAATTCATCTAGGTAATCATGAAAAACATTATTCATCAAGCACATGAATGTAGCAGGAGCATTTGCTAATATGAAAGGTAAGACCGTAAACTTGTAGTGACCATATCATGTTCAAAAGTTTGTCTCAATTATATCATCGATTTTGGTCCTAATTTGGTGATATCCAGATCTTAAGTCAATCTTAGTGAATACAACAGCTCCACTTAATTGACCTAATAGGTCATCTATTTGAGGGAGTGGGTAATTATTTTTAATTGTTCTTTTATTAAGCCAACTATAGTCAATACATAATCTATTTGAGCCATCTTTCTTCCTTTGAAATAAAAAAGGTGCACCCCAAGGTGCTATAGTCAATACATAATCTATTTGAGCCATCTTTCTTCCTTTGAAATAAAAAAGGTGCACCCCAAGGTGAAACACTCGATCTTATCAAACCTTTCTTCAAAAGATAATCTAATTGAATTTTAAGCTCCTTTAATTCATCGATGTTAAATCTGTAGGGTGCTCTAGAATATGGCTCACTCCCTAGATACAAGTCAATGGTGTGGTCAATCTGTCTAGCTGGAGGTATACCAAGTAGGTCTTTTGGAAATACATTTGCATATTCTTTCAAAAGATTTTCTACATAGTTTGGAAGATTTTCATCATTATATTCCTCATGCAGATTGTTCACATACACTACAAATGTTCTATAGCCATCACATATACCTATAAGTATCTAGATAACACCAATGAGAATAGGCTTAGGATTATGTGCATCACCTAGAATGTAGATAGATTCATTGTCTAGCCTTAACATGATTGTTCTTTGTTGGCAATCAATTTTTGAAAAATTTTGAACTAACAAGTCCATGCCTATCATTATATCACTCTGTTTCAGCTCAATCACATGAGAACTTCCAAAAAAACACCTATCAAAAAAATTAAATGTAAGGTTTTCAATATATCCTTTTGTATGGTATACTCGTCCATTATCCATCTCCATAGGTCTTATTATTTGCATATTTTGGGGTATCCCTAAATTCTCTACCAATTTGAAAGATAGAAAACAATGTGTAAAATCGGATCGATAAGAAACTTGATTCTATGCATAGAAATCATACCTAAAATTGTAATTATAGAAGCCTTTGGGAAAGAACTAGCCATCCTGCAATGTAAAGTAGAGTTAGGGCACTTACCTCCATCCTCTCCATTCTCAATTTTTGTACCTTCCTCGATGATGTTTATCACCTTTGATTGTGCAGGACAAGAGATTGCCTTGTTTGGGCACTCATATGTTCGATGCCCTTGCTCCCCGCAACAAAAACACACACCAAGTCTTATTGCCTACTGAATAAAATAAGGGTCTTGTTGCCAATGGATGGGTTTGTTGGAGTTAGAAGTCTACGGAAGCATGCGAACAACACAAGGAAGAAGAAGAAGCTTGGAGCCCAAACACACAATACTGAATGTATTACTAGAGAATGTACAAACATGATTAGCCCCATTAGGGCAATAGGCATATATATAAGCCGAGGGAAAAAAACCTCCTAAAGAGGGAAAAAAATGCCTCGACGGTCCTGTTGGTGCAGACCAATCACCAATTGAAGACTTGGAAGGTTAAAGAGTGAAGGAAGAATCAATTCATGAAGTTTGGAAGAACATTACATTCAGAGGATAAGAGAAGTGTACACATATGTACATTAGTATAGTCATAGATGACTTAGAGCTTTGTTAGTAAGAATCTTGTACAAATTATCTATAAATACTTTGAGAAAAGTCGGGGCATGTATGAGAGCATATGTGACAATAGTTAGAAGACAAGATTGAGGAAGTTAGAAGTCATGAGAGAGAGGAAAAGTTAGTTGAGTTAGCTCTCATCACTCAACTGTAAATTTTTCTGAGTAAATGAAAATTTTGCGCCCGATGTTTCTGCGTGTTCTCCTTCTACAGTAGATCAATTGTGAAATGCTTTTGTACAAGTCTAAGTCTAGAGTTGCTTGACCTCTGTACAAAGTTTTAGCTTCCAATTGTAATCAGGCTTAGAGAATTAAGAGTAGGAACATTCATATGTGAAGTGTGTTCACAGGTTCCTAAACAGGCACAGATTTTGAACTAATTGTTTTGATCATTTCTCCCAGCACAGTTTAAAGTTTTGCATGAGTGAGGGCTTAATCTTTAAGTTGAAAGATAAGCTACTCATGGCTAGAAGCATTTTGAAAAACGGGTTCTATTCAAGGAGAACCAAGTCTTAAAAGTTGCAGGTGTAAAATCGACTGTTCTGAGTGACAGTTTCTGACATAGGTAACTTGTGAATTCAATTTCTCAAGTTATACTTAATCTTTTGAAGTGATTCAACTTGGAGTAGATGCGCAATCTCTAGGAGATGATTCGTACAAAGTTTCATCAAAAACTTTACACGTTTGATAGGTCAATGTGGAGAAATAGTGCAGCAGACTTTTCTGTGTTTCATCTTCTTCACAGATTTGTTAATCTTTTGATAATTAGCAATTGATCCTCTAAATTAGTGGAGTGTTTGACTTACTCTTGGTATAGAGGTGCTCTAATCACAAGAGTAAGTTGTTCTTTTGGAGATTAACATTCTCCATCAGTGGTATCAGAGCAGGAGACATCAAATCAAGGAAAGGAAGGTCCCGACTGCTGCAGATTCAAGAAGTTCAACATTTGAAGAACTAAGAAGTGAAAGTTTGGAGTCAAAAGCCTGAGGAGAAGACTACTCGACATCAAGAAAAGCAAAAGGAGTCTAATTCGAAGTAAAGGTACATACATTGTTTGTAAAGCTTGAAGATTTCAATACACAGGTGGATACAAGATGGGAGATGCTCTACAGATAGAGAAATTGGATAGGGAAAACTATCCTGCATGGTCAATGAGGATGGAAGCTCATCTTATGAGCAAAGATTTAATTGGTTACATCACAGGAGAAGAAGAAAAGCCAGAGTTCAGAGATCCTAGTGTTCCAACTAGGGAAGAGTTAGCAGATTTGAAAATTTGGATGAAGAAAGATGCTCAAGCTAGGAGCATTATCTATATGGGAGTCAATGATTACTTGTTACCTCATATTAGAGGTCTTGAAAGTGCAACTGATATATGGAATGCTTTGGAGGAGCATTTCCAGAACACTACAAAGTCAAGGAAGGCATCCTTATGGGCAGAGTTTACTACCTTCAAGAAGAAGGCCTCTCAATCCATCTCAGACTATGTAACAAGGATGAAAGATATTGCAGATGCTTTAGGAGCTGTTGATGAAGACATTGAGGAAGATAAATTGGTAAGGCAAATCCTTACAGGGTTGAGAGGTGATGACAAATGGAAGCCATTTATTTTGTCTACAGAACTATCACTTGATCATTTCACTCCTGATTTAAATCAATTGTTAGGTCATATGCTAACATTTGAGCAGGATGTTAAAGGAGATGGTGACAAGAGTACAGGTCATGCAATGTACTCAAAGGACAAGAAGAAGAATAGCAAAGGAAAGCAACAAGTAAATGAAGATGAAGGAACAACTACTCAAGCCAACTTCCTAAGAGGAAGAGGAGGTGGCAAAGGTAGAGGAAGAGGCAGGAACAACAAAGATGGAAGCAAAGCTTGCTGGATTTGTGGTAAGACAAATCACTTAGCTAATGATTGTTGGCATAATAATCAGAATAATGGTGGATATAATCAGAACTATAATTCAAGAGGAAGAGGTGGCAGAAATCAAAGAGGTAATTACAGAGGTAGAGGTGGAAGGAATTACTTTGGAAGAAATGCAGGTAGAGGATTCCAAAGTCAACATTACAACAACACCTACTACAATTATGCTTCAGATCAAAAGGAAGATTCAACATTGATAATGAATGCAACTTGTGAAAGGCAGAATGAAGATCAAAGAGTCTTCTACATTGACTCAGGGTGTAGCAATCACCTGAGTGGTAACATATCTTTGATGACTGATTTGGAGAGTAAAGTTTTTAGTCATGTTGTTCAAACAGGTGACAACACAAAGCACAATGTGAAGTCAATTGGATCAGTGAAGGCCAAGGATGGAAGCACCTTATTGAGTAAGGTTTTGTATGTTCCTACAATCCCTAAGAATTTGATAAGTGTAGGACAAATTGTTGAAAAGGGATATGAAGTAAGGTTCACTAATGATGGAGTATATGTGGAAGACCCTAGCCAAGGGTATAAACAGATTGTTTCAGGGAAAAAGGAAGGAAGATTATTTACATTAAAGATTCAAGGCAACATTGGTCATGCTATGTTCACATATGGAGGACATAAGATCTCTGAGTTAGATCTTTGGCACAAGAGGCTTGGACATTTCAATGAAAGAGGTATTAAAGATATGGTTAACAATGGTTCAGTGCTTGGATTGCCTAATGTTGCAGGTCAACATATGACATACAAATGTGAGGCATGTCAATTAGGTAAGGCTCATAAACATTCATATTCCAAGCATGGTTTTATGTACTCAGAGAAGCTTGAGTTGGTACACACAGATGTGTGGGGACCATCAAAAGATTTCAGTATAAATGGATCAAGGTATTATGTGATTTATGTTGATGATGCTACTAGATGGATCACTATCTATGTGATCAAAGATAAGTCAGAAGTGTTTAATACATTTAAACACTATCATGCATATTCAGAAAGAATTACAGGTCATAAGTTGAAAAGACTAAGGTCAGATGGAGGGGGAGAGTATTTCTCTAATGAGTTCAGTGATTACTTATGGAATGCAGGTATAAAAAGGGAAGTTACTTGCAGGTACTCTCCTCAACAAAATGGTGTTGCAGAAAGGAGAAATAGAACACTTGTTGAGTTTGCAAGATCCATGATGAAGGAGAAAAATTGCCCTAATTATTTGTGGGCTGAGGCTGTAAATACAGCCACTTATTTGGTCAATAGGTTACCATGTAAAGCCTTGCAGGGTATGACACCATATGAGGCTTGGTGGGGTAAGAGACCTACCTTGGATCATTGCAGAGTATTTGGGTGTGTGGCATATGCATATGTGCCATCACAATTAAGACACAAATTGGAACCCAAAGCTGAAAAGTATGTTTTCATTGGCTATGATGACAAGCAGATGGGCTATAGATTGTGGAGTCCATCTACAAAACAATTCATGGTTTCTAAAGATGTTACATTTGATGAACAAAGCACTTGGTATGCAGGTACAATCAACATCAATACAGGTGATGAAGAAGAAGTGAGTCAAAGAAAAGGTAAATCAAAAGTTCAGATATTTGATGAGCAAGAGAATAATGAAGTGCAGGTTGAAGTGGAAGAGACACCAAGATTTGATCCTGAATGTGAAGAACCAGAAACCTCAAGGAGTTGAGAACTCAGAAGGTCATCAAGAAATAGGTGGCAACCTACAAGGTATAGTTATGATACTTCATTTTTGGCTACAAAAGATTATGCTTATATGGTGAATACAGATGAAGACCCTTCTACATATGAAGAGGCAAAAGGTAAGGAAAAATGGGAGAGTGCTATGCAGGAAGAATATGATGCACTATTGGAGAATCAAACTTGGGATTTGGTTCCAAAACCAAGTAGTCAGAAAATCATTGGATGCAAATGGGTTTATAAAACCAAAAGGTTTGCAGATGGAAGTGTGTCTAGATACAAAGCTAGACTTGTTGTCAAAGGCTTTGCTCAAACATATGGTATTGATTATGATGAGACCTATAGTCCTGTGGCAAAGATGACAACCATAAGGACACTTATTGCTATTGGTGCATGTAAAGGTTGGAAGCTATGTCAACTTGATGTGAAGAATGCTTTTTTGAATGGTTACATTTCAGATGATGTATTCATGGAGCAACCTCAAGGGTTCAGAGATAAAAGGTATCCAGATCATGTGTGCAAGCTCAAGAGAGCTTTGTATGGCTTGAAGCAGGCTCCAAGGGCATGGAACTATAGACTTGTGAAGTTCCTAAAGGAACTTGGTTTTCAGGTGTCTAAAGCAGATAGTAGCTTGCTTGTCAAAGCAAGTGATAATGGTTTCATATACATGTGTATATATGTTGATGATATAATCCTTACAGGTACAGATGAAAAAGGAATACAAAGACTCAAGAGGCAAATGGAAAAGGAGTTCAAGATAAGTGACTTGGGAGACTTGTCATATTTCTTGGGCATGGAGATTACATATACTCAACATGGAGTATTTGTGACCCAAGAAAGGTATTTGAAGAACTTGTTAATCAAGTTTAAAATGGATGATTGCAGGGTAGCACCTACACCAATGGAGGTGAATCACAAATTGAGTAAGTATGGAGGTGAAGAATTCAAGGACATGAGACAATATCAGAGTTTGGTTGGTAGCCTTATCTATGCTACTCTAACTAGACCTGATTTATCATATGCAGTAGGAGTTTTGTCTCAATTTATGCATTGCCCAAGGAAAGAACATTGGATTGCAGGACAAAGGGTGTTGAGGTACATTAAGGGTACACTCAATGAAGGTTTGTATTATGGGTTTACCTCAGATACAAATATCAAAATTTATAGTGATGCAGATTGGGCAGGTAATCCAGATGATAGAAGATCAACCTATGGATACATGTGTTATGTGGGAGATAAGTTAATCTCATGGTGTTCTAAGAAGCAACATACAGTTGCTTTGTCTTCTACAGAAGCAGAGTATAAAGGCATGGTTGAAGCTGCAAAGGAAGTAATTTGGGTCAAGACATTGATGAAGAGTTTTGACATTGTGCATGGGGTACCAATTATATTTGGAGATAACATGAGTTCATTGTATTTAGCTGCTAATCCTGTTTTTCATGCCAGGACCAAACACATTGAGATTCAGTATCACTTTCTAAGAGAGAAGGTGATGGATAAAGAGATTGAAGTAATCCATACTTCAACAAAAGATCAGATAGCTGATATGCTTACAAAGAGCTTGGATGGACCAAAGCTACAAAAGTTTAAAGACATGGCAGGTATAAAGAAGACAGAGAAGACCTCAATTGATGATTGAGGGGGAGCTGTTGGTGCAGACCAATCACCAATTGAAGACTTGGAAGGTTAAAGAGTGAAGGAAGAATGAATTCATGAAGTTTGGAAGAACATTACATTCAGAGGATAAGAGAAGTGTACACATATGTACATTAGTATAGTCATAGATGACTTAGAGCTTTGTTAGTAAGAATCTTGTACAAATTATCTATAAATACTTTGAGAAAAGTCGGGGCATGTATGAGAGCATATGTGACAATAGTTAGAAGACAAGATTGAGGAAGTTAGAAGTCATGAGAGAGAGGAAAAGTTAGTTGAGTTAGCTCTCATCACTCAACTGTAAATTTTTCTGAGTAAATGAAAATTTTGCGCCCGATGTTTCTGCGTGTTCTCCTTCTACAGTAGATCAATTGTGAAATGCTTTTGTACAAGTCTAAGTCTAGAGTTGCTTGACCTCTGTACAAAGTTTTAGCTTCCAATTGTAATCAGGCTTAGAGAATTAAGAGTAGGAACATTCATATGTGAAGTGTGTTCACAGGTTCCTAAACAGGCGCAGATTTCGAACTAATTGTTTTGATCATTTCTCCCAGCACAGTTTAAAGTTTTGCATGAGTGAGGGCTTAATCTTTAAGTTGAAAGATAAGCTACTCATGGCTAGAAGCATTTTGAAAAACGGGTTCTATTCAAGGAGAACCAAGTCTTAAAAGTTGCAGGTGTAAAATCGACTGTTCTGAGTGACAGTTTCTGACATAGGTAACTTGTGAATTCAATTTCTCAAGTTATACTTAATCTTTTGAAGTGATTCAACTTGGAGTAGATGCGCAATCTCTAGGAGATGATTCGTACAAAGTTTCATCAAAAACTTTACACGTTTGATAGGTCAATGTGGAGAAATAGTGCAGCAGACTTTTCTGTGTTTCATCTTCTTCACAGATTTGTTAATCTTTTGATAATTAGCAATTGATCCTCTAAATTAGTGGAGTGTTTGACTTACTCTTGGTATAGAGGTGCTCTAATCACAAGAGTAAGTTGTTCTTTTGGAGATTAACATTCTCCATCAGGTCCTAGTGTGTTCACACACATCACTACCTAAATATATCAACAAATCCCCCCTGGCAGTGATGCGGTGAACAAGGAGCTGGCACACATGTATAAGGAAGTGCCAAGCTATGTGGAAATCACTCCACAAAAGGAAGTAAGCCCAAAGCTTTGTGGAAAGCTTCAAACTTCTCCCTAGGCAGAGCCTTCGTGAAAAGGTCTGCAATGTTCTCCTGCATGGGCACATATGCCAAGCTGATCTCCCCAGCAGAGAACCTCTCAATGCGCTCTGACTATCAGTGAAGATGGTGGTGGCAGAAGTCTGACCAACACCCAAATCAGCCACATACACTCAACAATAGCTGTGAAAGCTGCCCTATACTCAGCCTCACAACTGGAAGTGGCCACAGTAGGCTGCTTCTTGCTCAACCAAGATATACATGAGCTACCAAGCATGAAGCAAAAACCACTAGTGGACACACGAGTGTCATAGCAACCAACCCAATCTGAGTCAAAAAAAGCATGTAAATCTGGCAGTAGTGATTCCCCCTTGGGATAAAACAACCCAAGTAGCCGAGTACCACTTAAGTAGCGAAAGATGCGCTTAACTGCCTTCCAATGCGTGACTCCTGGGCAATGCATAAACTTGCTCATATGTGAGAGAGCAAACTGAATATCTGGTGGAGTAATGCATAAGTAAATCAAGCATCCAACAGCCTGCTGATAGAGAACAACATCAAATGCGTCTCCAACATCATGAAGACTCAATCGTAAACCTGTCTCCATAGGAGTGGCAATAGGCTTACAGTCTTCAAGGCCGAAACGCTGCAATAATGTGTCAATATATTTCGTTTGACACGAAGCCATTCCACCATCAACTTGCATAAATTGAATGCCCAAATAGTGATGCAAATGCCCCAAATCAGACATCTCAAATGAGGCATGCAAATCAGCCTTGAAATCAGCAATATGCTTCTCAATAGGACCAGTGAGCAGCATATCGTCAACATAGACAACAATGATCAGAAGCACATCATTAGCACGCTTAACATATAAGGTGCTTTCAGTTGGACTGTTCTCAAAACCATGCAGATAGGCATGTATCTTATCATACCAAGCACGTGGTGCTTGCTTTAAACCATATAATGCCTTCTTTAACCTGCACACCTGGTTTTCATGCCCTTTCTGCACAAAGCCACGGGGCTGAAAAACATACACTTCTTCATGCAAGTCACCATTCAGAAATGTTGTTTTAATTTCCAACTGATGTACATTCCAACCATGATGGGCTGCAAGTGCACAAATGCTCCGAACAGTAGTCATACGGCATGTAGGTGCAAATGTCTCATCAAAATCAATGCCTCTTTCCTGCGCATAACCCTTTGCAACAAGCCTAGCCTTATACCTGTCAACTGTACCATCAGGTTTACGCTTCAGCTTGTATACCCACTTAGTGCCAATGGCCTTCTTGCCAGGAGGAAAGTCACATAAAGACCATGTACCATTCTTCATTATAGCATCATATTCAGATTGCATAGCAGCCATCCAATTTTTTGAATTTTGTGCTTCATCAAAAGAAACCGGCTCATTCGCATCACAGAGACTAGACGCAGCCATAGCATAGCAATCTGATGCAAAGGAGGCACTATGAGAGCCTGAACGAGTATGATATGACAAAGGTGCATCTAATTTGCTGTCACACAAAGTCTGGACCAGCCATTTTGGCATAGTTTTTGCCTGCTCAATATCAACTCTCTCATCAACAAGTGCATCATGTAAATTTGCATCAGAAATCGAATGATCTGCATCATCATATGAAACCTACAAAGGCTAAGAAGTTGCCTCATTAGGACCAACACTAGACTATCCACCTGTAAAAAGAGGCATCAAAGTATCATACATGTCTTTGGAGCTAACAATTGTCTCCTTAGTACATGAAAGCAATGGATGAATAACATCTTCCACAAAAACAACATCACGGCTAACCAAAATGCGTTTAGTCTGTGGATGATACAGACGATAGCCTTTACTTTCAGAACTGTACCCAACAAAAATACATTTTACTGCTTTATCATCCAATTTTCTGCAATGTTGTTCAGGCACTAATGTGCATGCCAAACAACCAGTAACACGCAGATGAGCAATAGATGGCTTGCGATCATGCCAAGTCTCATATGGAGTGATAGACTGCAGTGCTTTAGTGGGACACTTGTTCAGTACATATGCTGTACACATGACAGCCTCAAGCCAGAAACTATGAGGTAAAGCCTCACTCTTGACCATACACCTCGCCATCTCCATGAGAGACCTGTTCTTCCCTTCAGCAACTCCCTTCTGTTGAGGTGTATACGGCACTGTACACTGGTGTTTTATCCCACGTTCAACCACAAATGCATTAAAATTAGAAGACATATATTCCCCCCCTTGATTAGAATGGAGGGTGCCCATTTTACATGCTGACAGATTTTCAGCCAAAACCAAAAAGTGTTTAAAGCACATGAACACTTTGGACTTTGCTTTGAGTGGATATACCCATGCATGCCTGGAAAAATCATCAATGAAAGTCATGAAGTAAAGGTAATTTCCAAAAGAGGATGTCTGCATACGACCACAAACATCACTATGTACAAACTGCAATTTACGTGTAGCCGGAACTAAACCATCTTTTGGAAAGGAGGAACGCTGCATTTTGCCCAAAATACAGCCTTCACAAACATGTTTTCCAGGTGCCTCAAGTTTGGGCAAAGAGGACACCATTTCAGATTTCTGCAGGCATAGCAAACTAGCAAAATTCAGATGACCAAAGCGTGCATGCCAAAGCTTTGCATCTGACATAGCCTTAGAATCATTTACTGCACATGCCAAATCATTTTCACATCTTTTATAGTCTATGAGCTTATACAGCCCACGACATAAAATGCCAGAAGCAATAATCACATCGCCATTTGACAGATCATGAACTGTACACCTGTCATCAACAAATTTCACAACCAAGCCAATCTTGGCTAATGCAGAAACTAATAAGAGGTTCTTTTTGATCCCTGGCACAAATAAAGCATCTCACAAAGTGAAAGAACTACCATCAGCACTAGTCAAAATGATCTTACCAACTCCCATAACAGGATAAGAGGAGTCGTTGGTACATGTAACAATATTCCCCGTAGGGGCAGGCTCGAGTGAAGAGAAGAAACTATGCTGCGAGGTAATATGTTTGGTCGCCCCACTGTCAAAATACCAAACATCTGAGTCCACTGCAAACATGCACTGCTCATGAGAAGATGGGTCAAAACTGCAGACAGTAGTAAACACCCATTCTTCTTCCTGCACAAGATTTGCAGACTCTGTTTTTGGTGTAGAGGCCTCTGCAACAACCATTCCAGCCTCTTTCTTCTTTGCCTCTTTAGCAGCCAATTTTGGACAGTTATTTCTGTCACGAGGAAGGAGATAAGGAAGAGAGCTCACACACACACTCTCACTCTCAAGGAGAAGCACACACAAAGCTTGGGGCAAGGAAAAATGATCTTCTTCTTCTTCTTCTATTACATAAAAGGAATGTACAAGAATGACCTAAAAATAAGAATACAACAAGTGCAATATATAAAGATCAGTACATAAGGAAAAACCTAATATCCGCAAATGAGTGAGCTGGCAAGAAACAAATGTGCCATCACTCTCGGTAGATAAATCTAATAAAGCTCAATGAAGTATCCCTGACATATATCGGTATGACCACTATACATGTCAGAGAAACGAAAAACTGGTACGTGTCATCCTGGATCATCACATGTTGAGCTTGATATCTCAATACTCACCCTCAAGCTCAACGCCATATCCTGTAATCCAAGCATCTCTCGAAACTTCTTGTTAAACGATAATACGTTCTATCCAACTTTCGGAAGAGTATTATCGGGTCCTCGGGTTCTTGGGAGTGGTAGGGGTCTATTAGATAGAGGCCCTGTACTATTTTCCCATCTAATCATTCCACATCTTATCTAATCCTTCATCAATATCCAAAATAGATTTGCGGACAATTCACAACAGTAAAATCGTTCTTAACACGGATCAGGTGCGTCAGTTTATTGCCATACTATCGTTCTTAATATTTAAAAGTTTTAACATCAAAGTTGTTGTTATCTTCCTCGTCCTCTCAACAAAGGTAAACAGAATATACCGTATCTTATTCTATATTCTGATTATAACAGAATAAAACGTCGTACACAGTACTGCAACACCACAACAGATTACTCAATGGTTCACGATACTACACTTTCCAAGCCGTCATATTCATCTTCAATCACACAATCCGTTATACAAATGGTGTATACTAGAAAATTATTATCAACAGTGCGTACACATACCGTCAAAAAAATGGTATAACAATATACTGAACGTCATCTACTGTAACACTTAATTCAGAGTACTCAAAAAGAGGTATATCTCAATACATTAATCAGATTCACTACTACAGAGAAATAGTATCACAGTTTCTTGCAGATATCGACTAACCTTTCTTCTCAAGAAGTACTCAATGCTATGCACTTACAAAATAACAATCGTGACACAAACAACAGTTGAACTCTTGCTTTCTCTTGACGTCTCTAACTCTCTGTCTCTCTTGAGTAAATTCCTGTTAACCTTCACATGCGCAATTCTCTTCCACCTTTCTCTCCCATCTCAACTATCAATCCAAAACGTTTTCTCTTTCTCTCACACAGTGATCTCTGCTCCCACCAGCCAGACGGAGCGGCGGAAGTTCTCTCTTTCTCTTCTTCTTCATCCTACTTTTTATCGCTTTCGCATCCTTCATTTACCGACTCTTGCATAATTTCCTGCATCTCCGTCATTTCAGCCAAAATTCTTGTTTGTCCTTCTTCTGCGATTGCGGTTGTCTCGCTCCGTCGGCCTTGTAACACTGGCACGCACGGTGGACTCGAACCCGCAAGATCGACCTGAATCTTATCAGAGATATCATTATCTGCAATCGAGGGCATTTGTTTTTTGGGACTACCTGTTCCAGATTTCTGTTGCCGAATTTCTTTCTGTAATTGATTTATTTTCTGTTTTTGTTGTTCCAACTGCTGCTTCTGCTGGTTAATTATATCTACCAAATCATGGTCGTGTTGGGAGACAAAACCTGAGCATATGTTTTCCATTTTTGGAATTGTAATGGCCAACCATCTGCGACGAAAAAGTTTCCAACTGTTATGTATATGAGTGCTCAACTTTTGTTTTAATGCTTCGATATCGATTTTTGTCATTAAAGTGGCATCCAGATTAATTCCTTCACCAGTTAAGACCTGTTTTTCTAAATCCTGCAAGACCTGTATTCTAGATCGTAAGACTTCAATTTCGTTCTGTAGAGTGGCATTCATTGCCGAAAAATTGGTCATTTCGTCATGTATCTGTTTCTGCACCGCTTCCTGGTACTGTTGGAATTCCTTAATAGATTTGGTAATATTAACTAATGTAACTATCAGTTGATTAAGTTCATTCTGTACTTCTCTCAGCAGTTCTGTTTTATCTTTCAGTGCATTTTGCAATTGTTGATTTGATGTTAACAAAGAATTAAAATGGTTCATATTGACCAATGCCTGATCTTTTCCCAGTTGTAGCTTCTATTCTTGTTGTATTAAAAAATCTGAGACTTCCTGTAATTTTTTTCTGCATGCTATATACCTGATTTCCGGTTCCGGCAATAGAATCATTAGTATTCGACTTCTTCGAATTTACTGGTTGGGGTGACTGCTGTAACTTTCTTTTTGTTATCAACGAAAAAGGTGTTCCAAACACCCTTGCCTGTTCAGTGCCGTCTGTGGGGCATACATCCTCAGAGGAGTCTAACAGTGTATCGGGTTCATCTTGTTCATTTGTGTAGTTATGCTCTGAGCTGAGCATACCGTGTTTTTCAACATTTGGTCTTCTAGCTTGTATGAATTGAAAAATAGCAGCTAAATACACTGGTAAACGAGTGTATTTTTGGGACCTGGGTTTGTCCCCAACAAAAAACTGTTTGTGTAAATGGTTGTACAACCAGTGAGCCCAGCTCACTTTTCCTCCTGTCTCCGCTTGTACTAGAGGCCAAAAATTTTCTCTAGACATAAGATCAAATCTGACTATAAAGCAGAGCCTTTCTAAGTACCATTTAAATTGTTCACGGCGAGTATATGTGGCATTCTTCATCATAAAATAACGTCTACGACCTTCGCCCTTACCAAATTCTTTTCGCAGGTCGTTATAAGAACATTTGGGAAAGTTTGCCTCTTCATACAACGGTAATTGAAATACTGACGAAACTAATTGTGGTGAAAATTGTACCTGATTTATAAGGAGACCTTTTGTTTGTCGCATGCTGTGTAACTGATTCTCTGCATCTTCATTACCTGTCCACTGTTCCCAGGGTAACTTAGCAAACTAGAGAAGTCCGATCCTCCGTAACCAATTCTCATTTCTCCTAGAATGGATGTCAAGCTCTATTTTAAATTCTGTGGAAAATAATATGTTGTTATGCTGACCCGGTGATGTTGCCGAAGTTCTTGAGTCATCTTCATCATCCTGTAATGTAGTATCTGTTGTAGTCACAACACAGTTCTGTGCAATTGCGCACTTCCTGAGTCGCCATCTTAGTATATCCGATTCAGACATAGTTGTAAGGCTCTCCGAAAATAATATGCTAGAAGTTTTGTTAATTAGTACGAGAGCTCGCAGAATACTATACAGAAAAATACTATGCTGGGCATACGCATTTTATAAGCACTAGAACTTGAACTGCCGTTTGCTGGAATGATGATATTTCATTCGGACATGACACTTCATACTTCTTACCGAAATTGTAGCATCAAAAATCATCATTCTGTATTTTATCCCGTAGATCGATGCTGGACTTGGAACGTCTTTTACATGTGTGAAGAGTATTATGCACAAAAAATCGTGACTTTTAATAAAAATCATCAGTACAACACAGGATTTGTAGGACCGAATTTTACAGTTCTGCTGCGAGACCTTCTAAATACATACTTCTAGCTGATCAAAAGATACGGGCAATCTTTTTCTTAAGAGTTTCTAATACATTTTTCAGGGTGTCGGGTTCTAATAATTGGGTATCTGTGCGCACCGAACTGAGCACAATAACTTCCGAAAGTAAATTTTCAGCCTCGGTTTGTAAGAATGCTTCCTGTAAATAAAATTCATTGGCCAATGCTGCATCTCTGGCTGTCTTCATGTCTGTTACTTGTTGCTGCATTCGATGGATGTAATCATTTTGGTTGCGTACTTGATTGTCGAGCCTTTCTAACTGTTGGTTGAGGAACTGGATCGTTTTATGATATGCATCTCTTGCCCTTTTCGTATCTGCTAATCTTTTCTGTTTCTGAGGCTCTTCAACGAGATACTTATGCAGCATGTCGTTAACTGTTGATAAACTGTCTTTTGTAGTATTCAACTCGAATTCTTTTTGCTTCAGTTCTCTTTGCTGTTTTTGGTTTTGTTGATCTTTTTGGGCCAGCTGTAATCTAGTTTCTTCCAGTAAGTTGCCTAATGCTACTCTAACATCTTCTACATCTTTGAAGTTCTGTGTTAACTTATTGATTTTTGCATTGGCTACTATCAACAATTCTTTTTGATTGTTCATTGTTTTCAGAGCTTCATCCCGTTGTTTTGTTATGTCTTCTTGGTCACTGAGTCGTTCTTGCAGCTGCTTCACCTGTTCGTGTAGGGCCTGATTTTCTGCCTTTACTATGTATAATTCTTCTTGAAGAGGAGTAATATCGGCTTCCAGTAATTCTACTTTATGCTGCAACTCCTTGTAGATATTGTCTGTATCAGCTCTTATCTGAGCAGATAATTGCTGGGAGAGATTAATAAGAAACTGTCCGATCGATGCTAATTCAGAAAATACCTGAACAGATTGTGTTTGCAAAAATTGTCGTGGTTGGGCAAACGTATCGGTGAGTAATTGTTGAGAATTCGGTGGCGAGTAGTTAGGGGAAGATGATGATGAATCGTCGGGGTGGTCTTGGATGGGATGTACTTCATTTTCCGGTGGTAAAATGGGACGAGCTGCGTTAGAGCTTGTTACCTTATTTGTATCCTGTTGTTCATTCGCTGCGGTGCCGGCATCTGTTGCTTCTGCTGCCTTCAGGAGCTTATCCAGTGCATCATTAGTAGGTTGTTGTTCATGGATTTGTTGGTTCTCTTGATGCTGCTGCTGACAGACTTTATCAGTTGAAATTGCTTCAGTTTCAGTTTGCTTCTGCCTTTGTTGGTGCTCAGACGCTAATGAATACGCTGATGATTCCTGGTGCATAGACGTATTTGTATCATGGAACCTCTCTTCATCTTGATACTTGGCCTCTGTTTCTACTTCCTTGTCTTGCTGATCAGCTTCATTCTCTACTGCTTTGTCTTGTTTACTGGCTTTCCCTTCTTTATTTTCGTGTTGTTGTTCTGTGTCGTGTTGTACTTCTTGCTGTTGTTCGGCTTCCTTTTGTATTGCTTCACCTGGATGCTGATCGACCTCCTATTGTACTTCTTCGTCTTGTCCGACTGAACCTGCAACCTTACTTTCAGAAGAACTGATTCTGATTCGTTTACTTCTGAATAACTGATTAATCTCTTCTTCATCTTCTTCGTCTTCATCTAAAGGTTGCGCTGATTCTTCAATCTGCAGTACTGGTCCTCTTGGTGGTGGTTGTGATTGCATTATAGTTGGAAACAGAAATGACAGAATGTGCGGAAGTCGAGACCTAGGAGTTTTGCCTTTGCTAACTTGCTTCATGATTGAGACACACTCCTTATGAATACGTTGAAAGAAAAACGACGCGAAGTTAACAGGTTCTCGGGCAGCTATATCGATGGCAGAATAAAATGGTCGAGAGATACCATAAGTTCGTTTCTGGAAATTGAGTATAGCAACTAGGAATTGTAATGCAGTTCTTTCGGGTTCTGGTCGGCAGAGAATGGAGTATTCATTAGATGAATAACGAGGGAACAATTCCGCCATTCGGGTTACAGAAATCATGGGGAGATTCTCGCGGCCTTGTGGAGTCAAATGGTATACTTCAGCAAAAGCTTGGAATGTGATTACAGTTCTGGAAGGTAAGGAGAGGAAAACCCATTGTTTTTCGGTGGGAGATACTCGAGCGATAGCAGAAATGATCTGTGCGAAGAAGGGGTGAGCTTCTACTGAGTGCCAGGGCAGCTCGGCGAAACTACCCAATCCTCGTACACGCAGGTAATTTCCTACTTCAGCAGGGATACCATCAGTAAAAGCTGTATAGTTTGCTAAGGATTCCATTGCGCATAGATACAAGACACAAAACACGAGTATTTAGAAAATACAGCCGTGATCGCAAGATACTATATTACCTATCCGGCGAGTTTAAGTGAGTTATATAAGAGATTTATACAAAGAATATTTTAAACGGTACTAATTACACAAAACGGGCAGTAATGTCTATATCTGGTGTGCATGCATGCAAAGAGAGAAAAAGGAGCGGGCGGCTTGACATAAATAGATATTAAAATACGGCAATTACACTTACTTTATTGATTATACCAAATTAAAACAAAAAGGAACTAAAAGACAAGAAGAAAATTAAGAACTTGCAGTACCCTGTGTACCCTTGTTATCGCAGCTGTGACGTTACTTGATACGGCCGTAGCTTAGAACCGTTTATCACTTTTGGAAGTGGTTGTCCAGTCAATGTAGTCAACCGAAAAGTAGCCGGACCAACTTGTTCTGAAATCTTGAATGGACCGAACCAACGTAACTTGAATTTTCCTGCTGATCTGTTGGACTTCGCATTGTAAAAAAGAACAAGCTGTCCTACCGAAAATACTGGAGTCTTTAAATTACGGTCATGTGTCCTGGCCTGTCTTAGTTGGATTTCTTTCATAGTTAAGAAACTGAGCCATCGGTGCTCATCTAATTCTTTAAGTGTTTCCAACCGAAATACCAATGACTCTTCGGGTAGAAGCTTCTGAGAAATTGCTACTCTTAAACTTGGTATTACAATTTCCATCGGGGCTATTGCTTCTAGTCCATCGGCTAATTTGAATGGTGTCAAGCCGGTGGTTACCTTATATGTTGTGCGATAGGCCCATAAGACTGCAGGTAGCAACTGATCCCATCTTTCCGGTGTTTCTCTAGTCAATTTCTGAAGCATGTTCAGCAAAGATTTGTTGGTACTTTCTGCCAATCCATTTGCACGAGGATAATATGGTGAGCTGAATTTATGACTGATCTGGAATGACTGTGTTAATGCTTTCATCAAATTGTTCATAAAATGGGTACCCTGATCTGAAACAAGCTCTAGTGGCAGTCCAAATCTTGGAAAGACATCTGATAATAGACATTTTGCTACTGCAACTGCTGTAGCCGAACGTAAAGGCCATGCTTCTGCCCACCTGGTTGCGTAGTCTGTGCAAGTCAATATATACCGGTTGTTACTGAATACCGCGGGAGGTGTGATTGGACCAATAAAATCTAGACCCCACTTCTGAAATGGTTCTAAAGGAAGTACTGGATGAAGTGGAAAGTAATGGCATTGTAGTGGTTGTCCAGTTCTTTGACAGCTATCACAAGTTTTGATAAATTCCAATACATCTCTGTACATAGTTGGCCACCAAAGTCCACTTTGCAGAATTTTTCGGTGAGTAAGATCTGCTGCAAAATGTCCTCCTGTTGGACTTGAGTGAGCCAGATTGATGACTGAGTTTACTTAATGTGTAGGGATACATCGGAGTAAGGTTCCTGTATGATCTGCATAATAAAGTTCTCCAGCAACTAACCGGAATCTTCGACTAAAAACTACAATTTTTCGGCGTGTAGCTGTAGGGACTTCAGAAGGTAGACATCCATCCGAAAGGAAGGTCAATAATTGATCATAATATGTAGTTGGTACTGGTTGGTTCGACAATTCCTCAGTAGTTGGTTCTGAAGTATAGATGGCTGGCGTTGTATCATTTATGCCGACCGGAGGTTCACCTGAATCTAAGCGTGACAAAAAGTCTGCTAAAGCATGTGAACTACCTGGCCGATGAGTGACATCATAGTCGAATTCCTGCAATAGTAGGACCCATCGTGCTAGGCGGCCACCTATATGTTGCTGCCGAACCAAGTAAACAAGTGCAGCGTGATCGACATGAAATGTAAATTTTCCCAGCAAATAATGTCTGAATTTTTTTACCGAATACACTAGTCCTAAGCATTCCCTCTCTGTTACCGAGTAGTTCTTCTCTGCAGGTGCTAATCTTCTGCTAGCATAGTATACTGGTCTAAACCATTTATCGGTTTGTTGCATCAGTACACTTCCTATTGCTATATTAGATGCATCAACGAATACGTGAAATGGGTGATCCCAATCTGGTGGCTGTAAAATGGGAACCTGTGTTAATAACTGTTTCAGTCGATCAAATGCTATCTGACATTCCTGAGTCCATTCGAATTGCCGTGGAGTCTTGGAAATTAATTTGTTCAGTGGTATTGCCACATGAGCAAGCCACCGTAAATGTCTTCCATGCCATCTCATTTGACCCATAAACCGCATTACGTCTTTGGGTGTATTAGGCACCGGAGCTTCTAATACTGCTGAAATTTTATCAGGATCGACTTGAATACCCTGTCCCGATATGATGTGACCAAGTAACTTACCACATGAAACCGCAAACACAGATTTGTTTGGGTTTAAACACAATCTATATTCTCTACATTTCTGAAAGCAACATCGTAAATGTACCAGATGTGCGATCGTCTTACCAAAAATTGAAAAATCGTCAAGGTATACTTGCATAAATGAGGTGAGATAAGGAGAAAATATCTCCTACATACATCTTTGAAATGTGCTTGGTGCATTCCTCAATCCAAACCACATTACTGTACAAGCAAAGACACCCCAATTTGTAATAAATGCAGTTTTTGGTATATCCTCTTCAGCCATTCTTACTTGGTTATATCCACTGTATCCATCTAGAAATGAATACATCTCATGACCTGCTACTTTGTCAAGCATAGTATCCAAAAAGGGAATCGGAAAAGGATCCGGTACTATTGCAGCATTTAATTTCCGATAGTCTACGCAGATTCTCAATTGCTTGTTTTTCTTCGGTACAATCACAATCGGTGAAATCCATTCCGCATGTTCTATTGGTACTATGAATCCAAATTTTAATAACCTATCAAGTTCAGCCTTTACCTGTGATGCATAATGTGGGTTCATCCGATAGCTGGTTTGCTTTATCGGTTTCGCTTCTGGTTTTAGCATAACTCTGTGTTGATAAATACGAGGATCCAAGCCCTTCATGTCTTTGTAATCCCATGCAAAGACGTCAATAAATTCTTGGAGTAACTGAATTAAATCTGCTTGAAATGCTTCCGGTAAGTTTTGCTTTATCTTTACACGACGAGGGTGATCTTCATCTCCAAGATTATAAGTAATTAACTAGTCTTCTGGAACATAAAATTGTTGATATTTCTCTGTATTAGCTGATGGTTCGAGAAGTTGCTGTAGTTCATTATCGTGAATCGAAATGGTATCTTCCTCCTTAGTTTCTTCGGCAATGGGTATTACTGTACATATTGAAGCATTCCAGGTATCTACAACAGACTGTAGATCAATAGTTCCTAATGTCATTAAATCAACATAATTCTTCAGAAATTCTTCTTCTTCGTCATCGGACAACCCATCTAACATATGGACTGGTTCGGCAAAATATGGTCGAGCATGTAACTCACAGGGTTGTATCGCGTCTAACTTTACAACACATTTGCGATTTTTATCTTTGAACGTAAGTTCCTGGGCTGACCAGTCTTGAATTACCTTGGCTTGTTTCAACCAAGGACGGCCGAAAAGTAGATTGTAATCTAGGGTGGATTCCGGCAATTCTAGAACAACGAAGGTCATCTTGAATGTTGTGTCTTGCAAAGTTATGGGTATATCTCGGACCAGTCCTACTGGATGGACTCTAGATTGATCAGCCATCCTAACAAAGAATTGAACTGGTTCTATCTTAGTCCATCCCAACTTCTTACAAAGTGACGCAGTGGCAATATTCACGCCAGACCCCCCATCAATTAAAACTTGTGTGATTTGATGTTTATTAAACCATACCGTAATCAGAGGAACTGAGTGATCTACCGTAGAGTCTGGCTTTGGTTGTACTGTTGCGGTAGCCGGAATGCAAGCAGATTTTGTAGTAAACTGCTGTTGAAATTGTTGGCGTATTCCTAGTACTAATGCCAGTAATTGCCCGAAAGGCAGTGTGATGGATGCTTTTGACAATATATCCCATGCTGGTTGCAATTGATTTGCATTTTCCTTAACTGTTGAAGATGAAGCTTGGTCTGAAGATGGTAATTCTGCTGCAGATGATGTACCTGCTTCTGTATTGTCAGCACGAGCTTGTGTCGTATCCGGGGACTGGATTACTGGAGTAGGTTCTGGAAAAACAGGTGGTTCTACGGTGGTCCATTGACTAGCTTTATTATACATTCTGTGTTGTTCACGTATCCCTGGTTCAAATAATTCTGCTGCTGGTTGCAATTGTTTACCGGAACGAGTTTGAACTGCTGCTGCCTGCGTCTCTACAGGTGTGATTGTTACCACATTGGCCATTGGGTTTTGACGTTCCTTTTTCCTTTGGTCATATTCCGCTGCATCTCTACAGAATCTTCTAATATGGCCCAATTGTCCACAGAAATGACATCGTGGTGGTGGTAAATTATGATTTTCCGGTGGTGGTCCATTCTGCCAGCGCGGTGTATTATAGTTATTGTTCCTCTGTCCTCGATAATGTCGATAACCTTGTTGTTGATTGTTTCTCAAATGTGGGGATACATATTGATTGGCTAGCTGCCCTTGTTCCTGAATAATTGCATTAACTGTTGCTGTTCCTTGTCTTCTGGCATTGTATGCACAATTCTCAGTGGTATGTCCAACAATGTTACAGATGGCGCAATAGATCTGATTTAACGCACACTGGGCACTAGTATGTCCTGAATTCTTGCATGTGGTGCAATATACTTGCTTAGTTATATCTTCAGCCACATGTTTGTTTGTTTTTATCCATTCCAAATCCTCTGAAAATCCACCAACTTTGTTTTCCAGCTGAAGGGTCATTGCGATCACTGCATCGAGGGTCATGGCTCCTACACATCTTATAATCATGATTTGCCTAAGTTGAGGAAGTAAGCCATTGATAAACCACTGTGTAATAACATCGTCTGGTAAATTAGCATGAGCCTGGGGTAACTGTCTTAAATGTGTTCTGAAAAGGGTAGCATACTCTTGTACAATTTGATTTGGTTTCTGTCTGTTGTTCTGTAAATAATCAAAGATCTCTGCAGGATTTTTTTTCAGCCTGAATCGCTGCAAAAAAGCATCTCGTACTGCTTCATAAGTACCGAAATGGTTAATATCGTATTCAGTAAGCCATCTTGCTGCTTCATTCACAAGTGTAGATTGAGAAACAAATGCTTTGTATGCCGGGTCCGGTGGATGGTTGAGGACAGCGTAACTCATTTCAAAGGTGCGTACGTGAGCATCTGGATCATCTCCTGGAAATCCACTAAACTTTGTGTATGTTACTCCCGTTGGAGCCGGTCTGGGTTGACCTAACTGTCGTTGCGGTTGTTCGTTCATCGTGAGTGTATTATACCTTCCTTCTGTATTTCTGTTTTGAGTTTCTGAACTACCGGAATTTGTTTCACCAAATTGCACACTTTCCGGTGCAATTAGCTTACTTACTATATTGCGAATTTCTGTTTCAAATAGTCTTCCTTCCTCCTTGATATCCAGAGTAGGAGGACTTGCTTCCAAACGTTGTAGTTGAGCGGAAGATTCAGCCGAAACTGCTGAGTCGTCACAGAAACACTGTGTTTTTCTTACCGAAATTCCACCGGAAGGATTCGAAATTGTGACTGGATACGGTGTTGATTCGCCTGTGTTAATTTCCTTCCCTAAAGTGTTTCTAATCGTATCTGAATCTAAATCTATTCCGAAAACTTTTAGACTAGATTCCAACTGCGTCTTGGTAGGTTCCAAAATTGCTGTATTTTCGACAGTCTGCACCGTAGTGATACCAGACAGTTCTAGAGATGTAATACGTTCTACCATAATTTCACCGAAATCAGTTTTATCGTTCGTCACTTTTTCGACAACTGGGTCAGGTCTAATTGCACTAGTACCTCCCAGAGTTGTTCTTAATACCCCTAACTGGTGATTCTTGGGATACTTTTCACCTGATCGAGTAATCGGCATGTAGCATTTCCGTACTGATCATATAGTATTACGAACAGAACAGTCTTGCAACAATCTGATTCTGTTGCTACTGTCCATCCAACAAAATTTAATTCGAACAAAATACCAGGCAATCTTAATGCCACATCCCCAGCAGGATCGCCAATGTTAAACGATAATACTTTCTATCCAACTTTCGGAAGAGTATTATCGGGTCCTCGGGTTCTTGGGAGTGGTAGGGGTCTATTAGATAGAGGCCCTGTACTATTTTCCCATCTAATCATTCCACATCTTATCTAATCCTTCATCAATATCCAAAATAGATTTGCGGACAATTCACAACAGTAAAATCGTTCTTAACACGGATCAAGTGCGTCAGTTTATTGCCATACTATCGTTCTTACTATTTAAAAGTTCTAACATCAAAGTTGTTGTTATCTTCCTCGTCCTCTCAACAAAGGTAAACAGAATATACCGTATCTTATTCTATATTCTGATTATAACAGAATAAAACGTCGTACACAGTACTGCAACACCACAACAGATTACTCAATGGCTCACGATACTACACTTTCCAAGCCGTCATATTCATCTTCAATCACACAATCCGTTATACAAATGGTGTATACCAGAAAATTATTATCAACAGTGCGTACACATACCGTCAAAAAAATGGTATAACAGTATACTGAACGTCATCTACTGTAACACTTAATTCAGAGTACTCAAAAAGAGGTATATCTCAATACATTAATCAGATTCACTACTACAGAGAAATAGTATCACAGTTTCTTGCAGATATCGACTAACCTTTCTTCTCAAGAAGTACTCAATGCTATGCACTTACAAAATAACAATCGTGACACAAACAATAGTTGAACTCTTGCTTTCTCTTGACGTCTCTAACTCTCTGTCTCTCTTGAGTAAATTCCTGTTAACCTTCACATGCGCAATTCTCTTCCACCTTTCTCTCCCATCTCAACTATCAATCCAAAACATTTTCTCTTTCTCTCACACAGTGATCTCTGCTCCCACCAGCCAGACGGAGCGGCGGAAGTTCTCTCTTTCTCTTCTTCTTCATCCTACTTTTTATCGCTTTCGCATCCTTCATTTACCGACTCTTGCGTAATTTCCTGCATCTCCGTCATTTCAGCCAAAATTCTTGTTTGTCCTTCTTCTGCGGTTGCGGTTGTCTCGCTCCGTCGGCCTTGTAACATTCTTTAACTTCTCAGCTCCAAGTGCTTTGGTGAAAATATCAGCAACCTGCTCATCTGTTCTCACATAAACAAGATCAATATCACCTGCTAATACCTTCTCTCTGATGAAGTGATAATGTACCTTGATATGCTTTGTTCTAGCATGGAAAACAGGGTTCCGTGCTAACTGTATGCTGCTAAGATTATCACAATAGATAGTGATAGGCTTTTGCACTTCCACACCTAAATCTGCAAGTAACATCTCCAGCGATGATGGCTCACATGTTGCCATTGCAGCACCTCTATACTCAGCCTCTGTACTCGACAAAGAAACAGTGGGTTGCTTCTTGCTGCTCCATGTAATAGCTGCACCTCCAAGTGAGAAAAGAAAGCCACTAGTAGATCTTCTATCTGGAGTACTACCAGCCCAATCTGCATCGGTGTATCCATGAACCTACAACTCCACACCAGCTTCATAAAACAATGCATAATCCAAAGTAGCACTCACATAACGTAGAGTGTGCCTCAAAGCATCCAAATGTGGCTTCCTGGGGACCTGCATAAATTGACTTTCAAGTCCAACAGTATAACTTAGATCATGCCTTCTAATTGTGAGATATATAAGACTTCCCACAATTTTCCTTTACATAGTAGCATTTTCCAATGCTTCACATGACGTAGTATCCAATTTCAAATTCTGATCTAATGGCATAGAAATTGGCTTACAATCAGCCATACCATACTTTTGCAGCATATTCAAGGCATACTGCCTTTGCGACATCCATATACCTGTTTCTGTATGTATAAACTCAATGCCCAAGAAATAGCGCATCACACCAAGATCTTTCATGTCGAATTCCTGCATAAGATGTTTCTTTACCTCTTTGATGCTTTCTTCATTATCACCACCTACAATCAGGTCATCAACATAAATAGCCACAATAGTGATGCCATCGTCAGCCTTCCTTGCATATAGTGAGTGATCTACATCACACATAGAGAACCCAATGCTGGTTAAGTAATCAGCAATCCTTGCATGCCATGCACGAGGGGATTGCTTCAGCCCATACAAAGCCTTTTGCAACCTGGAAACATATTCTGGATGTTTTGAATCTTCATATCCTTGTGGCTGGTCCATATATACTTCTTCTTGTAACTCACCATGTAGGAAACCATTCTTCACATCCATCTGATGCAAAGTCCATCCTTTTGCTATAGCTAATGCAACAAGTGTTCTGACAGTAGACATTTTAGCTACAGGACTGAATGTTTCCTCATAATCAATGCCATATGTTTGTGCATAACCTTTAGCTACCAATCGTGCTTTATACCTGCTTATGCTACCATCAGCATTATGCTTTACTTTCTAAACCCATTTGCAGCCTATGGATTTCTTTCCTTGTGGCAATGGAACCAGCTTCCATGTATCATTTCCATAAAGTGCAGCCATCTCCTCATCCATAGCTTTTTCCCAATCTGCATTACCAATTGCATCTTCAAAACAAGAAGGTTCAGCATCTTGTATTACCTTTGTCATGTAGGCACAATGGCGAGCCATGTAAGTATCATATGTCAGTCGTTGCACTGAATTACGCATCCTCCCAGATCTTCTTGGTCCTGAGTCACTTCTCCTTGTATCATCTGCATGTGCCCTTCTTACTCCTGGAGTCTTCACAGAGGGCAATCCAAGTTCCTCATCAATACTCTTTTCTGAACCACTTGAATCTCCATCAACATCTTCAAAACCTGCACCTGTTTTACTACCAGCAGAAAGCTTTTCTTTACCTTTCTTGGATGTATTTGATGAATTTGCTGGACTGAAATTTCCACGCAATCTTCCACTCCATGGATTTGAGTTGGAACTATTGCTTGGTGATGCATCCGGTCCACTCAAAACTTCAGATTTTGCACTAGATTTTTCAGCATTTTCTTTGTCATTTGGTTTAAGATTCAGTCCTTCTTTGGCATCTGCATAGAAGCTTGACATTTCATCAAATACCACATCTTTGCTCACCTTCACCTATCGTGTGAGTGGGTTATAACATTTGTACCCCTTTTGCTCAAGGGAATATCCAATGAAGACACATTTATCTGCTTTCGGATCAAGCTTCGTCCTCAACTCATCTGGAACATGTACATATGCAATACATCCAAAAACTTTCAGATGTGATAAGTTTGGCTTTTTACCTATAAACTTCTCTTCAGGTGTAACTTGATGTACAGCAGTAGTCGGAGTTCCGTTCATGATGTATACAGCAGTATGCATAGCTTCTACCCAATAACAATGAGGCATATTCTTCTCAGCCATCAAGGCTCTTGCTATTTCTGCAATATGTCTATTTTTGCGTTCAGCAACACCATTCTGTTGTGGTGTGTACCTGCATGAAAACTGACGCCGAATTCCATGATTTTTTTGAAAATTGCTGAACTCATTTGACATGTATTCACCTCCTCCATCAGATCTTAATGTTTGAATGTACTTCCTTGTCTGCTTTTCCACCATAGCTTTAAAATTCTGGAAGTGAGTGAACACCTCGCTCTTCTCTTTCATGAAATATACCCATAGTTTGCGTGTATGATCATCAATGAAGGTAACATAAAACCTGCAACCACCCATAGATGTGGTCTTTGCTGGACCCCAAACATCTGTATGTACTACTTCTAGTACATTCTCACTAACATGCTTGTCATGTGGAAATGATGCTCTTGACTGTTTACCAAATTGACATGCTGCACATACCTTTTGTATTTCTGCAACTTTGAAATTTGGTAGTCCATGGACAATCTCCTTTGACTGCATCATTTTCAGCCTTTGCGAGTTTGCATGTCCAATCCGTTTGTGCCATATCTCTATATCTGCAATAACTCCTGCACCTTTTGCAAACATGGCTTTATTCATTTCACGAATCTTCACATTTAAGGTGAACATCCTACCCACTTTGTTTCCTTTGGCAACCAATCGTCCATCCTGCTTGTACTCTTCTACATATAATCCATCAACATTGAACCTGACTTGTAATTCTGGTCAACCATTTGTCCAACAAAAACCAGATTCTTTGTTATATTTGGAACATGCAACACATCAGCAAGATGTTTTACCTTCCTGTCCTCCATAGACAATGCTATGTTTCCTGTATGCTCAATAGGATGCGATGTATCATCACCTGTTTCAACATATCGAGGAATTGCCATTTTCTGCAAACTACTAAACCATTCTGCATGACTGGTCATGTGATTTGAAGCACCTGAATCAACATACCAGACATTATCATTCGATTTTGAAACACCAGCAGACATCATATTCATCATGTGATGTTGAACCATAAATAGCTTCTCAGAATCATCTGCACTTGTGGATGCATAGTTGTTTTGCTGCCTTCTGTTATTTTGGTTCTTTAACTTGCAATCACGTTCAAAGTGTCCAGGTTTACCACAATTCCAGCATCCTTTACTATCATTACCTGAATCGTTTCTTTGGAAATTTTTGCGACCTCTTTGGCTCCCCCTGCCTCGAAATTGTCCTCTTCCTCCTGCATGATTCTGTTGTTGACCTTGGTCTTGGTTACTGCTTCCTCTTCCACTTCCAAAAGCTCTACCTCTGCCTCTTCCTCTGCTAGAGTAGAATACCTGCTCAGAACTGGTCTTTCCTTGGGAGTTTGAGTCCTCACCAAGATTCTTTTCTTCAATAATCAGCATAGATACCAGATCAGCAAAATTCGGAATATTTTCCGTGGTCTGTATGGAAGTTCTGAACTACTTATATGCAGCTCCTAAACCACGAAGGCACACTTCCACCTTATCATCATCATCATCTACATTCACGCCAATAGATGCAAGTGACTCACATATGCCTTTGATTTTAAGAGTGTAGTCACTTACCGTCATGCTCGTCTTTTCCAATGTATGCAGCTCGTTCTTGAGTTGCAATTTTTGTGCCTTTGTATTAGTCTCATACAAGGTGACCAAGCTGTTCCAAGCCTCTTTTGGAGTCTTGGCATCTTGTATGTGTCCAATCATGCTATCCTGTATGCTAACACATAGCCAATACACTACCTTTCGTGCTCCTTGATTCCATTCCTCATATGCTCTTAACTGATCTGCAGTCCGATTCCTTTCTGGTAACTGCGGAGCATTTTCATTCTCTCCTTCGATATACTTCCAGTAGCCTTTTCCCATCAGGAAATTCGTCATTCTGAATCTTCAAGCATGGAAGTTGTTCTTGTCCAGCTTATCGCTCATAAGCTGACTCATTCCATCTGCGTTTGCCATTTCTGCAACAATTCACAACACTGCAAAACACTACAAGCAGCACCTCTACTTGAACACTATCGCACTATGACGTGAGGGTTCGATCTCAGAAAAACACAGTTTTTGTGTATCAACAGTACAGGGAATCGCTTGAAATTTTGGATCTCGAATATATGAGTGTCGGCAAACACAACGCAAGTTACAATTTCTGAAACTGACCTGGTTTTTCTATGGGCCCCACCTTGCAGGCTCGAAACGGAGGTCGAGATGGCTCCAAAACTTCAATCTGACAAAAACGAGTGACCCTAAAGGGATAACTTTCGATAATATTTTGAGGTCTTCTACCTTCATGGTGATTTTCGTAGCAAACAGAGGCCGTTTGTGAAATCGCGTTTTCTCCACGCCTTGCTGCGTAGTCTTCACCGTCGCCTTCTCCATGAGCTCTCTACAGCCACGCTGGCTCTGATACCATGTCACGAGGAAGGAGATAAGGAAGAGAGCTCACACGCACACTCTCACTCTCAAGGAGAAGCACACACACAGCTTGAGGCAAGGAAAAATGATCTTCTTCTTCTTCTTCTATTACAAAAAAGGAATGTACAAGAATGACCTAAAAACAAGAATACAACAAGTGAAATATATAAAGATCAGTACATAAGGAAAAACCTCATATCCGCGAATGAGTGAGCTGGCAAGAAACAAATGTGCCATCGCTCTCGGTAGATAAATCTAATAAAGCTCAATGAAGTATCCCTAACATATATCGGTATGACCACTATACATGTCAGAGAAACGAAAAATTGGTATGTGTCATCCTGGATCATCACATGTTGAGCTTGATATCTCAATACTTTATGATATGATCATTCCCTTTACAGTACTTACAAAACAATTTCTGCTTTTCTGATTTCTTCTCATCTTTATCTTCCTTCTTCGAATATGCAGAATTAACAGATTTCTGCTTACTACTTGAAGAGCTCCATTTTCCTTTGCCCTTCTGACTAGCAAGGAAAGCTTGATCTGCAACTCGCATAATGGACCTGTTTTGCATGGACTGATCTTCTTGCAACAAAACAGAGACAAACTCCTAAAATGATAAGGCATTTGGATTGCCTTTCATCATCAATCGAAGAGTAGAAGCAAAACTCTGATATGAATCAGCAAGACCATTCAGAACGGTCTGCACAAGTGAGCTATCTGGTATAACCTCATCAGCAAAAATCAACTGCTCCTTCAAACCTTTGATCTTTGTTAGGAAACTATCCATAGAATCACCTTCATTCATGTGCTCACTCTCCAACTGTTTTCGGAGGTAAGCAACACGAGCCTCATTCCTAGCTTGGTACAATGTGGTAAGTGTATCCCAGGCATCCTTAGCTGTTCTGCAAGAGCGAATGTGAGGAATAATGGCACGTTTGACAAACAAAGCTATCAATGCATGTGCCTGGGCATCTCTGCCATCCCAAGGAATCTGCTCAGCAGTAGGTGCAACAAAAACAGTAGCACGAATATGAATCTACGAAATATCATGTTCGACACCATCTTCATCAGCTCCAGCACCTGTATTTGCAGTACCTGTAGTCAGAGGTGTAACAAGATGTTTTTCAACACCCTGCACAATGTTCCACAATCCTTTTGCAACCAATACATGTCGCATCATATAAGCCCATAATGGGTAGTTGGTACCATCCAACTTATCCTCAACAACCAACATACGGAATACATCACTGCTTTCACCCATGGCTAGTGACTAAAATACCTTGATGCAGAAAATTGACTGTATCTCAAAAAGTTGAACAGAACTGCGTAGACGAGTTCTGCTAGACTTGTAGCAGACTTTGAGACGCTTAAACTGGCAAAGAGAAACTGGTATATACCTTTGGCACAAAAAGATGAAATAGCCTACACAAGCACTGTGATAGTGCGTTCGGAGGCCGAAACGAGCTCAGATCGCGATTTTGCCACCAGAAAGCGAAGCGGTTTTGATCTCCGAAACACGCTGAGTATGCTCACCAAAATTCGTGCGATTCTGAGACTGCAAACGGAGGAGTGTCGATAGCGCCCTAGATGAAGTGACGACCTGCTCTGATACCAATTGTTGGAGTTAGACGTCTGCGGAAGCACGCGAACAACATAAGGAAGAAGAAGAAGCTTGGAGCCCAAACACACAATACTGAATGTATTACTAGAGAATGTACAAAGATGATTAGCCCATTAGGGCAATAGGCGTATATATAAGCTGAGGGAAAAAAACCTCATAAAGAGGGAAAAAAATGCCCCGGCGGTCCTAGTGTGTTCACACACATCACTACCTAAATATATCAATAGGGTTGATGTCTTCTTTGATTTTCCACCTAAGCAGGATTCTTACCTTGGTTATTGGAAGATGGAATCTTCTTTGAATTGTTCATATTCGTTGAAACATGTCTCTATGGCTTATGTCCCATCACAATGAATCTGGTTCTATTCACCTTCTAAAAATTGAACTTCTCCATCTTCTCAAAATTATCAGCCATTGCAACAACATCCAAAAAACTGACACATTGAGATCCCTTGACTTGATAGCTAAGTTCCTCACAAAGCCCTTCAATAAACTTGCTCTTCAGAGCATCACTACTAACCTCCAATGCATATTTTTAAAGACATAGGGACTTCTCTTTGTACTCATCAACATACAAGCTATGCTTGTCACTTTTGTGTTGTAAAAAATTATAGAACTCCATCTTCTCTCCATATGGTAGTGAGGAGAACAATAGCATTTTTCTGCTTGCCCTCTAAATTTCTTCCATAGAACTAGATCAGAATGTGTCCGAGTCTGCATATAGGACTTCCATCATAGCTTTGTGATGCCATGCAGGTGTAGGATCCCAATGTTTGCCTTGGAATCCTTATTAACTTATTGAAGATCAAAGAAATCATTTAGCTCTTCAATGCATACCTCTAGATCTTCGTCACCCTTCTTCTTACCTTAAAAATTATTCAATTTTGCCTTCTTGAAGACTTGTTTAAGGGCAAATTAACCTGGCTATATTTCTTCATAATTGCATTTTTGTTTTCCCCTAGGCACACTAGATGTCTGTGCACCATCCACTTTATCATTCAATTCCACGAACAAATTTGTTTCACCTTTTGGTTGTTTTCCACCTCTTTTCTTCTGAATAAGCTCCTCATGCTTAGAGGCCTTTTGTGTCAAGACTTGCATCATTCTGGAGGATCAATTCTACTATGATACCACTTGTAACGTTTCCTCAATCACAAGCTTCCAATCACTCAAGAATAGTGGAAGAGAGAAAAATAGAACTTCCACAAGATTGAGGAAAATTCGGCGCAGAAGACAAGATATGACTAAGAGAAAGAGAAATTCTGATATTATAGATGTGAAGCAATCAATACAATAGCTTTGGAAAATAGCTTCTTGACAAAGCCTCTACCTCCCAACCACCCCACAACTATCACAATCTCATTCACACTCACACTCTCACCCTCACTCTCACTCTCAATCACAACATAATTCTCTGATTTCTAGCTTCTTGCTCTTTGATGTGCAGGTCTTCTTATAACAAATTTTATCACCACCCAAAGAAGTGTGCGATCCACCAATTTTAGAAAAATCTGATTCTTTGCAAAACTTTCACAAAAAACATGTGCTTGTAGTAGTGCTGTCTTTAGCGGTACCTATCAAAAATAGAAGAAAAGAAACAAAAAAACATATCCAAAGACATTCGTAATTTTGCATGACAACACATGTGCTTTAAAATCATAGATTCAAATAAAAGTAGAGAAACCCTCTTTTTTTAAGTACCTAAAAAAAGGGAATTTTTCCAAGACTTGTAACTCAAAAAGAGTGAGGAATTAGCATAAGCTTGTGAGAGATACTTTTATTCAATTTTTTTATCTGCACAATAGTGTTAGGGATGACAAAGGTCCAAATTTGCCTCCAAGTATCACTTTTTAGCCCTGTAAGTTTAGAAATTCTAGAGCGAGAATAAAACCAAGGCATTTTCTTATAGTGAACTAAATGTAGAGCCCTAAACTCTCACGAGGAAGGAGATAAGGAAGAGGGCTCACACACACACACACTCTCACAATCAAAGAGAAGCACACACTCAGATTGAGGCAAGGAAGAATGATCTTCTTCTTCTTCTTCTATTACATAAAAAGGAATGTACAAGAATGACCTAAAAACAAGAATACAACAAGTGCAATATATAAAGATCAATACATAAGGAGAAACCTAATGTCCGCGAATGAGTGAGTTGGCAAAGACCAAATGTGCCATCACTCTCGGCAAATAAATCTAATAAAGCTCAATGAAGTATCCCTGACATATACCGGCTTGACCACAGAGAAACAACAAGTTGATATGTGTCATCTTGGATCATCACATGTTGAGCTTGATATCTCAACACTCCCCCTCAAGCTCAACACCATGTCCTCTAATCCAAGCATCTTCCGAAACTTCTTCAGCTTCTCTGCTCCAAGTGCTTTAGTGAAAATATCAACAACCTGGTCATCTGCCTCACATAAAGAAGATCAATATCACCTGCTAACACCTTCTCTCTGATGAAGTGATAATGTACCTCGATATGCTTTGTTCTAGCATGAAAAACAAGGTTCCGTGCTAATTGTATACTGCTAAGATTATCACAATAGATAGTGATATGCTTTTGCACTTCCACACCTAAATCTATAAGTAGTATCTCTAGCCATGATGCCTCACATGCTACCATTGCAGAACCTCTATACTCAGCCTCTGTACTCGACAAAGCAACAGTGGGTTGCTTCTTGCTGCTCCATGTAATAGCTGCACTCCTAAGTGAGAATAGAAAGCCACTAGTAGATCTTCTATCTAGAATCCCCTACCAACCCAATCTGCATCGGTGTATCCATGAACCTGCAAATCTACACTAGCTTCATAAAACAATGCATAATCCAAAGTAGCACTCACCTGATGTAGAGTGCACCTCAGAGCATCCAAATGTGGCTTCCTGGAAACCTGCATAAACTGACTTTCAATTCCAAGAATATATTTTAAATCAAGCCTTGTAACTGTGAGATATATCAGACTTCCCACAATTTTCCTGTACATAGTAGCATTTTCCATTGCTTCACCTGATGTAGTATCCAACTTCAAATTCTGTTCTAATGGAATAGGAATTGGCCTACAATTAGCCATACCATACTTTTGCAGCATATTCAGGGCATATTGCCTTTGTGACATCCATACACCTATTTTTGTATGTATTAACTCAATGCCCAAGAAATAGTATAACACACCAAGATCTTTCATGTCAAATTCCTGCATAAGAAGTTGCTTTACCTCTTTGATGCTTTCTTCATTATCACCACCTACAATCAATTCATCAACATAGATAGCCACAATTGTGATGCCATCATCACCCTTTCTTGCATATAGTGAATGATTTGCATCACACATAGAAAACCCAATGGTGGTTAAGAAATCAACAATCCTTGCATGCCATGCACGAGGATTTTGCTTCAACCCATACAAATCCTTTTGCAACCTGCAAACATATTCTACATGCTTTGAATCTTCATATCCTTGTGGTTAGTCCATGTATACTTCTTCCTGTAACTCACCATGTAAGAAAGCATTCTTCACATCCATCTGATGCAAAGTCCATCCTTTTGTTATAGCTAATGCAACAAATGTTCTGACAGTAGACATTTTAGCTATAGGGTTGAGTGTTTCCTCATAATCAATGCCATATGTCTGTGCATATCCTTTTGTTGCCAATCATGCTTTGTACCTGCTTATGCTACCATCAACATTGTGCTTTACCTTGTAAACCCACTTGCTGCCTATGGCTGTCTTTCCTTACGGCAATGGAACCAGCTTCCATGTTTTGTTTCCGTAAAGTGCAGCCATCACCTCATCCATAGCTTTTTTCCAATTTGCATTTCCAATTGCATCTTCAAAACAAGAAGGTTCAACATCTTGTATTACCTTTGTCATGAAGGCACAATGATGAGCCATGTAACTATCATAGGTTAATCGTTGTACATAATTCCACATCCTCCCAAATCTTTTTGATCCTGGTTCACTTCTTCTTGTATCATCTGCATGTGCCTTTCTAACTCCTGAAGAGGGCAATCCAAGTTCCTCCTCAAGACTCTTTTTTGAACCACTTGAATCTCCATCAACGTCTTCAAAACTTGCACATGTTTTATGACTAGGAGAAAGCTTTTCTTTACTTTTCTTGGATGTATTTGATTAATTTGCTAGATTGAAATTTCCATGCAATCTTCCACTCCATGGATTTGAGTTGGAACTATTGCTTGGTGATGTGTCCAGTCCACTCAAAGCTTGAGATTCTGCACTTGATTTTTTAGCATTTTCTTTTTCATTTGGTTCAAGATTTAGTCCTTCTTTGGCATCTACATAGAAGCTTGACATTCCATCAAATACCACATCTCTACTCACTTTCACCTGTCATGTGAGTGGGTTATAACATTTATATCCCTTTGCTCAAGGGAGTAACCAATGAAGACACATTTTTTGCTTTTTGGATCAAGCTTCGTCCTCAACTCATCTGGAACATGTACATATGAAATACAACAAAAAACTTTTAGATGTGATAAGTTTGGCTTTTTACTTGTGAACTTCTCTTCAGGTGTGACTTGGTGTACAATAGCAATTGGAGTTCTGTTCATGATGTATACAATAGTATGCACAGCTTCTGCTCAATATCAATGAGGCATATTCTCAACCATTAAGGCTCTTGCTATTTCTGCAATATGCCTGTTTTTGCGTTCAACAATGCCATTTTGTTGTGATGTGTACCTGCATGAAAACTGACATTGAATTCCATGACTTTTAAGAAAACTGCTGAACGCATTTGACATATATTCACCTCCTCCATCAGACCTTACTGTTTGAATATACTTCCTTGTCTCCTTTTCCACCATAACTTTAAGATTATGGAAGTAAGTGAACACCTCACTCTTCTCTTTGATGAAATATACCCACACTTTTTGTGTATGGTCATCAATGAAAGTAACATAAAACCTGCAACTACCCATAGATGTGGTTTTTGTAGGACCCCAAACATATGTATGTACTATTTCTAGCACATTCTCACTAACATGCTTGTCATGCAAAAACGATGATCTTGACTGTTTACCAAATTGACATGCTGCACATACCTTTTGCATCTCTACAACCTTGAAATTTGGTAGTCCATGGACAATCTCCTTTGACTGCATCAATTTTAGCCTTTGCAAGTTTGCATGTCCAATCCATTTGTGCCACATCTCTATATTTGCAATAACTCCTACACCTTTTGCAAACATGGTTGCATTCATTTCAGGAATTTTCACATTTAAGGTGAACATCCTACCCACTTTGTTTCCTTTGGCAATCAATCTTCCATCCCATTTGTATTCTTCTATAGATAACCCATCAACATTGAACCTGACTTGTAATCCCTGGTCAACCATTTGTCCAACAAGAACCAAATTCTTTGTTATATTTGGAACATGCAACACATCAACAAGATGTTTTACCTTCCCTTCTTCCATAAACAATGATATGTTTCATGTATGCTCGATAGGGTGTGATGTGTTATCACCTGTTTCAACATATCCAGGAATTGACAATTTCTGCAAAGTACGTAACCATTCTGCATGACTGGTCATGTGATTTGAAGCACCTAAATCAACATACCAGCCATTATGATTCGATTTTCAAACATCAACAGACATTGTATTCATCATGTGATGTTGAACTATTAATAGTTTCTCAAAATCATCTACACTTGTGGATGCATAGTTGTTTTGTGGCCTTCTATTATTTTGATTCTTCAACTTGCAATCACGTCCAAAGTGTCCTGGTTTACCACAATTCCAACATCCTTTACTATCATTACTTGAATCATTTCTTTGAAATTTTCTGTGACCTCTTTGGTTCCCCTGCCTTGAAACTGTCCTCTTCCTCTTGCATGATTCTGTTGTTGACCTTGGTCTTGGTTACTGTTTCCTCTTCCACTTCCGAAACCTCTACCTCTACCTCTTCCTCTACCAGAGTAGAATATGTGCTTAGAATTAGATTTTCCTTGGTTTTTTGAGTCCTCACCAAGGTTCTTTTCTTCAATAATCAACATGGACACTAGATCAACAAAATTTGGAATATTTTCCCTGGTCTGTATGGAAGTTCTGAACTACTTATATGCAGCTCCTAGATCATGAAGGCACACTTCCACCTTATCATCATCATCTACATTCACACCAATAGATGCGAGTGACTCACATATGCTTTTGATTTTTAGGGTGTAGTCACTTATCGACATGCTCTTTTTCTCCAAAGTATGCAACTCGTTCTTGAGTGGCAATTTCCATGCCTTTGTATTGCTCTCATACAAAGTGACCAAACTGTTCCAAGATTCTTTCGGAGTCTTGGCATCCTATATGTGCCCAATCATGCTATCCTATATGCTAACAGATAGCCAGTACATTACCTTTCTTGCTCCTTGATTCCATTCTTCATACACTCTTATCTGGTCTACAGGCCGATTCCTCTCTGGTAAATGCAAAGCATTTTCATTCTCTCCTTCGATGTACTTCCAGTAACCTTTTCCCATGAAGAAATTCTTCATTCTGAATCTCCAAGCATGGAAGTTGTTCTTTCTAGCCTATCACTCATAAGCTGACTCATTCCATCTACGTTTGCCATTTTCGTAGCTATTTACAACACTACAAAACACTACAAGTAGCACATCTGCTTGAACATTGTTGCACTATGACGTAACAATTTGATCTTAGAAAAACACAGTTTTTGTGTATCAACAATACATGGAATCGCTTGAAATTCTGGATCTGGAATATATGAGTGTTGACAAACATGATGCAAGTTACAGTTTCCAAAACTGACTTGGTTTTTCTATGGGCCCCACCTTGCGGGCTCGAAACGGAGGTCGACATGGCTCTACAAATTCGATCTGACAAAAACAAGTGACCCTAAAGGGATAACTCCTGAAAATATTTTGAGGTCTTCTACCTTCACGCCAATTTTCATAGCAATCTGAGGTCGTTTGTGAATCGCGCTTCTCCATGCCTTCTCGCGTGTTCTTCACCGTCGACCTTCTCCACGAGCTCTTTATAGCCACACCCGCTCTGATATCATGTCACGAGGAAGGAGATAATGAAGAGAGCTGTTAGAAGTAGTATTTTTGAGAGGAAAATAATTGTAAAATGCCAAAAATTGTAAAAAATATTTATGCAAACAATGTAAAAATGAGGAAGAGTCTTCCTCATATAGATTAGAATCTTATGTATTTTTCCTAGATAGCATATTTTTAGATTAGAAGGGAAAAGGACCAAAATTCAAGTGTGAAAATGGACACTTGAAAATATATAAAAGACAATTTCCTCTATTTTGAGAGGGTTGGTTATTTGTAATTGATGCTATCCAAGCAAAGAGAGAAGTTTCTTGCAGAAAATCGTGATTCTTCCTTTTGTGTGAATTTCTTTGATTTGTTGAGTCTATTCTATGTGTATCCATGGAAATTTGCAAGCTTCTATTGTGTATTTCTGATGAATGTGTATGAAGAGAGTTGATTCCTGATGTGTTGAGTGAGAAATTGATGAAGAATGGTGCTGGAGATAAAAATTGTTAGATTTTACACAATCGCGATTGTCTCGTCTGAAGGTATCATTTTTGAGTTTTGACTTTATGATTGTGTTCTGCTGAGAAAATAACACACTTTAGACACCAAGATCATTGGAAACGGTGTAGTATTGCTCAAGATAATCAAAACCCTAGAAATTCCTCTTCATTTTCATTATTTCTCAAAAATCCAACCAGTTTTCTCTTATTTCTTGGATTCTATCATCTAGAAGGGGTTGTGGTCTCTTGTATACTTCCAGGATTGACAAATATAAGATGTATTGTTGATTCTTGATGCTAAATGATTGGAGAGAACAACTCCAAAGGTTAACAATAAACATTTTTTGGTGCCGTTGCCGGGGAGTATAGCAAAAAGCTTCATTGAAGTTGGACCTTGCTAGATCTTCTATTGTTGATGGTATTGAACACATTGAAAAGGTAATACTCTTTAATCAAGAAATGGAAACATGAAATGGTAGATTTTTTTTGTTGTTTGTCTTTTGGGAAAAGAAAGCAATAGATAATCTTTTGAGAATAAGAAGTGTTGAAATTCTTGCAAATTGATAGTTGCTCATATCATTTTTTGGAAGTAAAGTGCAGGTGTGTGAAAAAACTGAATCAAGAAAGCTGAAGATAAGGTAAAATGTGTCTATCTTTGCAATTGTAGAGTGCTTTTTGACCAAGTACCAAGCAAAATTGTTGATCTTGGGAAGATGACATGACTGCATTGAGAAAAGTCAAGTAAAGTAGCTAGATGCAAGTAGATAGGATCCATTTGTTAACCAAGTCGAAGCAATAATCTTGAGAAAAAGTTTATTTGCATCTTGAAAAGAAAAATGTTTGAGTTTATCTTTGCAAAAATTGATATTTGCACTTCTTATCACATTTTTCTTTGGGAAGTTTTGCTCATGAATTGTTTTGATAGCAAAGCATAAAGGAGTATAACCAATCAGGGAACACAGGATCAATAGATCACTAAACAAGAAACCCTAAGTGAAGTGTTTACCTTAATTTAGGGCAAAATACTAAAAAAACTCATAAAATTCATTGAAAGCATTCAAACAAATTTCTTTTCTCCTTAGGAAGTTGGACTGAAGTATTGTTGTTAAGAGTAAGGGAGACCAAGTGGAAGGAAAGCAAAAAAATTGCTAAAAACTAGAAAATCAGAAAAATACGATGCTCTTCACAAGATCGCAATTTTCTGGTTAATTTTTTGTTCATGATGTAAAATTGCAGGTAACAAGTGACTTGGAGTGGTGAAGAATCTGGAAGAGGAGTAAGAAGAAAGAAGAATCCAAATTGCAAAAAAAAAACAAGAAGTTCAGAAAAATACGATTCTCTGTAAGAGGAAAAATTTTTGAAATATTAAGCATAATTGGGTTTTGAGAAAGGTAATTGGAAGAGAATTCATTAAGTTGAGTAAGTAAAGGAAGTCAAATTCTAAAAATCAGTGAGGTCTTAGCATCAAGTGGCTAAAGTGGAAAAGAATCGTGATTTTCACCAATTGAATAAAGCGAGAAAATTGTGATAAAAAGTTAGAAATGGGGACTTTACATCATAAATTGTGAAAGATAAAAACTTGAACAAGTGAAAAGTTAAGATCTTGAAAATATTGAACCAAATCGCGATTGTGTGAAATCTATAAAACCCTGAAATCTCAAAAAGAAACTCATTTGAGTGAGTGAGAGAGAGAGAGAGGGGGAGAGAGAGAGAGAGAGAGAGAGAGAGAGAGAGAGAGAGAGAGAGAGAGAGAGAGAGAGAGAGAGAGAGAGGACAGAATCGCGATCGTCTACAAACACAAGCTTTTGGACATTTTTTGATCAACCAAGCAAGGTAAGGACTTTCCAACAAATTTTTGCATCTAATCAAGTTTTTATATCAAGTATGGAACATAAAAAACTCAGAAATCAGTAAAAACACGGAATCGTGATGTTTTGATTTTTTGACTCTTCAATGAAAAGATAATCATTTTTTGATAAACTCTTTTATTGCATGTTAAAAGTTTAATAAAGTGGCCCTATTGTAGGAAGAAAAATTCAAAAAACAAGAACTTCAAAAAATTTCAAAAATCTGCACAGAATCGTGATTCTGTAGTCAAATACAAAATCGCGATTCTCTGAATCAAAGCACAAAATCGCGATTCCCAGAGCACGATTTTCATAAGAAAATCGTGTTTTTAACGATCCTGGGCAATCACGATTGTCTGGGAACAGAATCGTGAAAAACACGATTCTCTCCACAGAATCGTGAAAAACACGATTCTCTCCACAAAATCGTGAAAAACACGATTCCCTCCTCAGAATCGTGAAAAACACGATTCTCACCACAGAATCGTGAAAAACACGATTCTGTCCACAGAATCATGAAAAACACGATTCTCACCACAGAATCGTGAAAAACACGATTCCCTCCTCCAAATCGTGAAAAACACGATTCTCTCCACAGAATTGTGAAAATAAGGATTCTCACCACAGAATCGTGAAAAACACGATTCCCTCCTCAGAATCGTGAAAAACACGATTCTCACCATAAAATCGTGAAAAACACGATTCTCACCACAGAATCGTAAAATTAATTAAATGATCCTTAGGTCTGGTAATAAAGTAAACACACATTCTAAACAAGAGCTAGGAAGGAAAGAGGTAGAATCAGTAATAGGAGAATTGCAAGAAAAAGATTTAGGGCAAGAAATTAATATGGAGAATTTAAATGAGACCAATGAATCCTCTGAAGGTGGTGATTATAGAAACATTCTCAAATACATGTATACAAATAGGTTTGGAACTTATGTATATCAGGATGGAATGCATAAGTTTCAAACCTATTTGTATACATGTATTTGAGAATGTTTCTTTAATCACCAGCTTCAGAGGATTCATTGGTCTCATTTAAATTCTCCATATTAATTTCTTGCCCTAAATCTTTTTGTTGCAATTCTCCTATTACTGATTCTACCTCTTTCCTTCCTAGCTCTTGTTTAGAATGTGTGTTTACTTTATTACCAGACCTAAGGATAATTTAATTAATTTCACGATACTCCCCGACAATGGCACCAAAAAATGTTTATTGTTAACCTTTGGAGTTGTTCTCTCCAATCATTTAGCATCAAGAATCAACAATACATCTTATATTTGTCAATCCTGGAAGTATACAAGAGACCACAACCCCTTCTAGATGATAGAATCCAAAAAATAAGAAAAAACAGGCTGGATTTCTGAGAAATAATGAAAATGAAGAGGAATTTCTAGGGTTTTGATTATCTTGAGCAATACTACACCATTTCCAATGATCTTGGTGTCTAAAGTGTGTTATATTCTCAGCAGAACACAATCATAAAGTCAAAACTCAAAAATGATACCTGTAACCTTCAGACGAGACAATCGCAATTCTGTAAAATTTGATGATTTTTATCTCCAGCACCATTCTTCATCAATTTCTCACTCAACACATCAGGAATCAACTCTCTTCATACACATTCATCATAAATACACAATAGAAGCTGTTGGAGATAGACGTCTGCGGAAGCACGCGAACAACACAAGGAAGAAGAAGAAGCTTGGAGCACAACACACAAGATTGAAAATGTATTACTAGAGAATGTACAAAGATAAGTAGCCCATTAGGGCAATAGGCGTATATACAAGCCGGGGGAAAAAAACCTCCTAAAGAGGGAAAAAAGTGCCCCGGCGGTCCTAGAGTGTTCACACACATCACTACCTAAATATATCAACAAATCCCCCTGGGAGTGATGCGGTGAACAAGGAGCTGGCACTCATGTATAAGGAAGTGCCAAGCTATGTGGAAATCACTCCACAAAAGGAAGTAAGCCCAAAGCTTTGCGGAAAGCTTCAAACTTCTCCCTAGGCAGAGCCTTCGTGAAAAGGTCTGCAATGTTCTCCTGCGTGGGCACATATGCCAAGCTGATCTCCCCAGCAGAGAACCTCTCCTTGACATAGTGATAATGCACCTCAATGTGCTTAGTGCGAGCATGGAACACGAGGTTCCTAGCAACTGCCAATGCGCTCTGACTGTCAGTGAAGATGGTGGTGGCAGAAGATTGGCCAACACCCAAATCAGCCATAAGGCGTCTGAGCCACACACACTCAACAGTCGCTGTGAAAGCTGCCCTATACTCAGCCTCACAACTAGAAGTGGCCACATTAGGCTGCTTCTTGCTCAACCAAGATATACATGAGCTACCAAGCATGAAGCAAAAACCACTGGTGGACACACGAGTGTCATAGCAACCAGCCCAATCTGAGTTAGAAAAAGCATGCAAATCTGGCGGTAGTGATCCCCCCTTGGGATAAAACAAACCAAGTAGCCGAGTACCACTCAAGTAGCCAAAGATGCGCTTAACCGCTTTCCAATGCGTGACTCCTGGGCAATGCATAAACCTGCTCATCTGTGAGACAACAAACTGAATATCTGGCAGAGTAATGCATAAGTAAATCAAGCATCCAACAGCCTGCTGATAGAGAACAACATGAAATGCATCTCCAGCATCATGAAGACTCAATCGTAAACCTGTCTCCATAGGAGTGGCAATAGGCTTACAGTCTTCAAGGCCAAAACGCTGCAATAATGTGTGAATATATTTCGTTTGACACAAAGCCATTCCACCATCAACATGCATAAATTGAATGCCCAAATAGTGATGCAAATGCCCCAAATCAGACATCTCAAATGAGGCATGCAAATCAGCCTTAAAATCAGCAATATGTGTCTCAATAGGACTAGTGAGTAGCATGTCATCAACATAGACAACAATGATCAGAAGCACATCATTAGCACTCTTAACATATAAGGTGCTTTCAGTTGGACTATTCTCAAAACCATGTGCAATCAGATAGGCATGTATCTTCTCATACCAAGCACGTGGTGCTTGCTTTAAACCATATAATGCCTTCTTTAACCTGCAAACCTGGTTTTCATGCCCTTTCTGCACAAAGCCACGGGGCTGAAAAACATACACTTCTTCATGCAAGTCACCATTCAGAAATGCTGTTTTAATGTCCAACTGATGTACATTCCAACCATGATGGGCTGCAAGTGCACAAATGGTGCGAACAGTAGTCATACGGCATGTAGGTGCAAAGCTCCATCAAAATCAATGCCTCTTTCCTGTGCATAACCCTTTGCAACAAGCCTAGCCTTATACTTGTCAACTGTACCATCAGGTTTACACTTCAGCTTGTATACCCACTTAGTGCCAATGCCCTTCTTGCCAGGAGGCAAGTCACATAAAGACCATGTACCATTCTTCATTATAGCATCATATTCAGATTGCATAGCAGCCATCCAATTTTCTGAATTTTGTGCTTCATCAAAAGAAATAGGCTCATTCTCATCACAGAGACTAGATGCAGCCATAGCATAGCAATCTGATGCAAAGGAGGCACTATGAGAGCCTGAAGGAGTACGATATGACAAAGGTGCATCTAATTTGCTATCACGCAAAGTCTGCACCAACCATTTTGGCATAGTTTTTGCCTGCTCAATATCAGCTCTCTCATCAACAAGTGCATCATGTAAATCTGCATGAGAAATGGAATGATCTGCATCATCATATGAAACCTGCAAAGGTTGAGAAGTTGCCTCATTAGGACCAGCACTAGCCTGTCCACCTGTAAAAAGAGGCATCAAAGTATCATACATGTCTTTGGAGCTAACAGATATCTCCTTAGTACATGAAAGCAATGGCTGAATAGCATCTTCCACAAAGACAACATCACGGCTAACCAGAATGCGTTTAGTCTGTGGATGATACAGACGATAGGCTTTACTTTCAGAACTGTACCCAACAAAAATACATTTTAGTGCCTTATCATCCAATTTCTGCGATGTTGTTCAGGCACTAATGCATATGCCAAACAACCAAAAACACGCAGATGAGCAACAGATGGCTTGCGGTCATGCCAAGCCTCATATGGAGTGATAGACTGCAATGCTTTAGTGGGACACCTGTTCAGTACATATGCTGCACACATGACAGCCTCAAGCCAGAAACTATGTGGTAAAGCCTGACTTTTGACCATGCACCTCGCCATCTCCATGAGTGACCTGTTCTTTCGTTCAGCAACTCCATTCTGTTGAGGTGTATACGGCGCTGTACACTGGTGTTTTATCCCACGTTCAGCCAGAAATGCATTAAAATCTGAAGACATATATTCCCCCCCTCAATCAGAACGGAGGGTGCCCATTTTACATGCTGACAGATTTTCAGCCAAAACCAAAAACTGTTTGAAGCACATGAACACTTCGGACTTTGCTTTGAGTGGATATACGCATGCATGCCTGGAAAAATCATCAATGAAAGTCACGAAGTAAAGGTAATCTCCAAAAGAGGGTGTCTGCATAGGACCACAGACATCACTATGTACAAGCTGCAATCTTTGCGTAGCCCGAACTGAACCATCTTTTGGAAACGAAGAACGCTGCATTTTGCCCAAAATACAGCCTTCACAAACATGTTTTCCAGGTGCCTCAAGTTTGGGCAAAGAGGACACCATTTCAGATTTCTGCAGGCGTAACAAACTAGCAAAATTCAGATGACCAAATCGTGCATGCCAAAGCTTTGCATCTGACATAGCCTGAGAATCATGAACTGCACATGCCGAATCATTCACAGATCTTTCATAGTCTATGAGCTTATACAGCCCACGACATAAAATGCCAGAAGCAATAATCACATCGCCATTTGAGAGATCATGGACTGTACACCTGTCATCAACAAATTTCACAACCAAGCCAATCTTGGCTAATGCAGAAACTGATAACAGGTTCTTTTTGATCCCTGGCACAAATAAAGCATCTGACAAAGTGAAAGAACTACCATCAGCAGTAGTCAGAATGATCTTACCAACTCCCATAACAGGATAAGAGGAGTTATTGGCGCATGTGACAGTATTCCCTGTAGGGGCAGGCTCGAGTGAAGAGAAGAAACTGCACTGCGAGGTAATATGTTTGGTCGCCCCACTGTCAAAGTACCAAACATCTGAGTCTGCTGTAGACATGCACTGATCATGAGAAGATGGGTCAAAACTGCAGACAGTAGTAAACGCCCATTCTTCTTCCTGCACAAGATTTGCAGACTCTATTTTTGGTGTAGAGGCCTCTGCAACAACCATTCTAGCCTCTTTCTTCTTTGCCTCTTTAGCAGCCAGTTTTGGACAGTTCTTTATAATATGATCATTTCCTTTACAGTACTTGCAGAACAATTTCTGCTTTTCTGATTTCTTTTCATCTTTATCCTGGTTCTTCAATTGTGCAGCATTTGCAGATTTTTGCTTACTAGTGGAAGAGCTCCATTTTCCTTTGCCCATCTGACTAGCCAGGAAAGCTTGATCTGCAACACGCATAATGGACCTGTTCTGCCTGGACTGATCTTCCTGCAACAGAACAGAGACTAATTCCTCAAATGACAAGGCATTCGGATTGCCTTTCATCATCAACCGAAGAGTAGAGGCAAAACTCTGATATGAATCAGGAAGACCATTCAAAACGGTCTGCACAAGTGAGCTATCTGGTATAACCTCATCAGCAGAAATCAATTGTTCCTTCAGGTCTTTGATCTTTGTAAGAAAACTGTCCATAGAATCACCTTCATTCATGTGCTCACTCTCCAACTGTTTTCGGAGGTAAGCAACACGAGCCTCATTCCTAGCCTGGTACAAAGTGGTAAGTGTATCCCAAGCATCCTTTGCTGTTCTGCAAGAGTGAATGTGAGGAATAATGGCACGTTTGACAAACAAGGCTATCAATGCATGTGCCTGGGCATCTCTGCCATCCCAACGAATCTGCTCTGCAGTAGGTGCAACAGAAACAACAGCACGAACAGGAATCTGCGGAATATCATCTTCGACACCATCTTCATCAGCTCCAACACCTGTATTTGCAGTACCTGTCGTTACAGGTGTAACAGGACGTCTTTCAACACCCTGCACAATGTTCCACAATCCTTTTGCAACCAGTACATGTCGCATCATATAAGCCCATAATGGGTAGTTGGTACCATCCAACTTATCCTCAACAGCCAACATACGGAATACATCACTGCTTTCAGCCATGGCCGGTGCCTAAAATACCTTGATGCAGAAAATTGACTGTATCTCAAAAAGTTGAACAGAACTGCCCAGACGAGTTCTGCTAGACCTGTAGCAGACTTCGAGACTTTTAAACTGGCGAACAGAAATTGATATATACCTTTGGCACAAAAGGACGAAATAGCCTGCACAAGCACTACGATAGTGCGTTCGGAGGCCGAAACACCCTGAGTATGCTCACCAAATTTCGTGCGAATCTGAGACTGCAAATGGAGGAGTGTCGACGACGCCCTAGAAGAAGCGACGACCTGCTCTGATACCAATTGTTGGAGATAGACGTGTGCGGAAGCACGCAAACAGCACAAGGAAGAAGAAGAAGCTTGGAGCACAACACACAAGACTGAAAATGTATTACTAGAGAATGTACAAAGATAAGTAGCCCATTAGGGCAATAGGCGTATATACAAGCCGGGGGAAAAAAACCTCCTAAAGAGGGAAAAAAGTGCCCCGGCGGTCCTAGAGTGTTCACACACATCACTACCTAAATATATCAACATAAGCTTGCAAATTTCCATGGATACACATAGAATAGACTCAACAAATCAAAGAAATTCACACAAAAGGAAGAATCACGATTTTCTGCAGGAAACTTCTCTCTTTTCTTGGATAGCATCAATTACAAATAACCAACCCTCTCAAAATAGAGGAAATTGTCTTTTATACATTTTCAAGTGTCCCTTTTCACACTTGAATTTTGGTCCTTTTCCCTTCTAATCTAGAAATATGCTAGCTAGGAGTTTCCAAAAATTCTAGAAAAAATACATAAGATTCTAATCTATATGAGGAAGACTCTTCCTCATTTTTACATTGTTTGCATAAATATTTTTTACAATTTTTGGCATTTTACAATTATTTTCCTCTCAGAAATACTACTTCTAACAAGAGCTCACACACACTCTCATAATCAAAGAGAAGCACACACTCATATTGAGGCAAGGAAGAATGATCTTCTTCTTCTTCTTCTTCTATTACATAAAAAGGAATGTACAAGAGTGACCTAAAAACAAGAATACAAAAAGTGCAATATATAAATATCACTACATAAGGAGAAACCTAATTTCTGCGAATGAGTGAGCTGGCAAGGAACAAATGTGCCATCACTCTAGATAGATAAATCTAATAAATCTCAATGAAGTATCCCTAACATATATCGGCGTGATCACTATACATGTTAGAGAAACGAAAAGTTGATACATGTCATCCTGGATCATCACATGTTGAGCTTGATATCTCAACATAAACGAGGTACTTAAACCATGATTCACAAAAGATTCACACACAAACTTTTATTCTCTTATGCATGCTCTACTTTTCTCTCACATAAAATTTCTCTTAATTCTTTCATCTTCACATTTAATTTTCAACGAGAAAACATGATGCGGATAAGGTCTAGAGAGAGAATATAAAAGTTATCATCCCAAAATTTTGCCTATATGCATAAAATAACCTAATTCTGTATTCTAAGCATTATCCCCATAATGTAATTCGAAAAGTTCAAAATGAATTATTTTACTATGGAAAGGCCTATTACATGGAGAGACCCCAAATACTCATGACTTCTAGGCTAATATTTAGCAAGCCATCAGTACCACATGACATCATTTGAGCAAAGTTTGCTACACCCCCGATGATAATCAAAGCTTTGTTCTAGGTAGTATGTTTGCTCCATAGTTTCTAGGATACGGATACTGCTTGCATCGCACACAAGGCTTTTCGAACATCACTTGATCTTGCCCTGATAGAGGATACTTCATGGTGGTATTCCTAGAATAGATATTGGTTGGCCAGTTATGGATTTGACATGGACCGAATTCCATTCCTAGAGTATGATACACATGTTCCCACCTATTCAATTTCTACATGAGAGGAATCAAATCATACATCAAGAGCTACAACACAAATATATATATATATAGAGCACATGGATCCTATATGGGGACATGCTAACATTGAAAAATCTCCGTTATCGTGAGATTTTTCTATAGATTTTAGACCACGGGTTTATTGGGATGCCTCAATGCATGCAGGTCTATATGCCACATCACATATGAGTTGCTATTAGGCAGCTTTGAGTATCTTCACACTAGTTGGAGATCGAGAGTGGTTGGGCTAGAAGGATACCCAGAGAAGATTGCATATGCCTGATTTTCTAGGCAGAGATGGAAAGTGAGGAGAATTTCTTTGTACAAGGCCCTGCATATGTTTTTGAGCTTAGGATACAGTTCTAGATAGAGGGATTTGCAATTAGCCTACTAATAAACCCTTTGAGTCCTCACTCTACCTGAGAGTGCTCCAAGCATGCGGCGTGCATCTATTGGAAAAAGTCCATGGCAAGTCCAAGTGATGGCTTGAGTCATCAAAAGGCTTAGAAATTTAAAGGAAATGTCAACTCCATGTAAAGTTCACTTGTGAACTCACTCTTGTAATTTTTGAGTACTTACTATTGGAGTTAGACGTCTGTGGAAGCATGTGAATAGCACGAGGAAGAAGAAGAAGCTTGGAGCACAACACACAATACTAAATTGTATTACCACTAGCATGTACAAAGATAAGTAGCCCATTAGGGAAATATGCATATATACAAGCCGAGGGAAAAAAACCTCCTAAAGGGGGAAAAAAGTGCCCCGATGGTCCTAGAGTGTTCACACACATCACTCCCTAAATATATCAACAAATCCGCCTTGGGAGTGATGTGGTGAACAAGTAGCTGGCACTTATGTATAAGGAAGTGCCAAGCTATGTGGAGATCACTCCACAAAAGAAAGTAAGCCCAAAGCTTTGCGGAAAGCTTCAAAATTCTCCCTAGGTAGAGCCTTCGTGAAAAGGTCTACAATGTTCTCCTGCGTGGGCACATATGCCAAGCTGATCTCCCCAACAGAGAACCTCTCCCTGACATAATGATAATGCAACTCAATGTGCTTAGTGCGAGCATAGAACACAGGGTTCCTCGCAACTACCAATGCGCTCTGACTATCAGTGAAGATGGTGGTGGCAGAAGACTGAACAACACCCAAATCAACCATAAGGCGTCTGAGCCACACACACTCAATAGCCGCTCTGAAAGCTACCCTATACTCAGCCTCACAACTAGAAGTGGCCACAGTAGGCTGCTTCTTGCTCAACCAAGATATACATGAGCTACCAAGCATGAAGCAAATCCAAGTTGTGTTGGCTAGATTTTGTGTTGTTGTAGCTTCTTCCTCTTCCACTCAAGCCTCCTCTTGAGTTCCTTCCTCTACCTCGACCTGCATATAACATTTGACTATGGCTATCCTTACCTTTGTTGCCTTCTCCTTGTTGAGCAACCCCTTTAGCCACAAGATTTGGTATAATCTCGTTGAATGTTGGTAGAGGGTCTCTATAAAGAATGTTTGTGATGAGGGGCTTCCACTTCTCTTCACTCCTCAATCCATTGAGGGCTATTTGGATGATGTCTTCCTCTTCTATCTTGCATCCAACTGATGCTAGCTGATCTCAAAGCTCCTTGATCTTCAATATATACCTACTAATGCTTTGGTTTGAACTTTTCTTCATGTTGTTGAGCTCGTTCTTGAGTTGCATCCTCCGAGACCTTATTGAGGTAGCATACACCTTCTTCAATGCTTCCCAAACTTCGTTGGCTATTTCTAAGCTTTGCACATGATCAATCATAGTGTTAGAAATAAATTGTGAGATGAGGAACATCACCCTTTGATTCCTCTCTTCCCAATCAGCAAATTGTCTCCTTTGTGCCGGAGTAATATTTGGATCTTGAAGGTCCACCGATTGTGGATCATCTCCAGTAACTAGACTCCATAAACCTTTCCCTTTAAGGTAATTTGTCATTCTATACCTCCAAGCCTAAAGATTATCTTTGTCTAACTTCTCAACTTATTGTCCTAAATCAGCCATTGAAAACTTCCAAGATTGAAGTTTACCTCAAATATGTTGTGGTGCTATTTCTTGACCTTATGAAGCTCCCCCTTTAATCCAGCTCCAATACTTTGCCTCTTCAATCTCCAATGCTCTGATACCAATTGTTGGAGAATTCCTCTCCTATTCACAGCAAAAAGTGTAGAAGACCTTCTCAGGATCAAGACTTTTTCCAATAGCTGAACCTTCAAATGAAAACGGGTACCAATTGAAAAATGCAATGAGCATGAAACTTTGGTCACTCAGTCTAGACACTTACAAATTTCAAATGAGCTATCAAACACTCAATTTGGAGTAGCTTCCTCTACCTAGACCACGTGAACACCCAAGAATATTAATACCCACTCAGTTAGTAAAGTCAATGAAAAACTACTTTGATGGGACAGGAGATCCCTATGACCATGTTGCGGAATTTAAGCAAGTGCTCCGAGTAGAGCAAGTAGAAGACATGTTTATGCAATATAATGCATTTGGACTAACATTAAAGAACACGCCTTTAACTTGGTTCCAACCATTGCAACAAAGGCAACTTAGAGATATTTATCACTTGTTAGAGTCATTCATCACACAATTCTCTAGAAGTGGAATCAGACATGATACATCTTCGTTGATTCATAGCTTCAAACAGACCCCTCAGGAAAAAGTCAGATGGGCAGGACGTAGGTTTAGATAATATGTTGAAAGATGTCCGATGCAAGAGTTACCCTCATAGGCCAAGAAAGTGTCATTGTTTTTAGATGGCCTCTTGAGCTCTAAACTACGCTCCTATGTATACTTGAAGGAACCCTGAACATTAGATAAATGTGTGAGAATTTGTATAGACATTGAGGACAACCTTGGAGATGAGTTGGAACTCTCAAAGGTCTATAAGGACTCAGACTGTTCATCTCTAGCATCCTCAAAGTTGTCTAGCTCAATAGAAGACCTAGCAGAAAAAGTGGCCCAGAAACTAGGAGTTTCTAGTGAACAGATGCGTAGGTTGACAACAAACAAGTGTTGTTACACCTGTGATGGTGATCATATGGAAAATGTATGTCCCAATGCAACACAACATCAAGCCAACCCTAGTGGCCAATATTGTACGATTGAGAGACGATACACGAATCACATGGCTCAGGACTGCCCATACAACAAACAGGTAGTAAGACAAAACTACCCGCAAGCATACACACAACCAAGTAGGCATCAAGGTCAATACAATGCTCAACCTCATTACTATAGGCCTCCTCAGAACTATCCTTATCAGGCTCAACAGAGACCTCAACTTGTTTTAGCTCAGCAGCCACCCCACCAGCTAATGTCATCTCAGTCAAATACGCTACTGCAGAAGAGAACCTCAACAGGGCTTTAGTGCCCTCTTTGTGAAGAGATGGATAGGTATGTGCTTGAAGATGAAGAGGTGTTGCAAAATCCTTGATCTACACCAGCCAAATGAACTCCAGGAGTATGTGGTGGGCCCTTTTAACTTGCCAATGGATGTATTAGACACCCTATGTACCTTGGAAGATCACTCTCAAAAAGATAGATCAAAACAGATAAGTTGGAGTTAGCTCAGAGGTGAGGAACTTGCTATTTTAGTTCATACACTGTCCAGTGTTTTGTATAATTCTCTCAGCACAGTAGTAATTAACTTAATTCCTTTTGGGAAAATCTAGCTAACTTAAAGAGCTAACTTTCAAGAGTAATCTAATAAAAAATAATGAACCACACACTGAGAATGATGTTTAACAAGTGATGACATCATCCCAATTTTCACGGGCTGCTACAGTAATGAGACCAGTGAGCAGAAAAATGGACATAACTCATGATTAAAGAATTCAATGGTTATGAAAAATCTGTATGCTTATACTAGATAGTAAGTTGAATCCAACAAGCTTTAAATCATTGATTTTGGGTAAGTAGACACTCAGAAACAACTCTAACAAGATGAGTAAAAAAGTCGGATACCTGACAGAGAAGTGAAAATGAACAGATAGGGTTGACTTCAACTGAACATAACTGAAGATTGAAACACCCAAATGAAATGAACATTGGTGAGCATATAGTAGACTTATAGAGCTAACTTTAACAAGTTAAATCACTGAAAATGATGCACCAAGCTCAAAGAAACCTGCTGATATATTTAGGTGGTGATGTGTGTGAACACACTAGGACCGCCGGGGCACTTTTTTGCCTCTTTAGGAGGTTTTTTTCCCTGGGCTTATATATATGCCTATTGCCCTAATGGGCTACTTATCTTTGTACATTCTCTAGTAATACATTCAATATTGTGTGTTTGTGCTCCAAGCTTCTTCTTCTTCCTTGTGCTGTTCATGTGCTTCCGTAGATGTCTATCTCCAACAATTGGTATCAGAGCAGGTCATCGCTTCATTTAGGGCACCGTTGACACTCCTCCATCTTGAAGTCTCGGATTCACACGAAATTTGGTGAGCATACTGAGGGTGTTTCAAAGATCAAAACTGCTTCGCTCTATGGTGCCGAAATTGCGATCTGCGCTCGTTTCGGCCTCCAAACGCACTATCACAGTGCTTGTGTAGGCTATTTTGTCTGTTTGTGCCAAAGGTATATACCAGTTTCTGTTTGCCAGTATAAGCGTCTCAAAGTCTGCTATAGGTCTAGCGAATTTGTCTGGGTAGTTCTGTTCAACTTTTTGAGATACAATCAATTTTCTGCATCAAGGTATTTTAGTCACAGGCCATGGCTGAAAGTAGTGATGTATTCCGTATGTTGGCTGTTGAGGATAAGTTGGATGGTATCAACTACCCATTATGGGCTTATATGATGTGGCATGTATTGGTTGCAAAAGGATTGTGGAACATTGTGCAGGGTGTTGAAAGACATCCTGTTACACCTCTGACTACAGATACTACAAATACAGGTGCTGGAGCTTGCAACAGTACAAGAATTACGACCACCACATACTAGAGAGATGACTCTCCTCCCAACCTTATGCCTGTATATATAGCTGCTTGAACTAATGAGGACCACAAATGTAACTAGAGTCCACAAGTGCATGTGCAATCTCCTCCACTCCTTTCATATCCACCACTAGAGTCTATTAGTGGCTGGAGTGATCTCGACCACTACTTTAGTACCTTCCACTAGAGTCCACTAGTGGTTGTTGTACTGACCTCTTGAGTTAAGTCCACTGGACTCAAGTTAACTCACGTTAACTTGAGTTAGAAGGCTCTAGAGCTCTTTGGGCAAAACTCTCTCCCCATGCTCCCCATGGGAGTTGAACCCAAGACCTCCTCCTTCACAACCATGAGACTTAACCACTAGGCTAGGTGGATTACTTGAATATGAGAGCACATGACTTATGCTTGAGTCTACTCTTGAGATCTTTGGTCCTACAGACGAGTGACCAAACGGTATCCGATTTCATATCTGTCTGAAGCCATCGGATCCCTAGATCATAGACTTACTTTATTACATTCTTCCCCCCTTGGGAAAGATTTTCGTCCTCGAAAATAAAGCTATATATATAACTGTAGGCAACCCCCGAGCCTCATGTTCTAAAACTGGAAGAACATGGTCATGTTCTAGAACTGGAAGAACATGTCTCATCTCTGTGGTGGCATCCTTGCCCAAATGATTCAAAACACTATCTGGTTTTGTACTTTGATGAACGGGACAAAGTACAAACTAGTGAAGAATAATGAGGGTGGATCTAATGACATCCCTGGCTAATTCACAGTTTCTGGATGTGCGATCTAGGCACAAACATGTGAACTAGGTGGATTCAAATTACTAGTCCATTTCTAGGCAGAACTGGTGCATGGGCTTAGTAATGAAGGTGAGATTCTTATCCCTCGCAAGACTTTGAGAAGTCTTGATTCACTTGATTTTGTTTTGGAAAACTTGAAGTTTGGTTGTCCCATACATCTAACTTTAGATGTCTGTACAATGGTTTACTTTTATCGAACAGTTACTTGATTTTTTCACCCGACTAGAGGACTACTTTGTCCCAATGAGTTTGAAAAAATCCTATGTAAACTGTAGGAGAAAGTTTACCATTTCGGTGGAATCAACCATACTAACTTCACCAATTCAAATTCAAAATGAAAATTGTCCAACTTAGGACACTTTTCTCAAAGACTTTTAACTGAAAGTTCTTGGGAATTGTCAATCTAATGAGCAATTCCTAACTTCTTTATTCTAGAGTATACTGGACTCTAGGAAATTATTTATGCTATAACTTGAAGCAAAATCAAATGAATAAGTCTACTTAGACTTATCATGTTTTGAAGATTGAAAAGGTTCTTATACATAACATCTATCTAGGATGTTCAAGTTAGTTATCTAATTCTAACCGGCTATCCCTGGTCTTTTGAAAAAGGAATCAGATACCATATCTGAGTCAATTCCAAAAGATTTGGAAAGCGGAAAGAGATAACTAAGACTTTGTACAACCAATTCAAACTTCGAATATACATAAACTTGCTATGAGTCAAAGACTAGATGACTCAGGACTTTTTACTTTTCAAAGATCTATTTCAACAAGATATTGAAGCATTGTCTTTATCTTTCAGAGAAATAAGCTGGATTCTCAGAAAGATACAAAGAAAATCAAAAACATCATCCAACCACAAGATACTAGTGTGGTAACCAACATCAGTGTGTCGACCCACTGAGGTTCTATCGATGAGTTTAGTTTTCAAATAATGCTTCACTTGAGACTAAGTTCATGTCACATTCAGTCTTTTTGACTCCTAATCGTGAATGCAATTCTTGTGCATTTCTTTGAGTATAAAAGAGTGAATTTATCAAGTTACACTAGGAACTTGATACTTGACTTAGTCAATTGAATCTTTAGTTGAAAAGATCAACTCAAAGTAAAAGTCCAACTTCTTTCAGAAAATTTATCAAATATTTCTGATCAATAACACTTAAACTTGAAGTGTTCTATGAAGATCTTGGAAGTTACTTACTTCATATCTTCAGTTTCCTTAATCTTGAAGTTACCTTGAAGTATCGTAAGATACTACTTTCATCCTTTACGAATTAAACTTTTCTTGAAGTCTTAATTCCCTTGAGGATGAAACCTAACTTCAAAATCTAAACTAGGACTAAAAGATAATTTTCATCCCACGGTTCGATGTCCCATACCATCTTTCCTATATCAATCTGAGTATAAAATCTGGTGTCCCATTCCACCCTATTTTATATTCACATTAATGTGTGGGTGATTCTTATCCTAAAGTCTAAACATCTCTTGATAGAGTACCTTATTTCTTCAATTCTTTTACAAGAATTGGAAGTTTCAGGCATTACCTCTAACTAGATTTTCCTAGGTTTTGATTCCTTCGCATGATCACCTCATAATCATGTGCTTTGCCTTGGAAACTTGAAAACCTCTTTGACAGAATATCAATCAGAATTCCAAGTTCTTGAATTTTCTCGAATTCAAGTTCACTTGGTTTACCCTTGACCAATTTTGTAGCGACAAGAGCTTTTGACTTCTTGT